>CM037093.1:117844687-118444687 GCA_020916435.1 Oxytropis ochrocephala
AGTGACAAAACTAATATATTTCTAAACTAGCTAGAACCCACAATTAATATCTAACAAGAAACAGAGAGAAAGGAGCAGAAAACTCACCAATGTTGTGCGAGTGAGAGAGATGATGTTCACCGAGAGAGATGATTTTCGTTGAGAGAGATGATGTTAATTTGAGTTAGGGTGTTAGGGTTTTTTGCGTTTCCGGGTGAGTGATTTTGCGTTTCAGGTAAGAGTGTTAGTGAAAGAGGAAGTAGCTCAACGGGAAACAAAAAAATTATTTAACCATACCTAGCGTTTTCTAAAAAGCGCTGAGGATCTATCTAGCGTGTTTTCTAAATACCTAGCGTTTTGAGTAAAAGCGCTAGGGATATGTCTAGAGTGTTTACTAAATACCTAGCGTTTTATAAAAAGCGCTAGGATCTATCTAGCGTGTTTTCTAATTGGCTAGCGTTTTGAATAAAAGCGCTAGAGGATCCGTCTAGCGTGTTTTCTAAATAGCTAGCGCTTTCTAAAAAAACGCTAGGATCTATCTAGCGTGTTTTCTAATTGGCTAGCGTTTTTGAATAAAAGCGCTAGGGATCTGTCTAGCGTGTTTTCTAATTTGCTAGCGTTTTAAGCAAAAGCGCCAGGATCCATCTAGCGTGTTACCTAATTGGTAGCGTTTTACTTTAAAAGCGCTACTAATGGTGTAGCGTGTTATTAAAATGGCTAGCGTTTTTATAAGCGCTACTAAAGGTGGCGATCTCTTTTTACAATTCTGGCGTAGTGATTAGGGTTTCGATGTGAAACTCTAATCCTATTTTTGGGTGATTTTCACAGTAGTTTTCTGCCTTTGTTTCTGTGTGTCTTTTACTGTGGACTGACTGCTTATTTATATTAAAAACCTAGGGTTAGCATTTAATTGGTTTTGACTGCTTTGACTGGGCTTTTGCAGGTTCTGATAACATGGGTTAGCTGAGCAGTCTTGGAGAACAAGAACAGGCCCTAGAGATTGCTGATGCTGCTCCTTTTATTTAATTTTCGTTTTTTTATATCTTTTGAATTTTTAATTATTGTTTTTTTTGCCTTTTAGAGATTGAGACATTTTGGACACTCCTAAATTGTGATAAAAATTAAATTAGCTTTTTTTTTCTACACTTTTGGACTATATATTAATAAATTAAACAACTAAAACAAAACAAAAAAAGAAGACGGACAAAATTGGGGTATAACACCAAGGTATTGATTAAATGGAATAACAAGCCTCTTGAAGAGGCCTCTTGGGAATACTACCATGATGTTCTCAAACAATTCCCAGAATTTCACCCTTGAGGTCAAGGGTGTGCTTGAAGCTCCCCGAATATTGTGGACAAAGATTTCTTGAATTTCAGTAAATTATAGAATTTTACTCTGTTTTTAAAGAATTACTCTAGTTGTCTTTTGTTCCCTAGAGGGTGTGGAGCAATAAATCACTAGTATCGTTTATCGCTGCCCCAACATCGGCCCACGTAATCGTATTCGGTGGTACCTACGCTATCAAGAAAGACAAGGGCGTCGAGAAATGTTTCGGGGAACATGAGAGGTTCCAACGTTTGATTGAAACTTATCTCGAATTGTGCGTCGAAACCAGAGAGTCTGGCAATCACATCATCCGTAGAATTATCCCTCCAGTGATCCGATGGCCACTACCTAAGAATCCACGGTGGAAGTAGAAGTACTTTAAATCATGTTTGCCGTTTCTTGTATTATGTTTTCCCGTCGTTTCGTTTTAAATTTTCTATTGTATTTCTGCAATTTGTGTTTTTATTTTTGTTCTTATCCTATATTAAATTTTGTTCCAATTTTTAATACCTTGATTTTTAACCGTAATTACTTTATAAATAAGTTTACTAATTATTCTAATTATTTAAATTAATTATTGTAATTAAATTAAATTAATTTACATTTTAATCAAATTAAATATAAGAAATTAAAAAAATAAAAAAACGCAGCATGCAGTCGAACTCTCCTTGGTGGGGGGCGAGTTCTGACCTACATTTAAAAAAAAATTGCAAAATTTTAGTTAAGAAAGTTGGTTGGTGGGGGGCGATTTCTAGACATAAAAAAAAGTGGGCTACTTTGGTATATAATGTAGAAAGTGTAGTATTTAGGTATTTTTTTTTGGTATGGAATGGTTTTTTTGCCCCTGAATTAGGGTTTGTTTTTGTCTTTTTTGAGAATTTTCTAGAACCAATAGCTGTCACCAGCTATTTGGGAATATTCCTATGAATGATTATCATTGGCTATTTGTTAGCTGCCGGAATTTAATGAAAGCATACAATCATTAACAGTCAGTTTCTCTTACCTTATTTTGTGCCCTAGCCGCCAATTGCTCCTTCCTTCGTTTGTTTTCATCGTTTAACAATTTTAGAGTTGCGAGAGAGAGTTACAGAGCATTCCCTAACTCTAGTCACCCTAATTCCATGAATGACCTCGACCTTGGTGAACCAACCTCTCATACGCAATCATCCCACTCCTGCGGACATGGTCGATTTGAAAAAGAAAAAAAAAGGAGATTAAGTGGGTTTTAGGGTTCAAGTGAGAGTGAGTGAGAATGGAGGGTTTTAGGGTTCAAGCACTACATATTCAAACAATATATCACACACCTTTTTGAGAATGGAGGCTTTGTCGTTGAGGGATTTTGCTTGATATTCTGCTTGACCTCATCTTCCTTCTTTGCCCCAGAATATCACATGGTTTTGTTGTTGTTGCTTCAATGACGACGTTTCGATCTCCTAGTCTCCTCTATTGACAAGTAGCGATTTGGGGTTTTTGTTCGTGGAATTGAGGGCTAGGGTTTTTGTTCGAGGAGGCGGTGGTGAGAGAGGAAGGAATTCGAGGCAAATAAAAAGTTTTGGAAACTATTAAGTAGCGCTTTTAAGCAAAACACTACTGATTCTTGTTTCGTGTTTTCGCAATATTATCAGTAGCGCTTTTAACCAAAACTCTACTGATTCTTGTTCAGTGTTTTCGCAATCGGTAGCGCTTTGAAGCAAAACACTACTAAATGTTTTCCGTGTTTTCGCAATCTGTAGCGCGCTTTTAAGAAAAACACTACTTAATGGGTTTGGATTTTCACCATCAATAGCGCTTTTAAGAAAAAACGATCATGGATGTGCTTCGTGTTTTTCTTATAAGTTGCGCTTTATAGAAAGCGCTACTGAAAGGTGCGCCTTTTATTTGAAATCCTGGGGTAGTGATTATCAATTTAAAATTAAAGATAATCCTCGATCCCATAGCATGCATTGATTTAAGGTAAGAGTCTACCAAACATTAATTCATTGATTTATGACAAATAACAGGAGGGATAATATTAATGAGGGAGCATATTAAATATTGGATTATATGATAAATTTTAAGGGGATTTCAAGTTTTCAATAACAGATCACATCGGATTATATATAGTGCGTGTGATCAGTATAGACATTTATTTATTGTTAAATAATTTTGTATCGACTTTTCCCGTATATAATCTTTGGAGAATGCTAACAACTGCATATTTGCATGCATTTGGATGCAAAACACGGACAGGGGAGAGAGAGAGACAGAAAAAGTACGTAAGAGCAACATCTGATGAATCATGAGAGGGGGACATAAGGTGTAGCAGCCAATATAAGATATAATAATAATATTAATATATGGTATATATCCTCTGTCGAGAAATGTTGAGAAAGCGTTACTTTTATTGATATGTATCATGTCTTTGTTGGTGGCCCAAATTATGATTATTTGGTTTGGTCATTTCGTTTTCTAGGTTTGCTAAGAAAGAACCAGAAGCATTTGGATAAAATTTTGGCGGACAGAACAAAAGTTGGGTTTAGTGGGCTTGCTATAGCTAGCTGCTTTCAATAAAATCAGTGGATTCTAATTTCTATCTGCAGAAGATGACTATGATGATGATGATGATGAGTAGAATTGATGCTGCCAGTGCCAGACAGGAATAACAACCCAAATATATCATTGCATCAATTCCTCTAAGGCTTCGATTATTCGTTTCTTGATGAGGAAAGGAAAAGGAAAAAGGAAAGAATAGTGATACTTTTTCAGGTTCTATGACGTGTTGCCCATATAACAACTCAAATATATCATTGCATCTCTCACCTTATTTAATTTGTAGGGTTGAGTTAGGGTAATCCAAATTCTAAGACAGTATCGAAGTTTCATCTTAAATCACATCGAGTCACTCACTAATATTATCTACGTATTAAATCTAATAGTGTTGAGCATGAGAGAGATGATGCGAGAGAAATCGAAGTCTCAAGTTGACTAGAGATAAAGTCTCAAAAACGTACAGTATATAATAAAAGGGCACACCTCATGTTACAATGCGGTTTTGTAAAATTGAGTTCGACCCGATCCAAATTCTAAGAGTTGGTTTAGCCGGTTTACAATGATTCTTGTAAACTGCAATGGTACCACCAAAATGAGTAACATGTGACTGGTAGTCTTGGTTATCAGTTTCATGCGGGAGGGATAGATCATTCATTGTACATGCTGGATTCTTATCAACATAATATGTGGTAGTGATAAGACAGAGGTGTGTGTGTACGTAAGAAAAAACGAACAATCTGACAGTCTAGAAAAAAAGATGAGAAACCATATTCCGATCAGTTCCACTTTCACCCACCTAAGACATTCTGCTTTCTAACTCTTTACAAAGCAGCAGATGTGACCATATACATGCTAAACAAATCATTTTTAAGACTGTGACTGTACTGCAGATAGAATACGCCTTGTCCTTTCACTTCACTGTAGTGTGGCATAATAAACATTACGAATAAAGGAAAGGAGATAATTCCTTGTGCTACACTTCTTTCTCCTTTAATAGACACTTGTTCTGTAATTGCATAGAAATAAATTATTATTTACGAGGACCACTGAGAAGCAATGCAAAAAATTTACTTTTCTTCCTTCTTTTGGTTATACTAACCTCATTACCCGTGCGATCCAAGAGGCGAGTTAATATCGATGTATATAAATACATTAAATCAACTCATTAATATTGTACTAAGATAAATATTAGTTAGGGATAATTTAGTAAATCTATTTATTTTTGACATGAATCCAAGAAATATAATTGCATAAAACTACTATCTTTAATATGGGTAAAAGTAGTTACTTTTGCTTATAATTAAGTCCGGATGTATATTTGGGAGTTCTATTGTAAATAAGGCTAAAGTTCCTGTGAATGAAGTTGTTAAAAAATTAAATAACAATATTATAACTACTCCATGGTGCTTGGGTTTGAGCACCCCTAGTGCTCCATTAATGAATGATTGCTTACCTAAGAAAATAACAATATTATAAAATTAAAATACACTTTGACAAAGACATTGGAATTGAACATGCATAGATATTACGAAAAAAAGTCTAATATATATTCATCAAATGTAAATATAAAAATTTAATACATAATACTGATCTTTACTCGGCTAGAGGATAGTCTGCAGAGTTGCGTCAGAGAGGATATAGTCGTTTTATACCAAAAATATATAAATATAAAAATTAAACCGATAATTAAAGAGAAAAGAAACACAACACAATTAGAAAGTGAAATACGTCACGTATAGGTTTCATGCACGAGTTTGATTTTAAATTAAATATTAATATAAGTATGCTTATAATACTTGTTGACGTGAAATTATTTAAATAAAGAAGAAAATACTAATTTGGACATGTAAGTTATTTTTTCATAAAACTGATTATTGACGAACAAACTTCGCGTATTTGAACATCTAAAAAAAAATTGGGACCCTTAATTAAGTTCCTCAAAATACATCATCAACATCGCATTTTAAGTAATTTATCACAAACTTATTATTATTTTTAAAGGTTATTTACTGAATAAACTTCTAGTATTTGAAGAGTTGAAAAAATTCGAATCCTAAAGTATCTTAAAACACACGGCTAACATTTCTTTGCGCATTTTGACACAAAATAATTTTTTTGCCCATCAAGAAAAACCAAAAAAGAAACAAAAATAAAACTGAAAAAAAAATAAGAGAAAAAAACAAAAAAATAACTTAAAAAGAAAGGGGGCAGATCGGACAAAAAAAACTATAACGTAAAAAAAAGGGAGACAGACCAAACAAAAAAAATGGAACGAAAAGAAAAAAAAAATCATCTTGGCGCTGGCTGCCAAGCCGCATACATAAGAAATAGATGATTGATGATTCCCCTCTTAGCTATTTGCTAGGTCTCAGTTGAGTAAATAACTCAAAGTGGGACTTAAGCCAGATTCTTCCATCTAATGGATTAGTCTTTTGGGTTGGACTTTTCTCATGGACTTAAGTCCTAACAATTGGTGTTTTCATTGAGACTTGGGTTAGGAAAAGGGGTACCTATTAGCTGAATCAATGTACTCCACCAAATACCGATAAATGAGTTAAGCTGCCTAAAAAAGAAAGGGCTATTACCGGGCCAATGTCGATAGTGTGAAAGTCACCGTCGATGTCAGCTCTTAAAGGGTGTCAATGTTAGGAGTCCCACATTGAGTAAATAAGAAGACTCAATGTGATAATTAAGTCATGAAGCTCTTCCACCTAATGGACTACATAGGCTCTTCTAATAAACTTAGGTGTTTGCTTTTCCCACACCCCCTCCTACTCAAAACACACCCCATAAGGGTGTGAAAAGACCAAAAGGTCAGCCAAAACCTCTTTTTTTTCACGAAATTTCACCTGTTCGAACACGGACCTTCGAACAGGTTCGAATGACATCGTTCGTATGTGTTAAATCTTGACTTCACACCCTCTTGTGCGTAATTTCATCTGTTCGAACGAGGTCATACGAACCTGTTCGCATGAGGGTGTTCGAACACTCTATTTTATTACAAAAAATGGACTCTCACACCACATTCACATTTTTTACCTGTTCGGTTGACCTCAACCGAATATATTTGGTTGCCCATCCCCGAATGGGTGAAAACACGCACTCTACTCAAGGGTATTTTCGGAATATTTGGAGTTAAGGGGTGTGAAAGAGTAGGAGGGGGGTGTGGGAAAAGCAAACGCCTAAACTTAAGTCGTCACACTATTCTCTTTCAGGTCTTCAAATTAAAAAGCTAACAATATAAGCCCTTCCTTCCCTTATGAAGCTAAGGGTCCGTTTGGTGGTCAAAATAAGATATAGATAGGATATGTATAAGCATGATAGTGATACGATATGATAGTGACATGATATATTATCATAAAGCTAAGGGCCCAGGCGTTCGGTGGTCAAGATAGAATAGAGATAGGATATGATATAAGCAGAATAGTGATACAATATGATAGTGACAGGATAACATTATCATATTATTTGTTTGATGTACAATAACACTTCATAATATATAAGATAATATATATTGTTCCTTTTTTAGATACAAAGTTTTTTTTTTGACAACTTTTTTAGGTACAAAGATAACATATGTATTTCTTTTTTATATTTTAGATAAGCTAATAAATAATAATATGATGATATATATTATATGTTAATGACAAAACTACAACTACCCTTTTGACAACTATATTTCAGTTGTTGAAAAATTAAATTAATATACTTTTCTAATAATAAATGTATTTTTGTCACTTAATTTAATTTTAAAATTTTCAATAGATTTTTTAGTTTTAGATTATAAAAGAGACAAAATTACCCTTATCACATCATACATTCTTTTTAAAATTAAGGACCAATATTTTTAATTCATTATTTTTATTTTTTTATTTTTTAATAGATTTCAGATTTTTATATTTTAAAAAAGTAAATGAATATATTATTTTCTTATCATATTTTGTTGGTTTCTAATTTAGCAAACTCAAGATAAAATTTTAACTAAAGAGAAAAGATAGTATAAGTCACAGGATAAAGTTATAATATCATGTTGGCTTAACAAACACTAAATTGATACAAGATATAATAGACTTATCACATTTTCTCTCTTTATCCTAACCACCAATAGACCCTAATTAAGAACTAAGGTCCTTAGTACCTCTCATAAATGATATGGCTAAGTAATAACAAGTTTGTATATTTAAGCATAAGAAGACGCTGCAATTCAAGGTTGCCTAATATTGCCATTGGATTTAACTTGGCTTGTGAGCTTTCATTCCATCTAAATTATCGGTAATAAATTATGCATCAAGTTAAACAGGATATTACTGAAATGATTTAGATTAAACAACTATTTTTTATTTAGTTTGTCAAACAGAAAACTCTTTTTTTCTAGAAAAATGTGGTATTAATTTAGTCCTCCAAATTTACTATAATGAGGGTCAACTTAGTCCAACTGATCAGGGGTCCGTTTAGATCAGCTTATTTGGACTTATCTACTGGCATAAACACTTATAAAACTGTTTGGGAGACCTTATGGAAACAGCTTATGACATGTTCATAAGCTGTTTTCAGCTAATTTCCATAAGCTCTAAGAATAGTTTATGAAAACAGCTTATGGCTTATAGAAAAATAGTTTAAACACAATTTCATCATTTATTATATAAACAGTTTATACATAAGCACTTATATTATAAGCGCTTATGTCATAAGTACTTAATTAAGCTGTTTATCCAAACGGGCTCCAGGAAGTGACCTAAATCATCTCATCTAAATGCTCTTGGTACACTACTAGTACATATTAATTACCTCTTTCCTCTAATGATCTACTGTGGATTACTAAATGTTCAACAATTTATTTTAATTGCTGTCAAAAAAACAATTTATTTTAATTATATTATTAGTATAGGTATATCATAGCAATTCTTAACATTTCTTATATATGTTTATGTCACAAACGGTGTGCGAATTTGGGTAAAGATCATGGATTAAAGTGATGATAAATGATATTGATTCTTTGATGTATAAAAAAGAAAGAATGAAAATGCTAGATTTTTAAAAAGTGAGAATTATTAAGTTTCAAGAATGAGTTTCAATTGAAAGAGATAAAATTGGAAAAATAAACTCTATATCTTTGATTCATGGTACAATAGTATTATATACAAGTGTTTAACTATAGTTAACTGCAACAGAAAATTAACCCCATGGAAAATGTTTTAAAATTAGTTATAATGTCAGAACATATTTGCCACGGAGTGATAAAGAAGACATGCTGACAATATTTTAAAATTAGTTATAATGTCAGAACATATTTTGCACAATAACCAACAAATTAGCATGGTAAAATATCTTAAAAATATATACAAGCCACTTGGTTGTCAAGTTGTTTCTTATACATATTCTAAGATAAAATGTATCACACATACATAAAAAAATAGTCACAAAATTTATCATACCACATAAGTTCCTGGTTGTCAGATCACTCTTATCAGTATCTCTAAATTAATTTCAATACTTCCTCGGGTAGTCCAAATGATCAGTATACAATTAATTTCAAAAATATGCGTCATATGCTATGATTAATTTATTAATTACAAAATTATATAATGTAATTTATTAACTACAAGTCCCCTTGGTTATCATGTCACTACTTGTTGTTAACAATTAATCATACATAAGTATGTATTAAGAATAGTATCTTATACTATAACTACACAACTCATCTTTTACTATATATCAACTATCAAGCGGGCTTTAGAAGGGATATCACACTTCTTAGCATGCAAGGTGGGTTCGGTCCCGTTTAAGTTCTTGGGGGTACCGGTGGGTGCAAACCCAAGGCGGGTGAGCACATGGCAACCAATCTTAGACTCTATAAAGGCGAGGTTGTCTAGTTGGAGGAGTAAACAAATTGGAGGACGTGTTGCACTTATAAACTCGGTGCTTGCCTCTCTCCCGTTATATTTATTTTCGTTCTACAAAGCACCTAAGAAGGTTATTTCGGAGATAATCAAGCTTCAAAGAAGATTTCTATGGGGTGGTGATGAGGATAATAGGAAGTTGGCATGGGTGAAGTGGGAAACAATTTGTTTACCGAAAGATAAAGGTGGGTTGGGAATTAAAAACTTAGAAGTATTCAACGTAGCTCTATTGGCTAAATGGAGGTGGAGAGTTTTGTTGGAGGAGGGCAATCCAATTTGGAAGGTGGTGTTGGTGGAGAGATATGGAGTAGAAGGAAGGTGGCCTGAAAAAGTTAAGAGTAGGAGAGGGTGGGAAAAGAAGTCATTGTGGTGGAGGGACTTATGCCTCCTTGGCGAGGATATTAATTTACAAGAAGATTGGTTTAGTGGATTGGTGAAATTAAAATTGGGGAAGGGTAACATCACAAAATTTTGGAAAGATGTGTGGATTGGAAGAGAAAAATTAGCTGATTTATTCCCGGAATTATTTGATTGTTGCAGGTCCAAGGAAGCTACGGTAGAGGAACACGGTTATTGGACGGACTCGGGACGGCGATGGAATTGGAATTGGACAGAAATTATGCACCGCATAATTCTCAAGATTTATTCGCACTGCCGCAGAAAATTTGCAGCCATTCGCTTTGCGATCGTGCAATTTGTATCGGCAGATGTGAGGACAGATGGTTTTAGGTCCTGGACTCGTTGACAGGTTTTTCGGTCAAGAAGTGTTATGAAACGCTGTCGAATTCTGCAGCTGCGATGGGATCGGTTGAAATTTCGCTACTGCGGCAATTGAAGCATGCAATTCGGTTTGGAAATGTGACGTTCCGTCTAAAATTCAAATCTTTGCGTGGAAGGTGTTGTTGCATCGGGTTGCTACTCGGTTTGAGCTACATAAGAGAGGTATAATTCAATCATCAAATGGAATAAATTGTGTATTATGCAATAGGGAAATGGAGACGGTAGAACATTTATTTATGTCATCTTGGGTTGTTAAATTAATTTGGGAGAGAATTTATGCTTGGATGGGGGTTGTGGTGGGTGATGTGGAAAATATTGTCAACCATTTTATGGAGTGTGGAAAGTTTGTGAAAGGGAAAAAATGCAGCAGGGTCAGACACCTTATTTGGATGGCGATTATTTGGACTATTTGGTTAGCACGGAACGGAGTTATCTTCAAAGGGGAGGTGGTCTCTGTGACTTGGTATATAATAGCAAGAAGTAAGGATGTGGCGTGGAGCTGGTTCAAGGCAAGGAGGGGTAGGAACTGCAGGGTGAATTGGTCAGACTGGTATAGCTGCCCATTGGGATGTTTGAACTCGTTGTAACAATTGTAATTTACGCTTGGTTTTTATGTGTTCTGTAGAAGGGGGAGAAACAGTGAGTTAGTCACTGTTGTGCTTATTGCACGGGGTACTCTTTTTCCTCGCTGAGTCTTTTTCTCAATGGGTTTTGGCTCAGTGAGGTTTTGAGGAGGCCCTCCCCCTTCCCTTAAGTTTTTTATTGTAAGAGTTGGGCACCCCTTGTGCTCCCTTCAATGAAAGCATTGCTTATCTAAAAAAAACTATCAATAAAAATAGAGTTGTATCTATATCAGCCGAGAGTATCATCTCATGATAAACACACAAAAGCTGTCAATATAAATAATTTAAAACTGTATATATATATATATATATATATATATATATATATATATATATATATATATATATATATATATACTAGTATGTATATCACCGTCTTGTTTGCACTGTATACATTCTTTTAATCGTAGTATTTGTATTCATGGGATGGGAATTAAAAATAGTTGTTAAATCGGCAAGATGTATGGTGTGATGCGTGCGTGTTTCTCTCTCAAACCGTAGTTTATAAAATCCTAATGTTCCGTGATATATCTATATAAATATTTTGTATAGATATAAATTTAATTATTTTATATTGTCATACACAATGATTGTTTGTTTGATATACGTAAATTTTGTAAATTGAAAAACACATTTGGGTCTTTGGTAATTAGAAAATAATGCATGATAAGAAATAGAAATTTTAAAAACCTTGGTTTTGCTATCAAAGCAGTGGGTATTTGTGGGTATGTAAATATAAAGCAGGACCATTTTAGTAATTTACTCGAAATTTCGATTGAGTTACCTTATCTGAAACCCTATTGTTTAATTATTGAGACTCACATCTTGTTTTAGTCATTTAATTTACTCGAAATTTCTGATTTGAGTTAACTCTCAAATCACACAATGAAAATATCGTACATGTATAAAAAACTAATTCAATCCAAATCTAAGAAATAATCCTAAATTGAAGAATTGTATATGTGTGAAAATGAAGAAGTAAGCATAATTTGTTGCCTTTTAATGAAAGCATTACAAAAGGATAATTAAAGGACCAATTTAGAATCACAATGGGACTATTTTATAATCAATTCAAGGACCAATTCAGTATTACTACTACTGGACCAAATTAATATCAATTCAGAATGACAACACCTTATAGCATATTGATAATAATAGGACTAATTACAACCTGATAATTCAAAGACCATGAGCATTATTGACTGCCCTACATGCATGGCCTACTCTGTCGGTAGCAAGATAGGGAACTTCACTGCAGATCTTAGCGGCTAGGAAGCATATGAATATTTATCTGTAGCTGGTTGTTTGTGTGAGCCACCAACGCAGTAGAAACTATTGTGTTCATTCCGCACATACAATGCTGGCAAGAAAATTGGCTCCTATCACAGATCCTGTTGTGCTGAGATTCACATTTACCCTATATCAATTTATAGGTTTCTATTTGTCAACCAGCAAGGTACAAAGTATACCTTCTCATGGACCAATCCTTCCACATTCCCTTTTTGAAGAATCATTTACATGTAACTATATATGATTACATATATAAAAAAGTAAGTGGTCAGAAAAACATCATTGGTTATAGGTAGGTCTGCTTCACAGTGTATGGTGTTAGTTTTAAGAGTAATAATAACTACTACTCAATTTTAATGAAAGTGCTAGTTCAGCCCATGCCAAAGATGATGACTTGAGCTCCACACTTATTGATGTGTCGATTTTGCTCTCCAGCATGCTGCACATACAATTGTTGCATTGATGGACACTCAGTGAGCTCAGGAATAATTACAAATAGCTATTACCTCACATATTTTCAAGTCATTATAGCTAAAATGTATCAACTCAGGATCACACACACACACACACACACACACACACACACAGAGAGAGAGAGAGAGAGAGAGAGAGAGAGAGAGAGAGGAGAGAGAGAGAGAGAGAGAGAGAGAGAGAGAGAGAGAGAGAGAGAGAGAGAGAGAGAGAGAGAGAGAGAGAGAGAGAGAGAGAGAGAGAGAGAGAGAGAGAGAGAGAGAGAGAGAGAGAGAGAGAGAGAGAGAGAGAGAGAGAGAGAGAGAGAGAGAGAGAGAGAGAGAGAGAGAGAGAGAGAGAGAGAGAGAGAGAGAGAGAGAGAGAGATATATATATATATATATATAGGGAACGTATATTATGAGAGGACTTTTATGATGAGAGGGTGAGAGGAACCAATCATGACCATAGATCAAATCAAGAATGGTTGAGATTAAAACAAAAAGTCAACGTGATAACTACCCACTTTCTAATCACAACCACCCATGTTGTGTTATATAGGTCCAGATTTACTCCTCTCATCTCTCATAATAAACACTCCTCTCACCTTATACATCCCCTATATATATATATATATATATATGACTATAACATTAAATACTTGATCCTTTTTAGAGGCTTTAAAGAATAATAATAAGAATAAGAATAATAATAAAACTTTAGTAAGTTTCTTACCCAATCCACTAAGTATCCTTTCTCCTTGCAGTATGGAGGTCTCCCACAGATTATATGTGTCATTTTTTGATTGGTTCTACGTGAATATTGAGCATACAACTCGTGAATTAATATAGTTATGATATATATATATATATATATATATATATATATATATAGTCATCAACTACATAAGCCAAGTTTTTAAAGTTATGGGCTAATTGATATGTATCAATACATTATCATAATATTACAATCAGACTTAAAAAAAAACATAAGGAAAACAAAATGGTTGTGATACACATGAACTGCAATTGTTTAAAACTAATTTAATTTATCAATCTATCATGTTTAGTCAGACATAAACATTGATCGATGATACAATACATACATTCACATATATGAAAAAGAAAACATAGCATATATATCCGAGAGACAGTTCACTAATGATATACAAAAATAACAAAGCATTGCATTCTGTACATTTAGCATAGTAGCGACACTGTACAAGTGAATATGAATACAACTATATCATATTTCAATAAAATAATTTTAAGCACAAAAGACCCTTGGCTCTGATACCAATTGAAGTGAAAAATGTGTTCATAACAGTCACAGCGGAATAAAAATGATCTACTTTGTGTTTAAAATTATAATAAATTAGATAAAAAATCTAAATGTGTACTTGATAATCAGCTCTTGGATCATAAAAATTTTCTTCAAGTAGTGTGAAGGCTCCACGTGTATCCACACTGAGACTAACATTTTGCTATCAACTTTTTGATCAGTGGAACAGATTATTTGAAGTGGAAATAGAGAGTCGAAAAATCATATTTTCATCTTGTGTGATATGCCTATTTATAGTCATAGGCTAATCGTCAACCAATCAAATAGAAAGAAAACTGATTTTCTTTTTCTCTTCTTTCAATATTTATTTCCCACTTCAATACATGTGTACGTTACTCCATGAAATATGAATCATGAAATGGCTTAATAGAAAAAAAAACGTTACCAAGTAAATAATATTAACCTTCCACCTTATTTCACATCAATACATTATATTAATTGAATGTCATTTCAATCACCACAAGTAAACCTAAAGTGAAAAGCAAACAATTCACTCTATATTATTTTATTCTAAGTGCTAACAAAGAATATTATAATATTCCACTTAGAAAAAATGTTATTCATTTGATAAAATAAATTCTACAATTTAATTATCAAATAATAAAATTCTACAATTAATCCCACTTAAAAAGAATGAGGAAGAAAGATGAGATTAATTGTTGTTGCCAAAAAAAAGTCAAGAAATTAGAGGTAATCGAAACAAAACAAAAAGGAATTGAATCAAGGTTTAATTGAATCATGGTTTAATTGCCGTTAAAAAAAGGAACTTAAATTGCCGAAAAAAAGGGAATCATGGTTTAATTGCCGAAAAAAAAAGGAACACTAATTGGACTTGAATGCCTTAAATATAGGAATCATGGTTTAATCGGTTTTATTTATTTAATTAAATATTGTAATGAATATAAGATAGTACAAAAATACCCTACGTTGATAACAACCATTGGATAGAATTTGAGTAAAATATTAATCATCCTACGGCTACCATCAATTTAGTGACGGTTACTAAAGCCCTAGTTTAGTGATATAATCCCAAGCCTAAGTGAATCAAATTAGTTTACCAATCAAGGTAGGCATCTAGCAACACTCCTTAACATCCGGATAGTATGAAGTAGTAATAAAATATTTTAACTACAAGAACCACTAGAAAAATCATGTAATATTTTTCTTCCATCCTTACAACTCTAAGTTAACTCTAGAGTATGATATTTTTGTCAAACTTTAATAAGTTAACATATGACCTTAAGAAACTCATTTATTCTATCATTTGATTTTCCTGGCCAGGATAATAGTTTTACTGTAGAGCTCAAACTCATTACCAAGAGTTGATGGATTCCATCGATCTTGACTAATCATTCATTATACAAATATTTAATCGTATCCAATATCCATTCAACTAGCGCCCTAAGGCCTTAGGTGTCCGGAATTAAAATACAACAAACTATTTGCTAATTACTATGATAATCTCAAGTCAAAGAAAATAATTACATTTCTTCTTGAGAATATTTCTATTGACAGTTAAAGGTAATATAAACCTTTAAAAATTCTCAATTGAGTCAGTTCAATAACCATATCAACATATGCATCATTTATATATGTAATTTATAAATGAGATCTATTAATCTTTATCCAATAAAGACATTTACATATATATTGATCTATCCGAATTATTGATATCCCATTCAAAATAATTCTATGATCAAGAACGATTTAGATTAAATACTCATAAAAGACTAGCTTCTCAATATCATAATCTCTATCATGATAGTTAGTCTATAAGTTTAATCAATGACATTATCAAATTAACTAAATAATTGATATGATAGTGAATAAATAACACTTTAATTATTCCTAAAAATTAAATGATTACATGATGGATTGGATCTTGGGCATAGCTAATTATTCTCCAATAATGCTAATACAAAATCAACCACAAATCCAAATATACAACAAAAGCTTCTCTACATCTAAAATTTACCTAACGGACAAACTTATTCATTATTATCCTACTAATGTGAAAACAACATGGAACATATCAAATGACCCTTTTCAACTAATCTCAGGTGTGTCATATACCCTGATATCTTCTTTATTGCATGAACCCGCTCTTCCAAAAACTCGCTCTCGATGAAGTCGGCAAGTTGAGGATCATTGTTACGATCAGCGACACTTTAGTTAACTGCAACAGAAAATTAATTATACATGTAACTACTTCTAAACTAATCTAGGTAAGTTAGTTAGACACTAACTACTTCTAAACTAATCTAGTTAGTTAGACACTAACAAATTTTCTAATTCCTAATAAGAATACATACGTAATGATATATTTAAATGGAGAATCGTTCGATTTGAAGGTGAATATAATCTACATATATATCAATGAGTAAATCTAGAAAATAAAAAATGTAGAAAGAAAATTTATATTTGTGTGCTTAATTATGGTTGTTTAATTTGAACATTCATTCTAGAATCAACGGAAAGTAAAATAAAGATCTCGTTTTTTTAAGACAAAAAGGGGTTAAATATTGGGAAATGTCATTTCATGGAATCAACATAACATTCTCCACTTTTTATTACTAGTAAGTTCTTCAAGCCATAAACCTTATTCTTACTCTTTAAACACATAAACCATAGTGCATGCAAATGTATGCAATATGTCTCATTATAATGATTTTTTTTTGATATGACATGACGGTGTGATTTATATGATTTATGCGCCGTAAGCAGCCTTTTTGGGACCCTTTTAAGGATAAATTCTTTGTCTCATGCCATGCGATGCCCAATAATATTGTTTGGGAATTTCTTTAAGTTAAATTTTATTTTGCTTACAATCAACTAAATTGAGTTGAGAATTGAGAACGCAGAGAATATGCTAATTTGGTATATATCTGTCTCCTTTTATAAAAAGGGGGAATTTCTCCCTAAACTATTCTTACTTTTCTTTTATACATCCGTATAGTTGATGCCATTGAGGTGGATTGGCAAATATGGTGATGATTTTTTGTAATTGATTGAGAAATTAATCTAGTCTTTTTCATGTATTTTTTTTCATGTATTTTTTTTCCTGTTTTTTCTTACAACAATGACTTAATACTTTAAAAGTTGGGTTAAATAGATTTACGATCCTATATAATTTTTTTACCAATGGTACTACATAATTGATAAGGTTTGATTTTAGTATTATAATAAAATATTGATTTTAGAATTATAAAATCATTTGTCATTTTTAGGAGTTAGGATTATCTGCTGATGTGGCAGAGGTGTAGCTAGGGTGTTCACGAGTAGGTTTGAATCGAATTATCTGCTGCTGCTCATTCCCAAGAAGGAAAATTCGATATCTATGGCTGATTGGCGCCCAATAGCCTTGTGTAACGTCATCTACAAAGTCGTCTCTAAGGTACTCACTAACCGTTTCAAACATGTTCTATCAAAGTGTGTATCCATTGAACAATCTGCTTTTGTGTTTGGCCGGTCTATTCTTGATAATGCTATGATAGCTTTCGAAACTATTCATTACCTTAAGAATAAGCGTAAAGGTAAAATAGGTGAGGTGGCTCTAAAAATAGACATGAGTAAGGCCTATGATAGAGTGGACTGGGGCTATCTCTATGCTGTTATGAATCGACTGGGATTTAATGGTACTTGGGTAAACTGGATGCAGATGTGTATTGAATCTGTGTCTTTCTATGTGATTGTTAATCAGGATCGCGCAGGGCCTATTACATTGGGGCGTGGGATCAGACAGGGTGATCCACTTTCACCATATCTTTTCATTTTTTGCGCTGAAGGCTTGACGACGTTATTACATAAAGCCTTGACATCTGGGGATAATCATGGCATAGCCATTTGTAGGGGAGCACCAGTAGTTTCTCATCTTTTATTTGCAGATGATTGTTTCATTTTTTTCAGAGCTTCTTTGGGTGAAGCTACACGTATCCAAGGAGTTCTTGATATATATGAAAAGGCTTCTGGTCAAAAAGTCGATTTCCAAAAGTCAGAAATCTATTTTAGCCAGAATGTTCAACAAGGTGACAAGGGTATAATTGCAGCAAAGTTGGGTGTTCAGGTGTGCCTTGGTACTGGTAAATACTTGGGACTCTCGTCCATGGTAGGTAAGAGTAAAAAAGCTCTCTTTAAATTCATCAAGGATAGGATTTGGAATAAGATTAATTCTTGGAGTGGAAAAATGCTTTCTAAAGCTGGCAAAGAGGTTATGATTAAATCGGCTCTTCAATCGATTCCAATATATTTCATGAGTCTATTTTTAATACCTTCCACCCTTATTGTTGAGATTGAACGTATGCTCAATGGATTTTGGTGGGGAGGGAATGGAGGTGTATCTAAGGGGATTCGTTGGTTGGCTTGGGAAAAGCTTTGTATACCTAAGAAACATGGTGGTATGGGATTCCGTAATTTGAAATCTTTTAACATTGCTCTTTTGGGAAAACAAGCGTGGCGCTTACAAACTCAACCGAGTTCTTTGGTTTCGAGGCTCTATAAGGCCAAGTATTTCCCACATAGCGATTTTTTGCATGCCACTAGAGGAGTAATGGGAGCTTTGTTTGGAATAACATATTTAGCTCTCAAGAGTTGTTACATCAAGGAACCGTGTGGAGCATCGGGAATGGTACTTCAATTCACTTGTTTGAAGATCAATGGACTAGAGAATCTGTCCAGCTCCGACCAAGAAACTCCAGCACCTTTAATCCCCTCCTTCGTGTAGACTATCTACTAATTCATAATAGAAAGTGTTGGAACGAGTCTTTGGTCCGTTTTATTTTGGATGGTCCTTCTAGTGATGCGGTTTTAACAACTCTGTTGTTTCCTTATGTTCAAGTTGACGAGCTTAGTTAGAAAGGTGAGCGAAATGGCATCTATTCCGTGCGAAGTTCCTATCGTCTAGCAACTGAATCTATCCACCAGAATAATCCTCATTTGGTTGCTGGATGCTGGGGGGTTCTTTGGAAGTTAAATGTACCACCAAAGGTGAAGAATTTTCTTTGGAGGTTGGGGAGAAATTGTATTCCTACTCGCGATGTTCTCCTTCATCCACTAGTGGAAAAAACACATTTTACATCAGGAATCCATATCGGTTAAAAAATACCTGATATTAAAAGAGAGGCGGTGGCAATTTTGAAATTTTGACAACATTGTTAATATCGGTCGTTGTCCAAACCGTTATAGAAACTGTGTTTTCATTGCTAAGATGCATTTTCTATATCGGCTCAAATGTAACCTGATATTGAAAGTGAATTTTATTAATCGTTCGTTCTCACTCAGAACACGTGTTTCCTAACACTCCCCTCTTCGTTTCTCTGATTCACGCCAAACCTCATTGTTCTCTCGCTTTCTCGCTCCAGCATCGCTCCATAACGCAAATCGGCCGCCTCTTCATCTCTCTCTCGCCCGTAACGCAAGGTTCTCTTCATTCTTCTCAATTCAGAACGTCTTCTTTCCTCTCGCATCAAAACGCGTCACATCAAGCTCACCACGATGCTACCGCTGCAAGGTTTTAGGGTTTCGGTCCACAAGGTCACGTTCTCTTGTTCATCCAAAAACCTTAGCTCAACTGGATCTTCATTTCCCTTTGAATTAGGGTTCGCCTCTATCGCTTTGTTCAATTTCTCTCAATCACATTTTCTCGCCGATTTTCCCCTTGACTCTTTAACTCTGTGCGTTCTTAATTGCAACGATGGCAAAGTCAAGTAACCACACCGCTCACAACCATCCCGCAAGGCCCACAAGAATGGATTCAAAAGCCAAAGAGGCATTGCCACACTTCCACCAAAGGGTATTCTTCTTTCTATTTTCGTGCTTCTTGATACCCTCTTTCGGTACCAATTTTCTTCTTTTTCCTTTGTTTTGATTTTCAAAAATTGATTTTATTTGTTGGTATTTGATTCTTTTTATTGATTTATTGTAGCATACCCTTTAATTGATTTTAAGCATTAGTGGCTTGTTTTGCTATTGTAACTTCAATTATCAATAACTATAGGATGGATTCGTTTGAGAGCGGATGGAAATGGGAAGGAGGAGAGTTTACCCCCTCCACTCCTCGTCGTCCCTCGGATGTGGTACCGATCAAAGCAATGGAGGTGCGGGATCAAAAGGAAATAAAATACCTCTCCTAACTAATCACAAAGTTAATGTCACTAACAATGATGGATATTTTTTTCCATTACAGTGTATGTCCCTCATATATCTCTCCATTTGTTACTTTATGCATTTATGTTTCTGTTTAATTAAGCTCCTTACTCGTACTTGACCTTTTCCTTTTCTTGGTATGTAAAAAGGTGTCTTTATGCGCTGTAGAAGGTAAGGGTGTTGGAAGAAAGATCATGGACAAGGTGCAGGAGACATATCATTCTGAGTTGAATGGCAAGTACTTTGCATATATATGATGGGGAGAAAAGCCTGTTTACTTACTATTGGCTCTCTGCCTCAAAACAAGCTTGAGTTTGAAATTGTTCTGGAGGATGTTATATCTAACAGGTAGAAGAGAAATGACTCACATATGAGTGTTGTGCTAGCCTTACGAACCGGTTTTCATATATTATTGTTACAATTGTAGTAGTATTACCTTTAATTTTTACTTTCATTTTTATAGCTTTAATGGAAATCGTAGCCTTGATGATCCCGGGGACAATGGGAATGACAAAAGAGTATGTGGCGCCCCCATAGTGCAAAAAGTGGAGATCACTTTCTTTGCAAAAATTCCCATGAATACCAAAGTGATAAGGCTACAAATTGATCTTAATTGCGGATTTCGTTACTCAAGTTGGGGGTCGTGTTTTGCCTGCTCCAAGGGTATACATCTTTATATGTTTTTTTATTAGTTTTGTGCTCATGATAATTCCTGTTCATTCAAATATTGTATTCCGAGGTAGTGAAGGTATACTAGTGGCGTCTGCGCCCTATATTGGGTTTGAAATTGTAATTTTATTGATGATTAGTTTAGTATCACTTAGTAAATTTCTGTTATTTGATCCTATAGGAGGATTCTTTTATTAATTAATCAAAGGAAAACCACAACCACTTAGGCTAGAAACATTTGTTGCATTTGATAATCGAAACTATATTGGTAGGTCCGATGGAAGACACTTCTTCATCAGCTATCTTCAATGTTTTTTGCCATATCTCGTTGCTTTATCAATAGGCTTCCCGACTTATGTGGAGTAGCAAAGGTTTTCTCGCAATCTGTATCATTGAGCGACGTTTGAATAGAGAAACTCGCGGTCTCAAAATTTGTATGTTATTGCTTGTTTTCCGCTTATTATTGTATATTATCCGATGTTCAAATCTATGATAATGTGATCTAAATTTAACAAATCTGTTATGGGATCGTATCAGAATCCTTTAATTATTTGATTCGAGTTATAAAGAGCATTAGTTTCATTTTTCAATTGAAACCATTGCTTTGGCTATTAAGGATGTTCAATAAATCAAGTGCACCAGATCTGCACTTAGAATCGAACCACACTCCTCTCTCGACTAACCAAACTTCTTAAACCAGTCCACAAACATTTTATTATTATTATTTAAAAAGAGATTGAGGAGTTTTGTAGTTTAGAATAGCCATTTGAACAACTCTCCTATTTGCTTGGTTTTAGGTTTTTTAGATTCCTCTTTCTTAACTAGTGTGTTCAAGCATTGTGCTGTCATTGGCCTCTTGATATTTCTTTCAACAGCATTTTCATAATTTAGGACCAATGAATACATTAATTACCTTTTGTAATTAATGTATTCAGATCTGTATGTAATATTTCAGATGAACTCTTGAGTCTTGAATGGTTGGTTATATTCAATTATTTGGGAATGAAGTTATTGCATATTCTTTTTATTTGATGAAAGTGCATGTTGATTTACTAAAAAAAATGCTTAATATAATGTATTGGCTGTATTGCTTATAACATTCTCTCTTATTTATTAGTTTTAAAGTAAATGGAAATATTTAGTAGTCGTGTAAGTTTGTGACACTGGTCAAATTAAATGGAGATTAATAAAACAATTTTTTTTGATAGATATAAAAAAAAAAGTTTTATAGGTTTAGCAATTTCTATAATTTTTTTTAAAAAAAAAAAGACTTTTCATATCGGTTCCTTTAAATAACAGATATAAAAAGTGATTTTCAATATCGGTTCAACTAAGAAACCGATATAAAAAAAGCATTTTATAGGTTTAAAAACTGACTTTTCATAACGGTTCTACTGGGAACCGATATAAAAAACATTTTCCATATCGTTTCTTTAACCGATATAGAAAGCGCCTGTTTTTAATATCCCCTTTATCTATATCGGTTACGGAACCGATATGAAAAGCCTTTTTTAACCGATATAAAAAGCCTTTTTTCTAGTAGTGATCGGGGCTTGGACGTTCCTTCAATGTGTCTGTTTTGTGGAGATTCAGAGGAAACAAATATGCATCTCTTCGTTGATTGTGTAACAGTAGCGAATTGTTGGACAACTCTCGGTATCACACCCATGCTCGCTACTTAGGTCGCATCGCAGCTGCGTGTTTTCGTGGATCGGTTTTTTGACTCGCAAAGAACTTCAGAGGGATTTACGACTTGCTTGGGCTATGAACATGTAGAGCATTTGGTCGAGTCGTAATAATTTGGTCTGGTATAATTCCCGCGACTCGGCTGCAACTATTATTCGTAATGCAGTTGGTTTTTTATCAGACTGGGGTTCGGCCAGCAGCTTTGCTGTGCAAACAGCACCTCCAGCACATGCTATGACATAGGTACAACAACTTCTTATTGGACTAAGCCCCCTCCTAATTTCGTTAAGTGTAATCTTGATGCAGCTTTCGATGCGAATGGCAATAGAGTTGGTTTTGGAATGTGCATTCGGAATGAACACGGGGAATTCATTGTTGCCAAAATGCAATCATTTGCTCCGTTGCTAGAGGTCTACAAAGGTGAAGCTTTGGGTTTGTTATTGGCAATTGATTGGGTGTGTGAATTACAATACCGGAATGTCATTTTCGAAATGGATGCAAAAGTAGTTGTTGACGACTTTAATAAGGCCCCTATAATTGTTTCTGATTATGGTAGTATCTTACATTATTGTAGGGAGACTTTTAGTTTTTTTCTTGTAAACTCTCATGTGGAGTTCTCTAGAAGAGAGGCAGACAAGGTAGCTCATACCTTAGCGGGGGGTAGTCTTGTTCTCGAGCCGCCTCTTCATACGCTTTTGATGTACCAACATGTATCTTTTCTATTATTTTGAATGAAATGCATTAGACTTTTTATGTAAAAAAAAAATGCCGCTCCCCGCACGGTTCCGTACAGGTACTGTATCTAAGTTCTAACTATCAATAGCTAGTGGTGCTAATTAAAATATTAAGCCTTTTTCCCCCTTTTTAATGGATATGCATATAGTAGCCATGGTTAATTGGTTACATATTTATTTACACACTTTGGTGGAATATTTACGACTTTTGGGTTGCATGTGACACTTTTATTTATCATTAAAAAATTTATTAATATTTCAAGCTACATTATTAGAAGCTCGACTAGAGAACCAATATCATTGGTCGAATGGTTTAAGTGTATGTTTGGTTTTGCAGTGAGTAGAATTGATTTAGGCCAAATTGATTTTACAGAATGTTATTATGGGACACAGGAAGTCGACTTGGTGCTCCTGAGCTCAGTTCCTGTAGTGGGCTATGGTGTTCGTCGATGCGAAATTTGCTCTTAGCACGAGCGAAAAATAGTCTTCCATTGAAAGTGTTTAGACCAGGGTCGTCTCAAACAATTTAGAGACCTTGATCAAATCTTAAAAATTGAATCCCTAATTGTGACCTACTATTATCAAATTGGGCTCCATAGTTTATTCCATTAAGATAAATTAAAATCCACATAAGAAATTTATAAACAACTTGTCTTCTTGGAAAAATAGTTCTGCATCTATTTTCTGACTCCAGAATGTAAGCCTAGCCCAACACCTTTTGAGGTCTAAAGCGAACTTTGAAAAAAGCTTTTCTTTTGGTTACCGTGTTATTGGTACGCAGTATCTATCAGCTTTACTGGTGATTAATCTACGCCAGAAAACCTGGTTGGCCATGTGTATACCCAGCTTTGCCAGTCCATGGGGTTCTTCCTTCCCATCAGAGTTTTGGCCACACCCAAGTTTCGAACCCATGACGTTGGAGTGGGATCCGAGCCCAGTTACCACTCGACTGATCCTTATTGAGAAAAAGGCCTTTTTAAAAGTAATAATATAATTTTTCAATTATATTTAATTATAATTTTATTTTAGTGTCATTTAAATAAAATAAAATATTTTGGAGTAAGTTGCACATGGTCCATTAGCTATTAGTAAGAACAACCAGTAAGAATTGGTCTGAGCGGTAATTGGGCTCAAATCCCACCTGAAGGTCTCGAGTTCTGACAAAGTTGGGTACACATGGCCAGTTAGGGTTTTCCGCGTAGATTAGTCTCCAATAACATGGTAATAAAAAAACCTATTAGTAGGAACATTATCCATAATAGGTTGTATGCTTGTGAAATGAAGGATAAGAAGTTTTATTCGAACCTATATCAAGAGACTACTCAATACAAGCCTTTAGCATTGGATTGAGGTTACTGTCTCAGAAGCACAACCCTGTGAGCCCATAACTGATCCTGGTTAAGACACTCCGCATGTAGCCATGATCATTCAAACCAAAAATAACTTGACCAGAGGAAAATACAAACTGATGTACCTAATAGGTGGACACTTTAACCTGATATTTTATCTAAAAAAAAACTATTATTTTACATATTTTGATTATAAAAAATATATATAAACAATCAGTCCACCTGTTAGTGCAGCATGAAGTGACACATTTTATGTGAATGAATCACAATCATCATCACTTCACTCATAGTTGTTTTATTCCAACTTATATCTTTTGGGTGCTATAAAAGCCCTGCAATCCCCACTTCCAAATCATGCAACCTCACCCTTCAAGTTCAACCACAATAGTCTTCATTCCTTCTATTCCTCTCTATCTCACTCATTATAATCATGGACAGAAACCATTCCCGCAGGCAAATTGCTGCAATGAAACAGTCCCTCTTTGATCAGGTTCGAAACCTCATCCATTCTAACATTTTCTATTTTATATATTCACTTTCTACCCAACTAATTCTCCATTAGAAGCAGAATCATGAGAAACAATTAATATATATATATATATATACAACAACCATATATTATATTCCTCTCTAGCTAATCCTAATATTTTTCGGTACAAGGAAGGACAATAATGGAATTTCATTATTTGCAGGGACTTCTTGATGAGCAGTTTATCCAACTTGAAGAATTGCAGGATGATGCTAACCCTAACTTTGTTGAGGAAATTGTTACTCTTTACTACCGTGATTCATCAAGACTTGTCTCTAACTTGGAGCACACACTGTAAGTTAATCAATTTCATTATATATAGTACTTTCTATTTTCTTTAAATTCTCCATTTATTTTTTAATTCTAAACTAAAATTTGGTGTGATTCTTGTGGTGGTGGCAGAGAGAAATCCATTGGATTTCAACAAGCTGGACACAATCATGCACCAGTTTAAAGGAAGCAGCTCAAGGTATATTAACTGTAGTAATTTTAGTTGAGAGAATAATTACATCATCAATTTAGGTGCATATATACTTTTTTGCTTTAACTTTCTAATCGACAATGATTTGATCAGTTTACTTACTTTTCATTTTCATTCATTATTATTGTTTGCAGCATTGGGGCCAAAAAGGTGAAAGCAGAATGCACTCTGTTTAGGGAATATTGCAGGACAGGAAATGCTGAAGGGTAATATATCTACCTTCTTTATTCAAACGGTCCATTTACTTTTAGCTGAAAAAAGTAGCATTTCAATTCATTCAAGATACTCAACTTCTAATTAATAGTAATACAAGTGATTTGTGGAAACATGCAGATGCAAGAAGAGCTTCCAACAAATGAAAAAAGAATATGCAGCATTGAGAAAGAAACTTGAAACTTATTTTCAGGTGACAATATATTGAATAATAATAGATAGATAGATAGATAGATAGATATATAGTGAGATATTTATTTGGACGTAAGGCATTGTGTTATTAAACTAGAGTCATTTTTTCGTTGTGCAGCTGGCTAGGCAAGCTGGTCCCCTTGAGAGAGCAAATCGCCCCAAGTAAAAAGACCTTCTAGAAGGATCTGCATGTGTGATGATAGCAAATGTAATTGGTGAATTTTGTGAGGAAGGAAAATTACTTATTCACCACTAGAGTTGGAATCATTGTGCTTCCAAATAGTATCAGATTTTTGCATCCTTTTTGTTCCCAAATGCTGTGGGAATCTTGTTGCTTTGGAGCTTTATAGTTCATTATTGTTATGCTGCTACTATTACTACTATAGAGGAAACTATTTTAGTTCATCAATGTACCTCTCTCTTTCACTCCAATATCATTGTAACCCTTTTCAAATTTGTTGTTGGTCGAAATGTCTGAAACACACAAGGGCCAGGAGCCAGCTCTATTGAAAGCAAAACAGAAAACCGTTCAAGAGACAAAACAGAGTACCTTAGTGTAAAATGCAGTGTTTTAAAAACCGGCTCGGCCCGGGAAAACCGGGAACCGGAGGGGTCACCGGGTCGAGCCAAGCTATGGATCGGAAATGCAGCGACCCGGTGGGAATCGGCATGACTCGGTCGGTTTTGGTGAAAACTAGTGACCCTGTTGGTTTCGTAAAACCGGACCGGGTTTTGCCTATTTAAAAAAAAACCAAAAACACAAAAATGACGCCATTTTAAGCAGTTAATTTATAAAAAAAGTAAAAATGAAATTAGAAACCTCAGATAAATGAGAAGAAAAGTGTCTCTTTCTCAATCTCATTTCAAAAATTGTGTATAAAAAATTTGTAATTTTTGTTTTGATCTGGGCCGGATGTGTAATTTTAGGAACTTCAGATAAATGAGAAGAAATGAAATTAGGAAGAATGTGTAATTTTAGGAAATTATTTACAGGTATCGGGCCGGGTTTTGGTCCTGTTGTCCGGTCCGAGTCATGTAGTCCGGGTTTTTGTCATGCGATTCAACTGTCGATTCTTCGGTCCGACGCTTGATCCAGTGACCCGAGACCTTCACCGAGTCGGTCACCGGTCCGAATTTAAAAACATTGGTAAAATGTTTTTACTGAAATTAATATTTTTGACAAAAATATATAGATTAGTGTTACAATTGAGCTGGACTGAAAATTGAGTGGGCCACACAAATACAATAAAAGCCCAGATAACAAGTAGCAACACCACCAGGCTATACAATAAAAACAAACAGAAAAGGGATTTAGAGCTTGTTTGATGTTCCTAAAAACAGTTTTTTAATTTTCAAAAATGTTTATTGAACAAATTTGTTTTTTGTTGAATTTTAAAATTAGAAAACAGTTTTTAAAACTCAATTCAAACAGTTTCTTATTTTTTATACCCGCACACTTGCACCACATACCCCACTTAAACCCAAACTTTTCATTTTACCCCTTAACTTTAATAAATATTCCATACCATATTTCCATACATAAGTCGGTAATGTATTTTTTTCATTTCGCATTTATGTATTAAAAACATAAATTCATAATGCATTTTTTTCATTTTTTATTCTGGATTTATTTACTAACACGCGGATTTAGGTACTAGTACATAAACCCGCCACATATTTTAGTAAGGGTAAAAATAGAATCAACAAAAATGTGGGGGCAAATGGTATAGGGGTGGGGTACAAAAACTAAAAATAGATCCTAATACCTAGAGCTGTCAATTTGGGCCCACCAATGGGCGCCAATATGGCACCGATATTTTAGGCAGGCTTGAGCTCTAAAAATAAGTAGGCCAAAATCAACGGTATGTTTTTTTGGCGCCCGATTGGCCTGATGATGTTATTGGGCGGCTGGCGCTCACTACCATGGGCCCATGGGCGGCCCGCCCGTTTTTTTTGTTTTTGTTTTTAATTTTAAAATATGACAAGTGCTATACATCTATTTTTAATGTTATCCAATCAAAATATGACAACTCAATTATTTATTCACGCGATTCGATTTTGGAGCTTAACGGATCGTCGCCCGTCTTCTCTTCAAACCGTTTTGCAACTCCATTCATAAATTCTTGAAGCGATTCGACTCAAAAAAAAAAAAACACCACCACCAAATACCGATCCATAATCGTCGAGATGTCTTTGTCTTCTTCTCTATTGAAATTGTCCTATTTCAAAAAAAATACCAATTCGGTATAAAGGAGTAAATTGTAGATTATTTAATATTAATTTAATTATATTAGATTATATAGTTAATTAAAATTAAATTGGTAAAAGAAATATTTTTAAATAAAGGGTGTGGAGGCCACTAATAATAGATGTGTAAGAAGTTAGAAATATTGAAAATGTGAGATTGAAAGAGAGTGAGTGAAAAATGAAGAGAAAGTAGAATTAAAAAATGATAAATAAAACAAAAGTGGTGATATGTGTCAAAAAAGTAAGTTGTCTAAAATTGTAATTGTGTAAGTTGTTTGTTTGTATAAAAATATATTAAATAGATAGATTAGATAAAAAGATATTAGATTAGATATTAGATAGATATTAGATTAAATTAGATTAGATTAGATTAGTTATCCCATATTTTTTTATATATCAGTGCAGTTATCTCATAGTTTCAATTGATTATTTTAGTTGATTAGTAGATTATAGTAGATAGTAAAAGATAGATAATAGATTATCAAATATATCAGTGCAATTATCCCGTGTTTTTTTATATATCAGCATAGTTGTCCCGTGTTTTTTTATATATCAGTATAGTTATTCCGTGTTTTAAATATTAATCAGTAGTTGAAATAGTCATTAAGTTTTCATTTTTTTTTGATATATTAATATCGTGTTTTTTATATATCAGTGAAGTTATCCCGTGTTTTTATATATTAGTGCAGTTATCTCATAGTTTAGATTGATTATTTTAGTTTATTACTAGATTTGATTTGATTTGAATTTCGAAATTTGAAAAAAAGAAGAAGAGGGGAAACTTAAAAAAATGGGAGTGAGAAGAAAGTGCGTTGAGAGAATAATAAATTTGAAAAAGAATGTGATAGTGAATTACAATGTTGCCCTTAGTTTGATGAGTTGTCAAATAAATAGGGAAACTTGTTTGAGTAATTTAAGTATGGTTAGTTTGTCTAAATAGATATTAGATTATATTAGTAGATAGTGGGTAAAGAAAGTTGGTGGGTTTGATTTGAATTTTGAAAAAAAAAAGTAAGAGAAAGTAGGAAAAAAGTGGGAGTAAGAAAAAATGCATTAAGAGAAGAAATTTGATAAAAGTATGATAGTAAATTACAATGTTGTCTTTAGTCAGATGAATTGTCAGGTAAATAGAGAGACTTGTTTGAGTAATTTAAATGTGGTTTGTTTGCATAAATAGATTAAGTGTGATTTGTTTGTATAAATAGATAAATAGATATTAGGTTAGATAGTAAATAGTAGATTATTTAATATTAATTTAAATATATTAGATTATATAGTGGATTAAAAAATTGGGAAAAGAAATATTTTTAAATAAAGGGTGTGGGGGTCACTAATAATAGATGTGTAAGAAGTTAAAAATATTGGAAAATGTGAGATTGAAAGAGAGTGAGCGAGAAATGAAGATAAAATAGAACTAAAAAATGATAAATAATATTAATGATAAATAAAATTAAAGTGGTGATGTATCAAAAAGCAAAATGTCTAAAATTGTAATTTTTTAAATTGCTTGTTTATATAAATATAAATAGATATTAGATTAGATATGATTTGTACGGACACGTGTGGGAATGGATTACACCACATTTTATAATTGCTGAACGGCTGCACAGATAAGGGAAGAGAGAGTGAATATATTTGCTTATCTAAAAAGAGAGTGAATATCGAAGCAAACTCAGGCTTTTGCAAACTTTAGTTGGGTGACATTAAATTAAGTATGATGTTAGTATAAAATAGGCTAAATTAACGGACGTCACGCTGGCAGTTAACTGCTGACGTGGCGTAATCTGACGTGTCACTCATTTAATGACATGGCAAACAGGGACCAAATTGAAACTAAAATAAAACATAAGGGACCAAATTGACACAAAAACAACAAACACTAAAATCTTCATCTTCTTCCTCCAAACACCATCTCCATCTTCTTCCTCCAAACACCATCTCCATCTTCTTCGGCGAGCCACCGCCACCTCCGACGAGCCACCACCACGACCACGACCACAAATCAAACACTCTTCACTCTTAATCTCTAACCTCTCTCCCTCAAATCCAAAACCCTTAATTTTTCAATCCTAAATCCCAATCTAAGAGTACTGTCACTTTTCCACAAGATGATTATATGGATTCAGGATTTGGGATTCAAACCATCAAAAAAAGAAAATGAATCAATTAACACCATCATCATAAGTGTGTAAAAAAAATCATAAACAGCAGCAACTTCCATTTTAGCCATGGTAGTATCCTCCCTCAGTCTCACAATCTCTTCCTTCACTTGCGCATTCTTCCAAACTTGACGAAGCATCAAAAAACCAAATAACAATAACAAATACACCACACCTTGAAACTTGTCGTTTCTACATCCTCTCTTTCCATCATTTTACATTAACCTGTTAACTAATTTAACTCTCTTTGTTTTTTTATTCAATGTTTGAATCCTAGATTGAAATTTAGAAGCACTGTCACTTTTTCTAATGGTTCGAATCCTAGATTGGGATTTAGGATTTGGGATTTAGGGATTTAGGAATGAGATTGAGATTTAAGGTTCTATATATTTTGGTGTTGTGGTGGTGGTGGTGTGGCGGTGGAGGAGAGGGTGACAGTGGATGTGGAGAGGAGAGGGTGGTGATGGTTCACCGGAGAAAATGAAGATTTTAGTGTTTTTTGTTTTTGTGTCAATTTGGTCCCTTATGTTTTATTTTAGTTTCAATTTGGTCTCTATTTGCCATGTCATTAAATGAGTGACACGTCAGATTGGACAACTAAGACGCCACGTCAGTAGTTAACTGCCAGCGTGACGTCCGTTAAGGTCATGGACAGAAAACTACAAAAACGAACCAAATTGACACAAAAATGAAACATGAGGGACCAAAACGAGAAAAAAAGAAGATAAAGGACCAAAATGAAATCAAGGCCAAAGATAAAGGACCAAAACAATAATTTAGCCTATAAAATATAGTATCCTACGTGAGCTTTATGATGTTAGTATAAAAAATATCTTAATCTTTTTTTATGGACGTGTGAGAAAGCATGTTATTCAAGTAAACACTAACTAATTGTCAAAAAAAAAGTAAACACTAACTTCCAAGAAACTAGCCAGCATCATGACAAGAATTTATAATCTCAATTAGGAAATCAACAAGTCTAACTAATTATATTATTTTGAGTATTTTTTTACACAAAGAAATTTAGTGCACTTCATTAATGATAATAGTCTCAATACAGGTTGGCCTGAAATAAAAAATGTGGGAGTTACCATAAACTTGACGTTCTTGCAAGAGTGTGAGCAACGAGATTTGCTTGTCTCCTAATACAGTTTATAATCATATTACTTTGACAATTAGATAGCAACATTTTACAAGAAGAAAGCATACCTAAATTTGTGCTGAAATCGTTGGTTCCCTTCACGCCTTTTACCACCCGTAAGCAATCTAGCTCAAAGGTTACTGTTAGAAGACCCAATTCTCTCAACCATTCAATTGCACACTTAAGCCCCACATAGCTTCTGCTTCTTGAGGAAGAGGAATACCACTGAACGTCATTGTTTTAGCTTTAATAAACGCCCGTGTGTGGCCTCTGATACACATCGCAATACCATACTTCCCTTCTTGATTGAAAAGGGTCACATCCACATTGCACTTCAATTCCCTTTCTCTGGTTTGATCTATAACACCCTATTGTGCTATAACTAATTTTATAGCAAAAACAACTGCGGAAAATTTGGAGAAGAATAAACCTTTCGTAAACTCGTTGATTTAGGATTAATAACTAAAAATTGTTTATCAGATTAAAAATGCTAACGCTCATAGTTTAATTATTTTTCATCATGAAAGAAATCACATCGATCCTTTCAACACCTGTTACACATGATTTTCCTAAAAATTATTACCTTTATAAATAATTATCGCGAGGACCAAACTCGATAAAGCTATCTCACTAATGGGAGTGAATCTCTTATGCATTTACAAACACAACAATACAATTAAATTTTAAATTTTAAATAATTTAAAATTACAAATTACACCTTCACTACTCATATACTGATTATTAATTATCTATCTTCAATGCTCCTTGCTCGCTAATTGTAAAAATAACATGAATTGAAAGAATGAGATAAACATCTCAGCGAGTGTTCCCGACACACACGCACATGACGTCAAGAAGACAGTCATGCAAAAACAATTTTTCATGCGGCATGCGAAATCAACGAATACAGAATTATGCAATTAGCACGCTAAACAAACACATCAAGAAGAAGAAGAAGAAGAAGAAGAAGAAGAAGAAGAAGAAGAAGAAGATGACGATGATGATGATGATATGGGTCTTTCCCGATCACTACAACATAAAGTGACATGTTACGTGATTAAAGGAAAGTTGTTTTGGCCGTTACAAACACATCAAGAAGAAGAGGATGATGATGATGATGATGATGATGATGATGAAGATATGGGTCTTGCCCGATATTATTCTACTAGCAACAATGACTAGCGCTTTGGCCGTCACAAATCTTTTCTTTAACAACATCACACATGTTCTGCATCACTACAACATAAAGTGACATGTTACGTAATTAAAGGAAAGTCGCTTTGGCCATTGCTTGAACTACTTTTTATTGTAGTGTTCCTGAATGTAGTCGTTGCCTAAACTACTTTTGGTTGCGGCTGTTAACATGGCCAACATCTACTGTCTCAACATGTTGGATGGCTGCAGGTGCGGGTGGGGGTGTCGGGTGCCTTGCTCTCCACCTCCATCCAAACTGTTATAGAAAGAATTTAAGGAGGAACACCATTGCCACGAACACCCGCAAGACCCATATCTTCAAAGACATAGTGTGTTTGATTTTTAGAATAAAATTAGCATATATATAAGAAAACGAAAGTTAGTTTAATAGTAGTTAATATATATCACTTATTTTTTCTTGGTTGTGAAATAAGCCTCTATGTCAATGACTACCATCTTATGCATAGTATCAAAATCAAGTTTCTACGCAAAATTGGGAGGGTAGTGAAATCGGAAATCGTAAAATCGTGAGTAAAAATTCGGAAGATTCTACCGAAAAAAGTGTAGGAATTTTTAGAATCAGAAGGGGTTAACAAAATCGTAACTCATAAAATCCTAAGATTTTATTAAAATGCAGATATTACTATTAACTAATATAATGCATAAGTTCATAAGTCTTGATCAAAATAAAACAACCAACAACAAATCCACCAAGGAAACTGCTCAAAGTCTTAAAACATAAACCAACAACCAAGAAAACTACTCAAAGTCTTAGACATAAACCAACAGCCGAATCATAAAGCCTAAATCAAATCATTCATAGTGATATTAGGCATATGATGATGCACTATGATGCTGCAACAAAGAGCTGGGACGGAGTGAAAAACAACGTTACAAGGGAGGAACAGAGCTGCGAAGAGAGAGGAAGAGAGCTGCGAGAGAGAAGTGAAATGTCTAGGTTTTGCGAAGAGAGAGAAACGATGCTGGGTGAAGTGAAAAATCAAAAATTAGGGTTCAGAAAGTTTTAAAAAAAGGGGGGTCAAATTCAAACTGGGTCGTGAAACCCGACCCACTACAGGTTACGATTATGCTACGATTTTTCAGCAAAATGGTGATTTTTATCGTTGAATCATAAGATAATGCAAAAATCGTACAAGTCCACCATTTTTGCGATTTTTTTCAGATCGCAACTCAGAGAGGGTGAGCAGAATCGTAATATCGTACGATTTCATGATATATATCACGATTTTGATAACTATGATCCTATGTATATGTGTCTATATATACATCTTACAACCCCCAAGAATATCAAGACGTGTGGCACTTCCCCAAAGTTTAGTGGACTTGAAATGAGAAATTAAATAGGTAACATATGCTTATCATCATATGTTACCTCCAAGAGTTAATATAGAAACTATACCTGTAACACCTCATCCTACTTCTATTTTTGTTGATGCTGATGGGACCCCAAAAGTATTATCTATGTATATTTCTAGAGTCGGCTAATTGTGATATAAATGTTTGAAAAACAAATGAAATATTTTAGAAAAAACTGGATTTAAATAAAAATGGCTTAAACTTATAGGCCACATTTATTTATTTGTGGCCAATAAAAAAATGTGGTTTAGACTTATAGGCCAAAGTTATTTATGTGTGGCTAATCAAAAACCGTGGCCAGAAACTAGCCCAAGAAACCGTGGTTTCTTTTAGTAACTCAGGCAACGGTTTTGGCTTTTCATGGCCTAATGTGAAAAAACGGTGGCCTGATGGAATAGGCGACGACGACCCACCTACTCCACGCTTCAAAAATCGTGGCCTAAAGATAAGCCTCCGGTTTTCTCACTTTCGACTACGATTTTCTGTCGTTTGCCTAAACTCCTTTTTGTTGTGGTATTTCTTGTTGCTGCTGTTAATTTCTCATTTTAAGCCCACTAAATTTTGGGGAAGTGCCACACGTCTTGATATTCTTGGAGGTTGTAAGATAAGATGTATATATAGACGTACACATAGAGATAGGATGGTATATAGTCGTTGAAAGCTCAACTTAGAAGCTAATTTCACTACCAAGAAGAAACAAGTAAATAAGATAAGGGGGCATATCCTGATAAGGGTACTTCTCACCTCATTGATTATTTTAATTATCATTTTCATACATAGCTTTGTTAGCTAGTTTATATTTCATAATTGTACTTTTTGAAGTCGTTAATTATGTGCATATCATATAGTGGCGCTGGAGTTATCGGTATAACAATTGATGGAGGTACATGAATTTTCCAAATATAATAAATTTATGGATATAGAACAAATTTTTGGATACAAATCATAGTGTATAAGAAATTTATACACTATGATTCTAGATACAAATAATTGTGTATAAGAAATTACTGCTACAGAATTTGATGTAGAATAAATTTATGGATACAAATCATAGTGTATATATAACAAATTAATGATATAAAAATGAAACTCTAATATTTCGTATTTTCCATTTTGGCAATGAATTATGTTCCGCCTTGCTTTGAGTATCAGGTTTTCATTGGTTGAAAAAAGCGCATAATGTTGGTCTCACATGTTTTAGAAATTGTTGTTACTTTTGCCTTCTCTTGGCAAGGTAACAAGTGCATTTTTGTTTGTTAACATTGATATAATGTCTGACATTGTAGGTTGATCATCTGCATAATATTCTACGCAAAAGAGAGCAACGTGAATGCACCTCTGCACTTCATCAGTAATAAATGTGTTACTCAATGATGCATCCATGAGTTGCAGAAACTCACCCTCTTTCCATAGCTCCCACGCCTGTTAGTAATTAAATTAAATTAAATTAGACACAAAGAGTTGTGTTGAAAAAAAAGAACTCAATGAGACTAATTTCACATACATATCCAATTAGAGTAAGTGGTATGTTTTCAGAGTAGAAACTGTTATTTCTTCTACCACTAACTATTTCAAGTAGCAACACTCCAAAGCTGTAAACATAAGACTTTGTAGAGAAAACTCCTTCCATAGCATATTCAAGAGACATATAACCACTACAAAAAAATATTTCAAAAAATAATAAAATACATTTTTTTATTGAGATTCCTTAATAAAACCTTTGAAAACAAGGAAAGTTTAGAAAACTCACTATGTCCCAACAATTTTGTTGGAATGCACTATAGATTTATGTTGTGCGTAACATTTTGGCCATACCAAAATCGAAATTTTTGGGCTCATATTCTCATCAAGGAGTATGTTACTAGCCTTTAAGTCTCTCCGGATGATTTTCAGTCTTGAGTATTTATGAAGGTAAAGTAAACCTTGAGAATTGCTTCTATTATATTGAACCGCTTCTTCCAATCTAGAAACGTCTTTCTTGTACAATCTTCCCAATAGAAACATAATAACTTGTGTTAATATATATGCTATACAAGAGCATCAAACCAAAATACACTTTTTTCTACATTTAATGAGTTGCATAAAGCATGAATAATTATATTTACCTAGTTGTTTTCAAGTTGGAAAATTAGAAGCTGTTTTCATCAATCCTCCATAACAGTAATTGAAGTATTCAATTAAAAGTCAAAATTTTGCTGCATATGTGCTCCAATTAATACTTAGCTAGCGCTAAAGCGCTACCAAACTTAAATAGTTTTCATCATCTAAGTATGTTCCATTCCTTAAATAGTTTTCATCATCAAAGTATGTTGCACATAGCATCATTCCAAACTTAAATAGTTTTCATCATCTAAGTATGTTAAATCCCTTAGACAATTAGGCATATCCTGTCAACTAACGTGTAATTCATTCACAAATCTTCCAAAAGGGAGAGATGGTCTAGGAGTTTAGGCAGGTTTCAATTTTTTTTAATTGGGTCTATCTTAGGGTGTTTTATTATTATCGTTGGCTCACCGAAAATGATACAATGATTAGTGTGGATGGTCAAAATAGAGTTTTTACTAAACATTAGTACTAAAAAAATACAATTATCTGCATAATATCACACAAAAAAACATATGTAAAGTAAAGGAAAAAACATACCTCGATGTTTTTCCAATTCCACCCATTCCTAATACCACATGAGCGGCATGATGAGATCTAGTGTAGAAGAGTTGAAACATTTGGTTGAAGATGACTCAAAATTAGAAAACCCGACAATTTTTGGTGCTGGAGATTGATGATTTTGCAGCTAAGTTTGATGAGAAAGTGATAACAAGAAAGAAAAGAGATATGGTGAAGGGAAATCTTGTAGTGAGTTCTCGGAGATTGAAGATGAGTTGATTAAATAAAGTGAGGGACATGGAAAAAGGTTGTTGGCTACAAGTCAAACTACCTTAGTTGAAAATACTATTAGACCAAACGTTAGCTCTTTCATGACTTGAGAACTGATGTAGGTTAAAACATTAAATGCAACAAGTAATTCAACCACTAGTTGAAAGAAATAATTGCAGTAGTAAGGCAAGTGCACCTAACACACACACACAAATCTCAAATAATTGGTTTGATAAGATAATTGCAGACTAGCAAGTGCACCTAACACACACACAAAAACGAGAAAACACAATCGGGACGGAGAACGAACCAGACAACCAAGTATCTATAAACAACATTTCTATCACTACGACGAATCAGCATCAGACACATATACTTGCATGGTAAAGTGTTTCCTTCTCTTATCTTATCAGTTACTGTTAATAAAGAGTATGAGCAGTTTTGATTATCCTATTTTATCAAATCTGCAGTTTTAGTCTTCCCATTTTTTTCTCGCAGTTTTAGTCTCCTCCGTTAAATTGCCATTCAATTTTTGAGAAAACGCTAACATTATTATAATAAAGTGGTGACTCAACAATCGCATATTGTGCATGGATATGAATATTTCAAATAATCTAAATATGAGGTTTAAATTCAAGAGTAATGGGCCAAAACCAACATATTTACCACTAAGTTAAATGAATTAATTATTATTAAATATCAAGAAAAAAAGCAACACTAATAATTACAGGACAACACACGACTACCACATCACCACCTTATCATCCTGTCAACATTTTGGTCAAAAATTGAATGGAAATTTAACAAGCGACTAAAATTGCAGATTTTATAAATTGGGGAACCCAAATTGCAGGAAAACTGGAGGAGTGAAATTGCAGAATTAATAAAATAAGGGACTTAATACCAAAGAAAAATAAGGGACCAAAACCTACAGTTAAGCGTATGATTTATTATTTTATCTTTTAATTCTGGCAGAATACTATTATTATTACGTTGCTACGCGTATGCTTCTGTTTCTAGCTTTGATTACTGTCACTTAATAAAATTTATAGCAGAACATAAATTTTCAAGCTACCCTTTTAGCCCAGAAAGGAAAAAACTACCCTTAGTATTCCAACTACCAGTTACCATTACACTCACCTAACCCACCCAACACATTACAACGAACAAAACGCTAAAAAGAAAATAATAAATTAAAAAATTGACAAGTTTTCGCGATTAAAGCCACAAAAAAAAAAAAAAATCTATTGTCTCCGCTTCACCGGTAGGTTCTGTAGGCTGGGGTATACATACAGCTCTCAGCAAATTTCACCAAATCTTTGGGTTGAGGAAGGCGAGTGGCCAAGCCTGAAAAAAAAAAAAACTTAATACTACTACGAAATAAAATACAAACAAAAATAACTAAATGCACATTAACTAAAAATAATCATTATTTTTATTTAATTTTCTTGCATTAATTTTCTTGATAAAAATAACGGATAACGGATAAAGTAGCGGATAGAAAATGATGTGTTTGGTAAAAGTTTAGCGGTTAAAATAAGTGATAAATGTAAAATGCCAAAATGTTTAATGAGGAAAGATAAGTAATTTAAGAAAAATAAAAAGAGTAAAAATGTCAAAAAAAAAAAAAAGTGAAATGCTATCTGCTAGTGTTTCAAAAAAAGCTACTTGAAGTAAATGTGAAAAAACGCTAAACGCTACTCCGATAAACGCTAAACGCAAGTCCTTAACAAACACACGCATTTTCACCCGCTAGTTTCATCCGCTATCCGCTAGCGGATGGAAATGCGCAAACAGAGCCTTAGTTTTCCATAAAAATTATTTCATGAGAATAAACACTGAAGAGTATTTTAATTTCTAAAAATTTGTGAGATAGATAAATGCCTTCAGGATATGCAACAGCAAAAACTGGAGATAGCAAAGGAAAAATAAAAGCTCACCAAGCTCATAAGCCTTGGCAGCAACCTTGGCAGCAATGTGTGCTGAAATCTTTCTGATGTTTGTGAATGGTGGGAATATAAGACCCTTCTCAAAGTTCTCCTCTGTTACTTGTTCAGCCAAAGCCTCCGCTGTTTCATGAAATATTAAAGAAAATGTCAACCTCCTACATTTTATTACACCAATCCTTCTGCTGGATTTACTTATAAAATTGCATTTATTCCAAAATAAAACATATAACATATATGGACTACATTTGATACACTAGAGCATTTGTTCATATCTCATTCTCACCACCCCAGTGCTCATACTTTCACATGTCCAAAACATAGTATTGAAATTAATGTTCAAGTCTCTTGTGAACTTACAGGCAGCAAGAAGCAGGTCATCATGAACACGAATGGTCCCCGACATTATTAAACCTAGACCGAATCCAGGGAATATGTATGCATTATTGGCCTGATGAACAAAGAAACAAAACATCCCAATTAGATCTTATTTCATGTGAAATTTGTAATTTGTTATTTAAATTATCATGGAATTAGACCTGGCCAGGAACAGACAGCTTCCCCTTGTATTCAACCGGGGCAAATGGACTCCCACTTGCAAAAATAGCACGTCCCTGATGGTAATGCACGCATGGACAAGGGAAGGAAATGAAACAGAATGGTCAGCATTGATCAATTCCAACCAACAACCTATGTAAATCAATAAAAATTGATAAAAGTTGTTGCTTATTACCTTGCTCCACATATAGGCTTCGTCGGCAGTACATTCTGACTGTGAGGTTGGGTTGGAAAGAGCAAGAATAATAGGTCTCTACAAGTATTATTGAATAACACATTACATAGCTTATCCAGACATGATATTGCATGGGAAGATAAATAGATTGACACGGTACCTCATTGATAGATGCCATAGCCTCAACCACCTCCTTGGTAAAAGTTCTTCCTTGTCCTGATGTTCCAATCAGCACTGTTGGCTTAATTTGCTGAAAAGATAACACCGAAAATGTAAGGAGAATGAAACTTGTGTTCTATGTGTGCATGTGTTTAGCTGTAATAAACAGAAACGTGGATCGTACATTAACAGCATCTAAAAGGTTTCTAACAGGTTCGTGTTCATGAGCCCACGGCTTCTTGAAATGTTGGAGCGATTCTTTGCGTGAACTGACAATCAATCCCTGCAGAAGTAGGAACAAAAGATGAGAATCTACTTCATAAAGGTGGGGCTTACTTAAGATTACAAACCTTTGAGTCCACCAACCAAATGTTCTTGCGCACTTCATCCAATGGAGCGTTTGTCTGCATCAAAAATGGAGGTCTCTCAGTAAATCTAAATTAGTCATGCAACTCTTATCACCCTCCACTACACCCCCCCACCCCCAGCCCACAGAAAAAACAGGTAATAACCCAAAAGTAGCAAGCAACCTGTTTAGATGTTTCAAGTGCTATGAGTTCTGCTATTCCAGTGCCAGCCTGCAACCACCAGACAAAATAATTAAGCCACCAAGAGTAAATGAATGTAGCATTTTGCATTCAAAATTAGTATAAAAACTTAAGATTTTGAGTTTTAATGCGCGGTGTTAACCAGTTCCATTTGGGCTAAAGAATGCATTGTTTAATGCTCTTTCTCCCAACCCCCCATTCTCTGTTTTAAAAGGATTAAACACTCCCCTCTTCCTCTGAGAACCAATGATGAACGACTCATCAACCAAGAATTACACATACCTCTCCAGCGCCAAGGAATAAGAATCTGTGGTCAGCTAAGCTTCCCCCAACCAATTTCAACGCTGCAACTAGTCCAGCAAGTACCACTGATGCTGTTCCCTGGAACGAAGTAGATACAATGTAATAGTTAGTTATGAGTGTACAGTTATCGATGTACATGAATTCAATATCGAAGATAGGAATTTATTACCTGAATATCATCATTAAAAACTAGATGCGTGGATCTGTATTTTTCAAGCAGATCAAAAGCATTGTGGTTTGCAAAGTCTTCAAACTAATTGTATGAAAAAACAGATACAGAAAACAGGAAAGTTGAAATTAGTATGGAGTGCACTGCAGACCGTTAAGCCGAGAAAAAAGTTCCTTTTCACGCTGATTGATACCTGTATGAGGACTTTCTCACCATAAGTTTGCTTGAGTGCAGTCATAAACTCATGCATAAGTTCAGCATATTCCTGGGATCGGAAAAGTTGGAGTCCAAATTAGAAAATTTGGATGGCTGAAACTAAAAATAATTATCTCCACATGGTCCAGCTATGAAAAAAGATCACGAACCTGCCCGGTTGCACGTCTTTGCTTTAGCCCAATATATAATTCATCATTGAGCAGCTTCTCATTGTTTGTACCGACGCGTCAATGGTAATAGGCAAGCACTGTAACAATTTAAAACGGTAACATTTTAGAGGTAATAAGAAATTGAGGAGGTTACATTATGCACAAACAAAATTTATAATAAAAAAAATGAAAGATGCACAGACATTTCTAAATAAACTTCCAAGTCACACAGCTCAACACCACTATAAAAACTGAATTGTTATAAATATTACATGAATCACGACAAAATCTCTTCATTTTTGTTTTTTTCTTAATCTAATTTCTGGAGTGACCTCTGCCTGATAAATTTTCCTTGGGGCGGGGAGGGGATCTGTACATCAAATTTTAGTAATATCTTGAAAACAAACTAACAGATCTTTGCAATTTTATGATAGGCATTATTTATCGGTTAGCAATGTGGCCTAAATATACTTACAGCTGAAGGGCGAACTCCTCCGAGTGCCGTATATAAAGAAAGTTTCCCCACTGGTATTCCCATCCCCTAAGAATACAACAAACAACCAAAGGAGAGATTAGTGATTCAATTCAGCTATCATAAATTAAGAATGTGAACATAAATAATAGAAATTACCTGACAACCCAAATCCCCAAGACCCAAGATCCGTTCTCCATCAGTTACAACTATGACTTGAATGTTCTTTTCGGGCCAATTCCTAAGTACTTCAAGAATCCTTCCCCTTTAAATTTAAACCCCAGCCAAGAGACAAAGGAACAGTGAAATTAATTTAAACAATAGAAGATATATTCAATTAAAGCTGAAACCAACAAAGAATTCCAGGAGGATAAAAAAGCAGTCATAGTCAAATTTACTTTTCTTTCAAACTTATATAAAGACCCTGGGGACGCATGAAAATGGTCCCATATTTTTGGCAAGCTTCACCAACAGTTGGAGTATACACAATTGGGAGTAACTCTTCGACGTGATCAATGAGAAGTTTGTAAAACAGGCGTTCATTCCTCTCCTGCAAAGCACAAAATACCGAAGTGAATGGATTAGAATCAAAACCCACAATATACAAAAGTGAAGGATTAGAATCCAATTCATAAATTAACTTCCAACAAGATATGATTGAAAATCAAAGATGAATTTCAAAAAGTGACTGCAAAGGTATGCAGATAACAGATGTGGGAATAGAAAATCATTTAGAGATTGCTGCAAAAAGTTAGGAGTCATCATGCACATGGAAATCCTTCAAATTTCATTCTACGGTTGGATAGAACTAGTTATGGACAATTAGTACATAACATTTAAAGAGAAGCAGCAGAACAAAACTGGATTACTTAATAGCTTTTCAAAAAAGAATTGTTCACGAGGATATACCTGAAGATCCATCATTGCCATGTACTTCTGCAATGGAACTTGATACTGGCGTATGTGCTGGATCATTTTCTTAATCTGCCAAGTAATGTGGCCATAACGTTAAATTGATGATGTGTAACCACATGCACAATCTAATAGCTTCCAAAAGTATAAATAGAGTATTCAGGGTATCTTATAGTCAGATAATAAACCTGAGTTTCTTGAGGAATAACTGTCGGGGGAAGAAGACCACGCAAGTAATGGGCATCCCTCTCTTGTTCGGTGAAAGCTAGCCCTTTGTTGAAGTGAGGATCTCGCAACAATGAATAACCACTAAAAAGCAAGAAACAGGTAATGAGTAAACATATACATAATGGCTTAATCCTTAGTAACTACCCAAATCATAAGTGAACTGAATCAAGAAACAGCTAATAAGTAAGCATATGCATAATAATGTCTTAATCCTTAGTAAGCATATAAACAGGTTAAATCTGTATAATTTATCTGCAATCAAGCCACAATTAATGAACAAATAAATGCTTGATCCACAAAGATACATGTATTGATATACATCATACAAAAGTAACAAGAATTACTAGCATATATAACTGAAGCAGAACCGCAATGTTTGACGATATAAACTAAGTGAACCAAACTGCACTCATGACATCAAACCAGCATATTCAAGATCTCACTTTATGCAACAAACAAGGATCGAATTTGAATCTAGTTAATCCTAAAACATTAAAAAAAAATGATGATCAAAATCAAATAAAGGGGAGTTTAGAAGATGAAAATTACCTAGCAACAGAGACACTCCATGGAGTAACAAAGTGATCCTCCGTCGCCTTATCCTCGCCATACACATCCTGAGGACCACCGCCGGAGATTGTGTTATCGTCGATATCCTTAACGGCAGGCTCCTTAATGACTTCTTTCAAGGGTGTATCCATCACAACGGTGCCGTTTCCATCACCCGACCTGCTACTACTTGGTGCCATACACACAACTCTCCATGGATTTCCTGATGCGACTCTTCTCTGCGCACCACATCCACTAAATCCTGAGTTGCTCTGTTTATAAATTTCACCAAAACGCGAAAATACGATAAATCAATATAAACAAATCAGCTAATCAGCTAATCTCATTAAAATCAAAAGACAAATCTGAATTTTATTCCTAACCGCTAATCTCATAGAGTCATTTTTAGTTTCCGATTTACAAATGGAAATTAAAGAGACAGAAAAATATGAATAGAAATAAGATTTCGTATTACCAGGAAGGTGCACCTGCTTGAGGAGATCATGATGGCGGAGGAAATGAGAGAGAGAGTAATGAGAGAGAAAACGATATAAGAAGAGAGAGAGAGAGAGTGAGAAAGATAGAGAGAGAGTCTTCAGGTATATAAGCAGCACTTGGTTGCGGAATCTCCTCTGTCCTTCCTCCCTCTCCTCCCTCTTTAACACAGACTTTGTCTCACAACAAACACTGATCACAGAAGCAATGGAATGCAATGGAATGGAACTAAACTCCTTTTCTCAGCTAACCTTATAAAGGTTGCAACTTGCAAGTGCAACCAACTACATTTTCAATGCTATTACCAAACTACCCTCGACTTGTTCAAAAAGTTTTTCTCGTGTTTCTTTAAAAAACTGAATATAATTAGTCATGCTAAAAATTAAAATAGAATAAAGAATCAGAAATCCCTGAGATAGGGGGGGCTTTCCTTGTTTTTAAAGAACTGTGGTTTTATTACCTTTTCTTGTAAGAAATTTAATTTAATGAAAGAAATTAATGTTAGGAGTATTTATTTTGTGGCTATAATATAATCTATGACCTATGCATTTTTCTGTTGCGGCATTGGAATGAATGAGACTGCAATTGCGTGTGTGGATGGAGTGCCAGCATCCAATGTTCTGGGTGCCATGCCATCATATCATATTGACGTGTGGAACCATAAATGACTTTGTAATACTCGCTGGTATTTTTGGTTAAACAACTTAAACTCAGAGGCAAATGCTTATCAAAAAAAAAAACTCAGAGGCAAATATTCAATGGATATTCAATGGAGTATGTCAGTGGTACGCAATTTTCATCAGCTTTGTTGGTGACTAATTTATACCGGAGAATCTGGTTAGTCACGATTATTAAACTTTATTGACCCTCGGGTCGTCTTCCTCTTCCAATAAAGTTTTTACCACACCAAAATTCATATCGAGATCTTACATTTTAGGTGTTAATTTCGATCAGTAAAAGTTTGTCTTATATTCTTAAGAGTCTTTGAGTTTGAATCCCCTCTGAGAAAGTTGTAAATTGATCATTAGTGTCACTTTAATTAATAAATTTTTTCCCTTTCCCCAATTTAAAAAAAAAAAAACATCTGAGATCCTGGCCCCTTAGAGAAGTAATTACAATTTTGATATATCCTGGGATTATAATCACAACACCCTAGACATTCAAGAACCAAAGTCACTATTTGTCGAATTGATAAATTTGTCCCGCTCGTATATAAACAAATTTGTATTTTTATTGAGGGATGTCGTGGCTCTGGTGGCTTTCTGAGAAGCTTCGTCACTGTGTATGGTGCAACTAATTTCAAAGCCATTAGATTTCAAGAATTTTGTTTACATCTAACAATTTTATAGTCAGCTACACTATAGAGAATCTACACTCCCGTCTGGACTCTATTTCAAGAATGGAACTGAATCATTAGCAGTTGCTGCATGATGTAGCAACCTACAGACCTGCTAGATCTAGAGAGAAAACTTCTATCTCTAGATCTAACGGCTCTGCAGCAGCTACAAAGGATCCAAACTCTTCAAGAATGTATTACCACTTTGGTATGATTGAGAATAGTTAGAGTAGCTACTTGCAGAAACATTATATTGTTTGAGTTAGGTTCAGTGTGTTTACTAAAAAGTTAGTTGAGTGGATTGAATAAAAACCCTTTTGTGATTATGTTAAGAAGTGAAGTTTATTTCATCCAACAACTACAAATTAAGGATATTAAGTAAGACAACTAATGGAAATTAAGGAAACCTTTTGAGAAGTAAACTACAAAAAATAAATTGCATATAAAAAAATTATTGTATTGATGAATGTGTGTCTAATCTACTATTTACAATTCGCATTTATAGATAAGCCAAAACCTAACCTATCAGCCAAAACCCTAAGGTACAATTGGCCAACAACAATTGTGAGTTGGCTAACGACTATTTCAATTAGTCATGCACGCCTTCCCACTATTTCGATTAGTCATGCACGCCTTCCCCTAACCATGTTCTGGTTTCTAGGTGACCCACTCATGTTATTTTTGCGCAGTACATAGCCACATTTTAGTGCAACAGTTTCTCTTACGCTGTCTAATTATCCTCTCCAAAGCACACTTAATTTCATCCTCCACCAAGAACCTTAATGATGCTCATGTAGAATTTGTCATCAAGAAAAAAATGTTGGAGGGTGAGAATGTCGTGCTTTGGTATGAGAAGGATCCAACAACATTTAATTATAAGAAGATAATGTCCACAACTAACATGTAACAACCCTCATTTTCCCTATATTAACACTTAAATGCTTTGCTTGAATGTTTGTATGTGTTTGTCATGTTTTGAAATGCCTCGAAAGGGTTTTTCTTAAGTTTTTGAACTTTGATAGTGGACTAGATTTTGTCTTGATCAATTTAATGCACGTGGGTCGAAACAATAGTTAAAATCTCAACTTTGTTAATCAGTAAAGATCGAGTTAATTAATTAATTAATATGTGACTTGATGTAGTTTTAAGTGTGTTTTGACGTAGCGTTAGTTGGCCATTTTACCCTAATTGAATGTTCAGTTAAATCACAACCTAATTTGACCTAAGCACAGACCAAACCGCAAAACATGTCCTTGAGCCCTAACCAAGAGGTGAACTCGAATCTTTATCCCTTTCTCTCAAAAAACATCATTGAAGGTTTTATTCATCGTCTTGCTCTAAGGAGAAGAACAAAAACGTTTTTCTTCATGTTTCATCAATAGAACAACCTTCAAGCCAAAACTTGGTGATTTTTTTATCCTTATTCTTTGAAATTCAAAATTGAGGGTTCTGAATTTAAGAAATGAAATTCCAACCCTTCTCTCCTAATTTTATAGTAGAGTTCATGTGTTAAGAGTCAACTAGTTTACACTCTTGGGTTCTAAATTTAAGAACCATTATGTTTTTCTTCGTGTTTCATCAATAGAACGATCTTCATTCCAAAGCTTGGTAAGTTTTTGATCCTTGTTCTTTGAAATTCAAAATTTAGGGTTCCAAATTTAAGAAATGAAATTCTAATCTTTTTCTCTTAATGTTATGGTAGAGTTTTTTTGGTAAATCAATATATCCTCCACCACGACTGTGGAGACTAATCATTCGATGTATCAGAGATTCATTTAAGAGGCTGACTTCACTCAACAAATGTTTTTCCAGACGCAATGGTGGGATTGTACCTATGAGAAAATGGTTAAGAGACTCAATTATCTACCACTTGTGCCACATCACACGCTATGAGTTAGTGGAAAACTGCTGTAAACTATAAGCTCAAACGCTACTTCAAGTAGGGTTTCAAAAAACAATATAAACTAGTGGAAAACCCACTAATAATTAGTTGTACCAAATACTTACTGTAGTAATATGCGCTTTAACACAACAACAACAGTGAGTACCTGCGAACACAGAACACGTTAGGAAAAATAACCGGAAGCGTCTGGTAACTTGTCCTGAAGAATTTATCCGCCTCTACAGCGCAAATTCTCCGAGATACAACCGGTCCGTCTCAATCGCAAGTAACGAATGAGGATTCCGAATTGGCAAAAATGAGATTTTTATTTCAGACAGGAGATGAACTCAGGACTATTTGGTTTGAAGAGAGAAAAATGATTTTTTCGACTCTATCATTGTTCCAAAACTCTCTTATTATATATCCAACCCATAGTCTATTTCGTTAACAGTTAAAGGGATAATTATATACTATCACCATAAAATTTAAAAGTTTGCAACGTAACTTTGGATTTAAAGTATGATAAATAAATAATAAAAACAAATATATATTATATTTACTTTAAAATAATTTATTCCCACTTTTGAAATATTTATTAAAATAATAAAATAAAATACAACATTTACAAATAGTTGATTCACTATAAGCTAGTGGAATCAGATTGCCAAACATATTGTTAAAGGATCTGAATCTTGTACTAGTAAGTTTTTGTATACAAGTTATCAATAAAAAAAGTTTTTGTATAAAAATGTTGCATAATTAAATCCTTAAGAAAATTCAAACAAATTGTCGTCATGCATTATTTTTATCAACCTACTTTAATTGGCGCGTGCGTGCCTTAAATAATCGAAAAAGCAAAGCTCAAACTCCAAGCTAAGCAAATTGAACGGCTGAGAAAAAGAGGATTTGGATTGAGTACACTGAATCCATATCCAGAAAAAGAGGCGCTAAAAATTAAGGAGATGCATTGGGTAGGTGGGAAATGGCATGAACACGTGGATAAATGGTGGTTCAAAGTTGGCCACCTTGTTTAAAGAGAATGATCCTAAATGTGCCATGTTTTCATATCACCTCTCCTTCCGTTGGGCGATGCATACGAGGATCGACCAATGACACAAACCAACGGATAGCACATAAGCTAGTGAATAGTATATAAATTAGTGAATATCATGAGTTAATAGTGAATAAGTTAATGAAATAAATTTAAAGTGTTTGGTAAAATTACCGATTGAAGTAGTTTATAAACATAAAATTACGTAAATACACATTTATAATTGATACTTAAAAATGAGAAAAAAAATTAATTTAGTTGGAATAAACGAGGAATTTAATTAAAGTAATGAGAGAAAAAATAAAACGTTATAAACTGTAAACTCAAACGCTACTTGAAGAAGTATTTCAAAAAACATTATAATCTTGTGAAAATACGTCAAAAGCTGATAATGCCAAACGCTTAGAACGAGCTGATCCCGCTATAAATTATCGGATTAGCATTACCAAACAGAACCTTAACTTCTCTATTAAGTACATTCATGAAACGGATTCATGAAACGGAAACTAGTAGTCTAATGAATACAACTTGTATAGAGTTTTATTTTTAGTTTTTAATGATAAATTTTTTCAATTTTCAATTCTGAGTTATGTCTTCATTTTAAATTTTAAGTCTATGATGTTAAAGTTGATTCTCAATTGATTAACGAACTACTATGATGCTAACATTTATCACATTTTTTAATGACCATGATATCAAATTACCTTCTAACATATTTAGTCCATAATATTTTGTCGATTTATAGCTAGCTAATTGCAGGTCTTGTTTGGCAAAAAGTAGCGGGTAGCGAATAAGCTAGCTTATAGTCGATGAATTAGCTTTTTTAGTTAGTGGGGGTGGGGGAAATGTTAGTTTCCGAGACTTGAAGGGGCGCTCATTCTTTGACTCATTTGGTGCACTCCTTAATGGATGGGGTAGCAAATTGAATTTAAAATGTTTGGTAAAATTAGCGGTTAAAGTAGCTTATAATATAAAATTACGTAAATAGGCATATGTAATTAATGCTTAAAAAGGAGAGAGAAATTCATTTAATAGAGCATAAATGAGTAATTAAAGTAGTGAGGGTAAAATTGAGAGATAAAATGAAACACTATAATTTATGTTCTCAAACGCTACTTCAATTAAGATTTCAAAAAACGATATTACAACTAGTGAATCTACTATAAACTATATAAGCTAGCGAATCAGTTTTGTCAAATAGGCGTAGAATCTTTGGACAAATGCATGCACAGTTTGGCTTTTCCTTGTCACTAGGACTCTCACCCGTGCTCTGCACGGGGTCTCAATTATTTTCATAAATATCATTAAATATTTTTGCATTTTTCTCAAAATGATTTACATCTTTTTTATACAAACTACAAAAAATGTCATTACATATTTGTTTTTTCTTTTTTGTAAATGATTTGCCTCATTTTCTATCAAAACATAAATAACATCATTACTTTCTTTTGGTCTTTTTCCTGATATGATTGCCCTTATTATTTTATCAAAACTGCAACAGTGTCATTTGTCTCTTTCTCAAAATGATGGTATTTATTTGTTATCAAAACTATAAAAATGTTATTAGTTTTTGGCTTAAATATCATTTACCCATTGCTTAATATCACCATAATCCATTTACCACTTCAAAAATAAAAGTTTTAAAATGCTTCTTGCAAATATAAATTGTTTACTGATTACTCTCTCACAGTGAGAATGTGAAACGCATTATATTTTTCTGTAGTAACTGTAAAACTGTTACACTTAAACACTGTCAATATAATCTAACAACAAGTGTAGAAGTAAACAATTTATATTTGCAAGGGCATTTTAAAACTTTTTATTTTACAGGGATAAATGAATTATGGTGATATTTGCAGGGGGTAAATGATATTTAAACCTTACTTTTTTAATTTTTATCTTTTACCGGATAAGATTACCCTAGTTTTTTTATCAAAACCACAAAAATGTCGGTAATTATTTGTTATCAAAACTAAAAAAATGTTTTTACTTTTTTTTTTTTTATCTTTTTAGGATATGATTACCTCATTTTTTTATCAAAACCACAAAAATGTCATTACATACGTTTGTTTTTTTCAAAATGATTTCCCCAACTTTTTATCAAAACTACAAAAATGCCATTAGTTTTGTTTTGTTTTTTACGTGAAATGTTTCCTCTCAATTTGTTGTCAAAACTACAAAAATGCCATTAGATACGTTTGTCTTTTTCCCCAAAATAATACCCCTAATTTTTTATCTAAACTACGAAAAAACCATTACTTTTTTTTTGTCTTTTACTGAATATAGTTGCCCTCATTTTGTTGTCAAAACTACCAAAATGCCATTGCTTTTTTTGGCTTTTTATAACTACGTATTTGTATATGTATAATACGTATAGGTAAAAGTTGATTTTGTACATTGATTTTGTAAAAGTTGATTTCACCTGTTCGAACGAGGTCATTCGAACGTGTTCGAACAAAGTCGTTCGAACAGTCTTTAAACACGTGAACTCAGCGTTTCACGCGAGGTTATTTTTGGAATAAAATTTGTTAAGCGGTGTTAAAGAGTAGGAGGGGGTGTGGGAAAAGCAATGGTCTGCCTTTAAGTGTGTTTGTGTTAGTATCAACTTGGGTTTTGCTTTTCCCACTCCCCCTCCTACTCAAAACACACCACATAAGGGTGTGAAAAGACCAAAAAGCCATTAATGAAATGACCAAAGCGTCTCTTTTTTTCAAAAAATTACACCTGTTCGAACACGGTCATTCGAACACGTTCAACGATCCCATTCGAGTGTGTTAAATATTGCACACACACCCTCTTGTGTGTAATTTAACATGTTCGAATGACACCAATCGAACAGGTTCGCATAGACGTATTCGAACACCCTATTTTATTTCATTTGTGTGCTGTTAACCGAGGCAACAATAATGGACCCTTACACCATATTCACCAATTTTATTGCGTTCAGATGCATGTGTTCGAATGTGTTCGAACAACAGCGTCATTCGAACCGTCATCAAAAACGTCCACAGCCATGGCGTTAACGCGAGGTTATTTTAGGAATAAAATTTGTTAAGGGTTGTGTTTGAGCAAGAGGGAGAGCGGGAAAAGTAAAAGCCTATCAACTTTTGGTTGTAATGGTTCATTCAATCATGAAAGATAAAAAACTTTTGACCAAAAAAAAAAAACTAAAATATGTTGTTTTCAATTGTGCATTTATTAGGCTTGTTTCACCAACCTTTTTTGATACATACTTTTATGTAAACAAGGAGATGATGTTGGAATCATCAAAGTAGTAATTTTGGCTTGTGTAATTGGGAAAGTAAAATTATTTTTTATTGTTGTAAAACAATTGTTAGTAATTGGTGTAAAGATCGACCAAATAAAATAAAGCAACAAAATTCTTCTATATAGAGAGTAAAACAAATATAAATTTTTTATTATAAACATGATTTAGATGTACTAAAATGGCCCTTAAAACTTACTAGTAAAGTTTTGTTGGGTATATATGCACACACACAGAATCTAAGATTGGAACACACAAAGGGAATAGTAAAAGACACATATTTACATGGTTTGACACACGTTGCTTATGTCCATAAAAACATGTATGCAATATTTTCACCTATAAAACTTCCAATAATTTGTCTTAATTTTTTTTTATCTGGTTTGGAAGTTTAGTGTATTGATGCAGACGGCAAATACAAAGGCAAAGAAGACAGTGAAAGCCACCAAAACACCAGCAACCGGTCCCATGAAGTCTGGTTTGAATCCATAGTAGTCTTCAATGAAGTCATTGATCGCAGGTTTATTAGTCTCTCCCGGCACACTTATGCCTGCGGTTACATCTCTATATTGTGAGACAATTAAACCATACACTGTCCATGCTACTGGGCAAATCCAATAATACCAAACCCACCATTTAGGAATTTTCTGAAATGCCAAAGTTAGAATAGAAACTATGTCAGTAAAAAAATTGACAAAATTAACTCATTAACAATGTACAATAACGAAAAACAATGGTGCTCACTGGTCTTGGGATAAAGAAACCAGAAAAGAGATTGAAGAGTCCATAAAATGCTGCTCCAAAGATTGATGCTACTTGATGATTTGGTGTAATGGAAACCGTCATCATGCCATAATAAGTGAAGTATAAAAAGGAGAAGAAACTCACAAACAAGAACCAAAAGACCTTCTCCACTTTCCATTCAAAACCCACCATAGCATACACTATGAATGAGAAATATATAGTTTGAAAAAACACATATGGTATTTCACATACAACCTGCAAATGAAAACCACCATTTCAACACAATAAGTACATATGCCAAGTTTGGATTAGCATTTTAACTTGTGAAACTATCTTCTAACCTGTGCAATGGCATAAGGTAAAGCAGAATACATTCCAGCAGCTTTTTCTCGATAAAATACTGTTCTTTCAATGGCTACTACTGGTTGAACAGTTTGGCAGTTGTCCACACCAACAAAAAATACAGAACCGTACAGTGCTCCAATAATCATATTTAGATCGGCTGAGCTATCCCTGTACAAAGATAATTAAAAGTTAGCTGAAATCCAAATTAAACGTTTGGAGGTGCGATCATATATACCAGCACTAATGCACTAGATCCCATCAGAACTCTGCAGTTAAGCGTACTTAGACGAGAGTAGTACTGGTATGGGTGACCTCCTAAGAAGTCTTTGTCGTTCACCTCTTTTAAAAGCTTCTCAACAAATATACAAACCTTTTTTTGCCAACTCTCCAAAATACTGTCCCCACCATGAGAGCTGCAGCTAAGGTAAAGAAGTATCTCACAAGATTATAATCTGGGCTCCTCCAGTAGGTAAGCCATTGTTTCCATATGCATGATTTAAATTGTCCCCAAGTTGACTCAGAATATTGAGTTGGGTAATACAGATCTTTTGCTCCAAGGGGAGGTGCACTTAACTCCCTTACAAGACCTTTGTTTCGCCTGCTCATAACCATGTATGTAAGTCAAAACAAACAAAAACATGAAAAAACAATTGACAACAACAATGGTATCCTAGTTGTTTGAAGAATTACTGATGCAATGTTGATGATTTGTAGTATTCTGCAAAGTCCATTCCAAGTCGAACTTCAGCTGCTATAGAGCTTACTTCTAACATCCATGTAGCTGGATTGTACTTATCCTTAATTTTTGGGACCCCTGGAATTGCCTATCCCCAAGAATATAGTCAATTTATTGTATACTACTCATAGGCCATCCATCAGTTATTTGATGAACGTAAAACTACAATTTTTTTCTTATAATAAGGACTAGTGGAGTATTTGTAATACCTCAAAATATTCTATAATCTTGTGTGAGTTCCGTCCTAATGGACCTGAGTAGATCACTTGCCCTCCTCTCTTCATCAACAATAGCTAGTTTAATTTGCAACAAAAAATATATATATAACTACCAAATGGTCATGAAAATAAGAGAAACACACATATAAAGGAACTTCAATGGCACCTCATCAAAAGCTTCAAAGATATCAATACTAGGCTGGTGAATTGTGCAGACAACTGTTCTTCCAGTATCAACTGTGTTTCTCACAGTCCTCATAACAATAGCCGCTGCTCTTGCATCAAGACCTGAAGTAGGTTCATCCATGAAAATGATTGAAGGATTGGCAACAAGCTCAACAGCTATTGTTAACCTTTTTCTTTGTTCAGTTGACAATCCTGTAACACCAGGAAGTCCAACTATAGCATCCCTCAGATTATTCAGCTCCACCAAATCCATCACCTCATCTACAAATTTCTACAAAAATAAAACAAATGAATTGTGACGGTGACTTTAACTATTTCATGTATACTCACATTGAGCAAAATAAACGATATTATTCTTAGTACTTACCATTTTTTCCTCATTACTGACTTCTCTAGGTAATCGAAGGAAAGCGGAGTAAATGACAGATTCTCGAACAGTAACTTGGGGTGAATGGATATCAGTTTGTTCACAGTAGCCAGAAATTCTTGCAAAGGTTTCTTGATTCTTAGGGAATCCAGAGATTCTAATATCACCTTCAATGAAGCCACCTGTTTTTCTTCCAGCTAAAACATCCATTAAAGTAGTCTTTCCAGCTCCACTAACTCCCATTAGAGCAGTTAGAACTCCAGGCCTAAATGCACCAGTTACATCCCTAAGCAGTTGTAGTCTATCTTCTGTGACTCCTTGCTCTTTCATTTCCTGTAAAATGTTAAAATCTCTGTCAATGTACCATTCATACTTAGCACTTGTTTGGATGAGCTTATAAAAAACAACTTATACAAATAAATAAGCTTTTAAATATTATTCATAAGCTTGTTAAGGTAGTTTATGGAAAAACAACATATGAGATACTATAACTTTTGTTAATGAGAACTTACGGCAGGCATGTCCACATAGTAATTAACACTATCAAAAGACATTGCAAGTGGTTGAAAAGGAAGAACCATTCCTCTCTTTGGGGAAACTCCAGTGGCTGACTCAAGCGTTGGATCAACATTTCTTATACCACTAGGATTACCTTCGCTACTCATTCGTTGCATTGCTATTTCTTCTGAAATAAATCATTTACAAATTTATTAGCACCATACATACCGGATCCTCAACTACGTGCAGAATGGTGTTGCATGGCTCCCGCTAGCTAGCACAACACTATTCTGCGCGCAACAGAGGACCCATTCTCATACATACAACAACATTACAACAATAGAAATGCACTTGTTACGTACCACCTCCAAATTCCATTTCACTTGCTTCTTCTTCTGAAATAATTGCTTGTTTGTTTCCAATAGCTAGTGAACCAAACAATAGAAGAGACAATAAAATCATTTATTGACAGTAAAAAACTAGTGAAAAAATATCAATTTACTGAAAAATTTGATCTTAATGTGAGGTCTTACGATTAAGGTACATAAGTGCAAGGGTAAAGAGAACATTGTACAAAATAGTGAAACCTAGAAGAGCTGCTGCACCTATCCAATACCATTCCTTTTCAGTAAAAACATCAAAATTATTTAATGTAGCTATACCCAATGAGGTTGAACCATCTGAAGACTGCAAAACATACACATTCGAAGTCAGAAGTAAGTTTCTTAGGAACCATTTAACCACATTTTCATTTGGTGTTAAGGAAGATTATACTACTTACCGGTTTGCTCCACCTAGGAGCAAACATTTCATTCACAGAAAGAGCATTGAAAGCATATGATAGTGGTGAAACCCAGTAGCCCCAAATCCACCAATTTGGAATGTCACCTGTTAATATATATTAAGTCTTAAGAATCTCTAACACGCATCTCAAAAAAATTAAATAAATTACGATCTTAACTAGAGTTTGATTATTTACTAACGTTTAGGAAGGATGAAACCTCCAAGTAAGAAAACAAGAAGAAGCATGAGGGCTCCACCAGTGTTAGCAATTATCATTGTCCTACAAACTCCAGATATCACCCTAAACATCCCAGCTGCCATTTGTTGGACAAGGAACACCACTAACAAGTGCTTGAAGAACCTAAAATTTGAATTAGGCCCCAAAATGCTTTGTAAGTAATAGGAATACATCACTCAATACTCATACCATTGTATATAATATCTGGCGAGAAATACTAGCAACACTTTCTTTTACACACTCTCTCCAACCTATAAAGCACTGACACAGACACATACACCAGATCTCACACACAGACACGTAGACACTGATTTTAATTTGAACAATACAAGTAATTGAAGTGTCGGTGTAGGTGTCAGACACGAGTTCTTCAACGAGAAGTGTCAGTGCTATAAAGTCTCCAACACTCATTCTATGATTGGTTAAAATGCATGCGAGTCCCACCACTTTGAAAAATGAGGTCATTATTTTATTAGGGCCCACATAAATGTTAACTAACCATTGAATGAGTGTGTAAAAGAAATTATTGCTAGCACTTCTGAACCAATGCAATTGATAAAACATATATATGAGTTGAGGTAATTGAGGTTACCTGCTGGCTTCAGGTGCAAATCCTATAGTGTAATATGTAATAAGCACCCAAACAATAGCCTCAAATATAGAAATGGGGATCCGTAGCAAAAAGTTGGGGAGGGTGTAAGTCCAAGGAGGATGGAAAAGGTGGTCTCTCTGCTTGTAAAAAACAGGAAGCCTTGCAATTGTGAGTGGTAACTCAGAAAATCCATTGAACATATTCATGATCATGGTAAACAAAATAGCACCAATGTAGACAGCAGCATCATCCTCATTCCTCCTATGCATTTCAGTCCTTAAGAACACAGTTGCAGATATGACTGCAATAATGCATATTTGAACTGTCTTGAAAATGTAGACAAAAGAGTTTCTCTTGATCAAAAGCCATTCTTTGTCCCAACATGCTTTGAGAAGTCCCATAGTGGACATAGTATATTTCTTGAAAACAAGAGATGCTCTGTGTGCCAATGATTTGTCAAATGGAACAGACAACTCATTCTGAAGTTGTATTCCAACATGGAACTCTTTGAACCTGTTTGCAAACTCAGACACTGTAGTGTAGCGATATGGTATGTTTCTATTTGCCCAATATTGCTCTTGATCTTTCCTTGATGTAACCTGTCAAATTTCTTAAGTGTCATTTTCCTTCCTATTTTTGGTCGTTCAATAATTGAAATAGAATACTCCCTCTGTTACGAAATATACACAAAAATTATTACAAAACAATTTAATGTTTATTTTTGTAGGCATTAAAACCAAAATTCCCAAATCTAATCTAAAAATGTCATTACCCTCTCTTTCTTTTTCGTCTTACACTCTCTTTCTTACTTTTTTCTCTTTCTTCTTACACTCTCTTTCCTCCTTTTTAATTTTCTCTTACACTTTCTTTCTTACTTTTTTTCTCTTTCTTCTTACATTCTCTTCTTCCTTTTCACTTTTCTCCTACACTCTCTTTTTTCCTTTTTTTTCTTTTTACTTTACTTTTATTTTTTCACAAACAATTATTCTCTTTCTCTTCACATCACTTTAGTTTTTTTTAACTAAATTTCTAAATTTATACAAACACTACTCTACTAAAATTATCTTCTTTTTTCTCTCTGAAATCGGTTTACACTCTTATTGATAATCTACTATCACCTCTTAATAATCTACTATCTATATTTTACTATCTACTAATAAACTAAAATAATTAATTAAAACTACGGGATAACTACCATGATAAATAAAAAATACGAGAACAAACGATTAATATTTGTCATTGATAATTAAATTTTTTGAACTACTGATTAATATTTAAATTAGTACAAGAAGATTTAATGACTATTTAAACTACTGATTAATATTTATATTGATAATGTACTATATTTCTTTTATTATCTACTATAATATACTATTCATCTAAAATAATCAATCGAAACTACGAGATAACTGTACTGATATATAAAAAACACGGGATAACTGCAATAATATATATAAAAAAACACGAGATTAATATTTGTCATTGATAATTATAATTTGTGAAGACTATCATAAACCTACTATCTAAAAACACGAGAAGGCTTAGTGGCTATTTAAACTACTAACTAATATTAAACAAATATTTCTTATTGATAATTTACTATATAACTTTTACCATCTACTATAATCTACTAATAAACTAAAATAATCAATTGAAACTACGAGATAATCATGACCGATATATAAAAAAACACGGGATAACTGCAGTGATATATAAAAAAATACGGGAATAATATTTACCATTGATAATTATAATTTTTGAAGACTACTATAAACATACTATCTAAAAAAATAAGAAGGCTTAATGACTATTTAAACTGATTAATACCTAAAAAAGACAAACAATTGTCACTGTTATATAAAAAACACGGGATAAATATTTCTTATTGATCATCTACTATCTATCTTTAACTATCTACTATAACTGTAATGATAAATAAAAAACACGGGATAATTGCACTGATATATAAAAAAACAAAGGATAATATTTGTCATTGATAATTAAAATTTTGAAGACTACAATAAACCCTCATGTAAAAAAACAAGAAGATTCACTGACTATTTAAAATACTGATTAATATTTAAAATAAATATTTTTTATTGACAATCTACTATCTCTCTTTTAATATTTACTATAATATACTAATCAACTAAAATAATCAATTGAAACTACGAGATATATTTGCACTAATATATAAAAACACGGGATAAGCTCATGAGTGATATATAAAAGCATGAGATTAATATTTTCATTGATAACTATAATTTTTGAAGTTTATTATAAACCTACTATCTAAAGTCTAAACAAACAAGAAAGCTTAATGACTATTTAAACTTATTAATACCTAAAAAGATAAATAATTATCATTGTTGATATATAAAAACACGGGATAACAATACTGCATACATAAATAATATCATGACCTGATATATAAAAACAACAGGATAAATGCACAATTGTTTTTAAATAATACTTTTACAATTTTAGATTTTAATATTTATAAATTTTTTATTTGAAACTCATTTTTTATATACTTTAAATTTGTTTTTATTTTCACAGGATATTATTCAGACTACTTAAATACTATTTAAGTTCATTCATAAAAAAGAATATAACAAAGACTGTACAGATGCACGAAAGATCCTACTAATATTAGTTTGATAAATAACACAAACATATTGAACCCAATAATTAATAGGGAATGTTGAAAATATAGACACATGATTTGATGTCATGTCATGTCATGTGATATTATCTTATGATCATACCTCTTGTAAGAAATCTGCAGTTCCCTTTCTTTCGGGGCATCTAAACCCACAAGATTCAAAGAACTCAAGGACGTGCTCACGTTGGCCCCAATAAACTATCTGACCTTCTGAGATCAAAACAATATCATCAAAGAGATCAAATGTCTCAGGAGCAGGTTGGAGTAATGACATGAAGATGGTTGCTTCTGTGAGGTGTACAATCTGCTGAAAGCATTTCACTATCTGATATGTTGTGGAACTATCAAGACCTGTTGATATCTCATCCATAAACATTGTTTTTGTGGGCCCAACAATCATCTCACCTGTAGCAATAATTGAGTTATTAGACAAATTCAGTAAATAAATGAGTAAATGTTCAAATTTGGTCATAAAATTGTAGCAAATATCAATTTAGTTCTCAATATTATCAATATTCTAAAATATCTCTCCGAAATTTCAAAATGTTAATTAAGTCCGTCCTTTCGTCTTAACTTGTTAGCAAATGCATCATGACATTATTCACTTAGTTTCGAATGAATCCATAAACATTACTAACTAACTGTCATTATATTCCTTACAAACACAGATAGAGGAATAATCTTGGTTAACATTTACAATTCTGTAATTATTTAGAACAATGATAGTATGGAATACTAAATAGATATGGTCTGATATTTTTGGGGACCAAAATGAATATTTACCTATAAAAAAAAGCTGAAAGAGAGAGACTAAGTAAGAAAACAACTGAAAGAGACCAAGTCAAAAAAATATTTTAGTTGGCCAAGAACATATGATGTGAGCATATCTTCTCAACCCCACTTAAATATTTGCTGAATACAGAATTTTCTGCAACCTTTGAATTAGTTGATTAAAAAAAGCTTATTCAAAGTTCAAACAACCTTTGAAATAATCGATTGAAAAAAGCTTATTCAAACATGAAGATAAGGTTTGGAGTTAAAAATACTAGACCAATAAAAAAGATAAAAAAATTGCAGGAAAGATGGATTTTGATTATTTATATATTTACCTGTTGTTACACGCTTCTTTTGGCCACCAGATATGCCTCTCCTCATTTCATCACCAACAATGGTATCTTTGCATATATCAAGCCCCAATATCTGTTTCACACAACAAACAAAATTAATATTTGAAGAAAAAAATCCCCTAAGAATTATTATAAGTCAAATTTGCTATTAGTCAATTATAGAACAAGAGGTTTACATGTCAGCATGGCCCACTCTAGCCCCAAGAATTACAAAGCAGTTGGAGTCTTGCAGAGTGGGTGAGTATCAAGTTTATCTAATAGTATTTGTTTAAGTGAAATCAACCATATCAATGCATGTCATTTTCTCTTCTTTATCTAACCTTTACTCAAATATTTGAAAAAAAAAAAAAGTGACTTACTTTGAGAGTATAATCAGTAATTAGACTGCTTTCTGTTCCTTCCATTGCAGTAGCCTAAAAATATGCTGAAACTGGTGAGAACTATTTTCCCATATACATTAACAAATTAAAATATGATATAATTAGTAACTATTTAGTATTTAATTTGAGATTATAGTATAATTAGATACATACCTTCATGAAAAGGTCAATTTCTGCCTCTGGAAATATGCCAGCTTCCTTTTCCCTTCGAGCAAGCTCGGATAATAGGTCTACACAATAACATATTTTTTTTTTACTTAATTTTATATTTGATATTTTGCTGAGAATTAAAAATTGTTGAGTAAATTAATTACCATATCGTGTTCCAACTCCTAAGCATCTAGCAGAGAAATCGAGTGTTTCTTTAACAGTCATTTCTCCCAAATGTACATCATTTTGGCTAATGTAGGCTGAAGTCTTTCTAGGAACAAACTCGTTAAGCTTGTATCCATTGTAAAATATTTCTCCTTCTACCTGTTTCATTCAAACCAAACACCTCTAGTTAATACTAATTCTTAATGCTTATGCAGTAGGTAGTTCAGTTGGTGAGTTAAGGGACACCGAAGAAGTTAGCACAAGCAAGAGGTCTCAAGTTCAAATTCGGAACACTAACATTTCTCCCTCCTCTAACTACTAACCACCTTCTAGTGTTATTTATAAGAAAAAATTGTCATTTTAGGTTCATTGAGTAACTGATGATGCAGTTATTCAACCAACTTAAAAGTTAAAACTACAATTTTTACATATAAATAAAGTAATGTTTAATATGGTTGGAGTGTACGTACCCTCAATTCTGTGTCCAATTTTCCAGCCAATGCTAGTAAAAGGGTGGTTTTCCCTGATGAAGGGGGACCTAGCAAAAGGGTCATCCTGCACAGAAAATACCAACAAATTTTATACTTATACCAATTCAAATAATAGCTAGGATAGTTCCAAATAAATTGATGATGAAAATTTGGAGGTGGTATGATGTACCTTGAGGGTTTAATAATGCCAGAGACATTTTTAAGAATTGTGAGTTTTGTTCTCTTTGCAGTTGTAATTCCAAAAATGCCAAGAGCTGATTCAAGGATGTTGAGTGCAACATTTGGTAGTGTTGGTAGAGCTCTGCTTCCAACGTAGGAATCAGCCTCAACAGTTAAATTTTGAAACCTCACTTCTACTGTTGGGAGTTTGATACCGACTCTGCATTTCAAACAATTAAGAATAAGTGGATATTCGATACTAATTTTTCAGCGGCGGCTAAAAATGCTATAAGTCAGTGAAAAATAATATATACTAGTGGTAATCGCCAAACACTTTTATAAACACCATACATACTATCACACCGTCACGTTTGGGTTCAAACTTGAGAACCGACACCTTCATATTTTGCGAAATCAAATAACTGTCATCCGTCTATTTAAACTGAACTATGATTTTTGAACACTCAATTTTTTTTACACCTATTCAATATATATCATTTTTTTTATCGCATCATTCGCCTATCACAATCATCATAACTCTCAATTTGTGAATCTCAAATTTTTTGCTTTCATTCTAATCAACTTTACCTACTAAAGAATAGAAATAGATATTTTATACACCCAACTCTAGATGGATATGGTAAGAAAAACCTATTTTAAAATATTGCAAAAGAAATGAAAACTAAATCACATGAATAAAAAAATTCACTTAATCATGATAAAAAACAACTTAATTAAACACTTACATCTAATACTTATCCTATAAAATAATTAAGTATAAGCCATTTTATAATAAAAAATAAAATAAAATAAAATAAAAATATCATCGTTTAAGTTATAAACTATTTTTATAAGTCACCCTAAAAAATGTATGGAAATTAACCAAAAACAATTTATAAATATATCATAAGCGATTTTCATAAACCATCTCTAAAGAGTCTCACGAGCGCTTAGTTATACAAGTAAAATAAGTTAAAATTAATCAATTCAAACATAACTAAGTAAGTTCATCTATATTACTGAGAATGTTGTTGAAATTAATTCAAAAACTTGAATCATTTATGTATGCTTCTACTAACTTGAATCATGTATAAAATAAACAAGAAACCGCACAATTAGTTAATATAACTTTGTGAGGTGAAGGAGAAGGAATTAATATGAAACTCACTTATCAATTCTGTTTCTGAACTTGCTCAAGTACTTTTCATTATCTTCTTCAGCAACCTTAAAGACTTTATCAATAAACTGTTGCCTATCATTAACATCTAACTTACGAACATCCACTTCCCTATGCTCCAATATTCTATTTGGATCACCACCTTCTTCAGTAAAAGTTTGAAGGATACTTGTTCTTAGCCTATCATAAGTAGGCAATTTCTCTATAGCAGCCCATTTAAGAGCTTCTTCATCTTCATCAACATTAGAAGTCCTTCTTGAATACCTTCCACTTGCAAACACTTCCTCCATCCTCCAACTTGTTCTGCTTAAACTCCTACTTATGCTTCTACTTAAATTCCCATCCATTTTTTCTCTCTCCTTCAAATATGAAAACAACAATGATCTTATAACCAAACCAACATAGGTTGTTGTTCTATATATATTTCTAATCAACAAACATATCTTTTCCTCTCCATCCCTATTTATAAGAAAACATCTGATTCGTGAATAACCAGATGTATTTAGGCAGGATACATATGTTATTCAATGAACCTAAAACTGCAATTTTTCTTCAAAATAGGATCTTAAGAAGAGGAAGTTGCAAAGTGCAAGTACTTACTTGAATGAAACGGCTTTACTTCTTTGGAGTAAGGTATATATAGGTTGATATATGGGGTTTGAAGTTTGAAACTAGAAAGTTATATATGTGGTCTTTTCATATTTTTGGTGTGTGTATATATCACTATTGCTATTCTATGCAAATCTTTAGCTCTTCTTTTGTTTCTTCTCCTTTTCTTGTTAGTGAGGTTTGGAAATGGTAGAGTAGTGGATGATCAGTGGAGTGGGTTTGGAGTCCGAGTCTTTAATTCTATTAAGAAAGGGTTATAATATTATATAATTAATGTGATCTATATGAAAAATGACAAATGAGTAGAGAGAGAAATAGAGGTATAGCAAGAAAATGCAAATGATTGGTGTGGTGGAAACATTGTCGTAACTCTTAATCTTTACTTATTCAAAATCACATGGGAAACTTGATGCTTCACTAATGAATTAACTATAATGCTCTCAATTGCAGGGCATTATAGTTAATTCATTAGTGAATAAAAAAACTATAAGAATCTTACATTATAGTTAATTTCATATACTATAATGAATTAACTCTTAACCTTTAATGTGTTCAACGATCTCTCTCTCTCTGGAAGATGCCTTCTTGTGAATAAAAAAACTATAAGAATCTTACATTTTCAATTTGGGTTTTATTTTTGGTACCCCCCTCATCATCTACCACACCCCTATAATATCCCAAATGGACAAAAATACCCCTACTTTTTCCCAAAAATTACATGGTTTGTTAAAAAAAAAAAATTTGGAATTTGGAATTACCTCTAATTAGAAAGATTTTGAATTACTCAGAAATGAGGTAATTCCGGTTCACATTTGTGAACCGGAATTACCTATTTCGAGGTAATTCAAAATTACAATTTTTTTTATTTCGAACGAATAATTTAGGCTAAAAAATCGGTTTTCGGACAACATACTCTGATCGTAATGAAACCACAGCCATTAGAAGCGAAAAAAATCAAGAATCAAGACTCCCTTAGAAGGGACTTCTTACGGGACTACGGCCTCAAAATCCCAAATTCCATCGTTTACTATTTTTTACGATTTTTTTTAATTTTTCATAGTCTCCAAAAAATCTAAAAAAATTTGTATAGCCTTATTTTGGTTTTGTTAGATTTTTAGTGGTGTTTTTATATTTTTTTAGAGTAGTTTTGACTATTTTTAGTAGCCTATTAGTAATAAAAATTAAAACAAATGATATATATATACGACCGCCTGGTCTGGATTGGCCGGGATGCCTAGATGTCGCCCGTTCACCTACTTCACGTGCTTATTTTCAGTCATTTTTAGACATTTTAGACCCAAAAAAAATTAAAAATTTCGGAATTACCTTTTTTAGAGGTAATTCCGAAATTTTTCATGATTTATGAACCGGAATTACCTTTTTTAGAGGTAATTCCGAAATTTTAATTTTTTGAACCGGAATTACCTTATTTTGAGGTAATTAGAAAATTTTAAATTTTTTTTTTTTTTAAAAACACAGGGTATTATTGGCATTTTTGGAAAAATGGGGTGTGATAGGGAAGGAGGGGGTACGAAAACAAAAAGCCTTTCAATTTTTTTCATAATTGATTCAGTATATCAAGACAACGATAGTTTCCTCTGGGAATGACATTAGTTTGTTAAAAAAGAAGAGAAATCTTATTTAGAGCCAGGAATTGTTGACAAAAATATCGACCAATATACGGATCCGCATACAAATACGGTGGGACCCAATCATAATTTACTTTTAAAATAGCATTGGGTCCCCATTGTATTTATATGGATCCGTATATTAATCAAGATATTTGTCAACAATTTTGGTCTAAATAAGCATTTCTCTAAAAGAAATTTCTTCCATCCCCACTTCATATAGTAGACAGTTAAGTAAATACTTAATTTGTTTTTAACCTAAACCAACTTACTTCATTTCGTTAAAAATAATATTATGAATACAGATTGGGTTGTAATAAAAAATCGTGGAACAAACATAAAATATTGATGCTCTAGCAAGAGTGTGAGCAACAACATTGATTTGTCTTCTAGCAAAACTAAGCCTATAGTTTTGATAACCAGATAACATGGATCTGCAACTCCTAATAATAGAACCTACTTCAGTAGTAATGAAAATGTTTCTGTTGATATCGTTAACTGGTAAACAATCCAGTTCAATGGTCGCTCGCTAGACTCTCATTAAGCTACCTAATAGCCTCCACCACTCCAATTGCCTCAGCTTCTTGTGGGGTTGGAACACCGCCAATTTTCATAGTCTTCGCCTTGATATCATCTCGCACACAGAGACCCAAACCGAACATATCTTGGATTCAAAAATGGCAGCATCAACATTACATAGGGAGTTTTTATTTTTTATTTTTTAGCTTGATTAGACCATGTAATTAATTTCGAAACGACTTTGTCCTAATTTTTTAATTAGCATTCTTACGTGTAAAGATTAACATTTGAATTTTATTTTTGAATCATAGGGGTTTCTAGAAGCAGAATAAAAGCTGCGAGAAATTTATTGGTGTTGTGGAATTTTGTTTGTTTATTATATGGAAAATGCTGAAAAGTACGGAAGATTACCGGAAGAAACCAAGGAATACTTGCAATATCCGGTCACTTTTAATCTCTTATCCTCCCATGTTGGATTATAAAGGTGCAAATTAATAGCACTCTCTAATACCCTGGTCATTCGACATTTCGGTGAGGCTTCAGTACTCAATAGCATTGTTGTTATTATATATAGTGACATGTGTAATTATAAATGAGAAAAACTAGGAGAGGATTACACGTGTAGGTCAAAGTTTATTTTCATTTGTAATAATTTGAAAATATAATATATACTTAATATAGATAATTAAGATCAATTAAACTTAAGGAAATTGATTTGGTATTTTTTTTACTTAACTAGACCATGTCAATCGAAAGTAGAACTGATCGCATTCGATCAATAAAGTGTTATCCTGTCGTTGAAATATTTAGCTCGGTCATTGAGGTGGTAGGACCAGGGGTCTTGGTCGTATGCGGGTGGTACTTGCAAAGACACTCTGACGCTCAAGTCAGAGATGCACAATCGGGCAGGATCACAAAAGTGTAGATAGCGTACCTAATTACTGGGCTCTGGATGCCATTTATACTGGTTGTGTGCGAGGCGCTCTAGCCGTTGCGAACTTAGCGAACAAGTCGCGCTATTTGCGGAATAAGTAGCATATTGGACCGCAATGGGCCTTTCTCACCGAACGGGCCTCTGGCCCAGTCCGGAACAAGAACTACTGGTAAATTTTTGTTTCAAAGTTTCCTATTTTTCAAGAGATATTCATCTCAAACTGCACCCTTATATTCTTGTTAATTTCTTGGGTCTCAAAAATTAATTTATTTTCAGGAAATTTAAATTTGTAGGAGAAAAGAAAACGAGAGAGAGTGAGTGCGATGACAAATTGAAGGGGGCTGGACTAGAAGTATACTATTTGTCTATTTGAAATGGGGGTGCCAGAATAAAAAGGGGGAGGTGCTTTTAGCATTCTACGGTCCGTAGTCTAAAACTTGTTTTTGGTGCAATCCGTAGTTTAAAACTTGAGCTCACTAAAAAGGGATTTGATTTTTCCACCCCACACATTGGTCTACTTACCCTCAAATTTCGTTTATTTCCATTTTACTCTCAACTAAATAATTAAAATTTAATTCAGTTTTTTATTTTATTTTTAGATTTATCTTTAAGACATAAATTCAGAACCTAATTTTTAATTCGGATTTATGTGTCAAGACATAAACTGGAAGTTAATTTTTTCATTCTTGAAAGTTAATTTTTTCATTCTAGATTTATGTCCAAGACATTAATCCGGAAGGTATGTTTTTAAAAAAAAATTTAATTAATTTGTTGTCCAAGACATAATTTGGTTTGTTTACTGTTAGACTGCTGAACAAAAACCTGGTTTCCTTTGTGTTTTTATTGAGTTATATGTATTGTTACAGGTTCACTCCCTTCTCAGTTCTAGGGCTCTAGGCTAAAAATTAGTTTTTGGAAAATCTTCAACGATTGTCCAGAAACCACAACCATTAAATTCGAAGAAAATCAAAGACCACAACCATCAAAATCCCAAATTCCCTAGTTTACTAATTTTTATTAATTTCTTGAATTTTTCATAATCTCAAAAAAAATTGCACACTCTACTTTTGATTTTATTAGATTTTTAGTAGTGTTTTTATACGTTTTAAATTGGATTTTCTTTGTTTTTTATTTTTTGTCTTAATTTAAGAATTATAATTTTTATATTTACGTATTTTTTAATTTTTTAATTTTTTAAAATTGACTTCTGAATTTATGTTTTACAGATAAATCTGGAAGACATTTTTTTAAGAATTTCCGGATTTATCTCACAATAGATAAATCTGGAAGTGACTTTGTGTTCCTCTCCTAGGGATAAATCCAAAAATAAATCACTTATGGATTCATCTATTTTGAGATAAATCCGGAAATTATGCAATTTTTTTAAAAATGATTAGGAGTAAATTTGAAATATTGGGAAATTTGGGGTAGAAAAATCAAAACACCTAAAAATGCCATACCCAAAATCTACTGGGCCGACATTTACATATCCAAACACAATTGAAAGACCTTATTTTTCATAACCCCTACTCCTATACCATATACCCCCACTTTTAATGTTGTACTAAGACAAGTTATTTGAATAAAATGAATTGATTTGCTTTTGGTCAAATAAAAAAACTTATTAAAATAAATAAATTTTAATTCAGAAAATATAATTTTTCCCCGTATTTATCATTATAAAGATAAATCTGGAATGCTTTTTCAAAATATTTCCGAATTTATATTTAACATGTATATCCAAAATTAAATTTTTCACTTCCGAATTTACATTGTAAACATAAATCCGGAATTAAAAAAAAGTTCCGGACATGGTTTTTCATCTATAATATTCGGTCAAAATACTGTAATTGACACATTGATAGGAAAAAGAAATTATAGTATAAAACTATAAATTACAGTGTTTAATACATCAATCAGCATCTAAGTCTACAATAACTTTTATGCTCCAACACAAATACCGGTCAGATTCTATCAGTCTCACGAGCTCCTGTATCTCAATTCTAGTACCTCTTAGATTTGATCGGTACATGTTGTGTTGTCTATAAAGTTGGGAGATACAACCAAATTGCCCTTAAATCTTTCTCTCAATGTGTGCATATTATTTCTTGGTGCAACATGTAAGTTGGTGTGTTCACACACCATAGGCTTCTCTTGCTTAGTTAGGCTTTTTGTTTGATCTCATCTCATGCGCTAGTGAGCGATGGATGAGACTAGCGTGTTTGACTAGCGGGTGACGAGTACATATGTTTGGTAAGCACTAGAGTTTAGCATTTTTTAGTACCGTTTAGCGTTTTTCGGGTAGCATTTAGCGTTTTCTGAAACACTACTTTAAGTAGCGTTTTAGCGGATAGCATATAGTGTTGCACTTTTTTTGATATTTTTACCCTTATTATTTCTCTTAAATTACTTCTCTTTTATCAATAAACATTTTGTCAATATTAAATATTTTAATCATTAATTAAATATCTTTTTATGTCATTTTACATTTATCATCTATTTTAACCATTAGTTTTACCAAACACATAATTTGCTATTAGCAAACTTGTATTCGCTATTCGGTAGCTCATCCGCTATCCGTTACTTTTTACCAAATAGAGCCTAGATCGCTCAAAGAATGAGATGTTAGTTAACGTTTTAAGCCGCTCATGATTGTGGAGTACACACTTAACCTTCACTCTTTGATCCCCAAATCAGTCAATGGTGTAGCTCTTAGCCTGAAAGAACAACTACACTTCTTTGAAGAACTCACTTAAAACAACTAATCTCTACCTCCAACGTATTTTTCACTCTTTTCGCAACCAAAAATAATTTTATTTCCTTCCCTCCTTTATCGGTTGATTATCTGATCTCAAGTTGATGACAACTACTCCATTCGTTTTCCCAATCTCTCTAGTCAAATAAACAACATCGTCATATGTAAAAAATATCTACAAAATAAACAATTTTTATTGCTACATGATACAAACCTAAAATCAAGCCAAAATGGATACAAAATAATGCTACAGGATATGCAACCTTATCCGAGTTTCATGTTATCATGTAGTAGTACTTGGCATCCAAGGATTTTCTAAGTGAAGAAAAAAGAAACGAAAAGAAAAACAGAGAGGCTTAGGTGTATCATGTGTGTGGCTCCAATTGTTGGGTTAAGATTTTACTTTTGCCAATCAGACATTCTTAACGAAGGGTTAATCTAGATTCTGAAGACAAGTGTTATCATTATTTTTATTTTAAGGTAAGAAAAGCAATTGTGAAAAAATACTAATCCAACAAAACGGATAGGACTAAATTTGATCCAATCCTGTAACAGATAAGGTTAAATTTTATCCAATCCTTTCTCTCTATAATTGTCAGATTAGTTGTTGATGCTCTGTCAAATCTAAAAAGCCAACGTACGCTAACATAACCATTTTAGGATCCAAGATTTGCCTTAATATGTGTTTGGATAATTTGTTTTTTATATTAAAGTTTTAGTACAAAAGAGCTTTTTTAAAAAGAAGTTTCATTAAAAGAATTCCCTCAAATGGCTTCACTTTTGTATCCTGGACCCTAGAGAAACTCATTCAAAAAATGAAAACAATTTATTTTTTCATGTCCTTTGTAGTTGGTGCCAAAGCATAAAGAAGTGGGGCAAAATCTCCCACAACTGACATATAATTCTACTCATTGTGTTTTCTAATAATTTGTAGAAACAATTGATAATATAATGCCACATAACAATTAATGTCCATTGTGTAAAAAAAACAATTGATGTTCATATGGTTTTGATTTTTATGGCCCTGGCCAACTCCAACAAAATATTGCTGTTTGATATTTTTTTAATGCGCACTCTAAATAATTTTTCTTCATAGAAAAAAAAAAGAGTGGTGCAAAATAAGAATTGCAGGCCAATTGAATCATTAGGCCTGTTAAGAATATTGGTCCATTAGTCTATTAATATTTGACTTATACTTATTAAACATCCCCCTACTCACTAAACACCCTTCGACTCTCTGAGAGAAAGACAAAAGTATCTTTAATGAACAATTTTTTTGAAGTTCATCCATTCTATTTTTTTATAGTACGGTCACTAAAATACCGTGACTTGTATTTTGAAATGCAAATTTGCTACTAAAGTACCCTACCAAGTGAAAACGCTGCGTGGAGCGTTTTATACGTGAGGGTATTTTTAGGATTTTTAAAAATTGGGGATTTGTGGTGAGTAGGAATGGTGTTATTTTTTTTCCAATCTTACTTAAAAAAATCAGGCGAATAAACAATGTTAAATCTCTTGAGGAAGAGCTTTGTCGTCCATTACGGTCCTACCCGATTTGAGGGATTAGTCTATTCAATTGCGCGCATAAGATACCTAATTTATAAAAAAAAATACTCAAAAAGTTAGACCGGTTTAAAATAATATCGCTTAGCCTAATTAGATTGACCCGTTTCAACTCCTAATAAAACCACCTTCTTAAGATACCTATTGGGCTTGACCAACAAAAAAAAAAAAAAAGATACCCATTGGGGGACCACCATTGAATTATAGGAGTACACAGGACGTAACCCAGAAATTTAGCAAATGAATGTAGTAGTACTTGGAAGATCAGTAGCCCGATGACGGTTGGCTCGATTCTTTAATAAGTTGACTCATCACACTTGTAGAAGCGTGGATTCAACTCGATCTTGTTGTCAGTATAAGAACTTCTTTGATGGGTAATCTGTAATTGCCTATGTTAACGCTCAAAGAGTCTTGAGTCCTGCATTGACACAAAATAATAGTTGTGTTTCGTGTTCGGATAATACGGCAACTTGTTTGGAAGTTGCCACCTCCAACTCCAACAAGCTTCCTTTGATACCCAAAAGATTTTCTACCCCTTAATTAATCTTCACTCTTCAATTAATTAATGAGCACTGTATATACTTCGGGACAACTTTTATATTGGTTGAGTAAACAATTAGAAGTGGCCAAAAGCTAGAAGCTGAGAGGCTCTTTTGGCTTTGCAATATATAAGTATTTTGTTGAAGTAATAAAGAGAAAGACAATCCTCACTTTTGTAGCAATTTCAGGTGCTTTATCTTTTAAACTTAACTTGCAATAAAAAAGATAAGAGTTGATGTATATGATTGCTTTCTCGGTAAATTTAAGTCATGTAAGTCAAGGCTATATATTGCGCATGAATTTATATAATTAAATATTCATTATAAACATATATATTTGATTGACAATACACGTGTAACAAACACTATCCTTTTGATGTTACTTGCCTAATATTGAGTCGTTAATTAAATATTTGCATGCAAGATATCCAAGTGTCACAAATCATATGGTTTCTTTGAAGGCTCCATTTTTATACTTGAGTTTAATGTGGACATGTACTATATACTATAATAATAATAATCAAATAAAGCTAGAAGTTGAATGTCAAAACAAAAAAAACAATAATAAAGCTAGAAATTGTGAGTCAGTAAAGGTCCACTAAATCTAAAGAAAATGGTTCGTGGGTGTTATATACATTGTTTGCGTGATAATGGAGAAAGAGAGGGAAAGGGATAGATAGATATAGATAGAGATACATGAGGAAAAACTATTAGAGCAGAACTGAACACTTCCACTTCCAATTATTGTCATCTAGCTGCTCTTCCTTTATTGTCATCTTAACATCTCTCTAGCTATAAGAACCCTAATCTAAATGTAATTATGAAAAATTTAACAATTACATTATTTGATGGTGTATGGTCTTGATGTCCGGTCAATCTTATCCTGTTTTCAAAAACAGTACTCTCTCTGTTCTACAATACGTGTCGTTTTCAGGTAATTTACACATACCAAGAAGGCCAGTAAATTTTGTTGCTTATGATGGAAATATTTATCTTTTTCTTAGAATTCCCTTAACTATTTATTATTTCACTCTACATATTTCTCTCTCTGGAGTAAATAGTTAAGGGTATTATTGATAAAACAATTATTAATGTTGCATTGGACTTTAAAAACGACAAGTAAAATGAAACAAAATAAATTTTTAAAAACGACATGTATTGTGAAACAGAGAGAGCAATAGACGGTAAAAAGAACAAGAACTTTGACAAATTTAAAGAAAAAAAAAAGATTAAATGTGTTTTTTTTGTCTATGCAACAACAAAAAATGTTAGTAACTCCCTACAAACTTCAAAGTTTTCTTTTTCGTTCATCTTTCAAGCGTCATTAAAGAAATGCGTTAGCAAACAACAGTCCACTCTATACTATAAGGTTATATGTCCGTTTAATATGCAGAGTCAACTTTAATGATTAATTTTTAATTACTTTATGTTATGGTCCGAACTCTAACGTTGAACTCGGTTGTCGCGAGTACCGCCCTCGACCTTGATGATCAATGTGAAATAACAAGATACTCATTCTCTCAATCGAGCCGCGTGTTAACATCCCACCTTGGCGAAGCAAAAGATGTGCCCAACTATAAGCAAAGTCCTACAAATTAATTAGAGATTAACTCATCTTTGAGGAGCGAGCTCGAGAACCAAGATCATACACGAGAGAGAACTCGGCTTAGGTGCTACGTTCAACGCATTCGACATTCATTTCTCACCTCTATAGGTGGTATTTACCAACAGACTATTGACTTAGTCTCACAAGTACACTATCTTCGGGATAATAGGGATTTAATGCCCTATCATTTAGAAGTGGTTACTAATTATATGCTATATTTCTACTAACTTACTAATTCTGAAAAAACAAGGAGCTATTGTGCACATTAACTTCTAAGAAAGGGAGCGGTTCAAACAAGAACTCGTCACTATGTAAGGGGACTCGACCCTCAGGTTTGACTACTCTCTTTTACACTAATTTCACTACTCTCCTCTGAAACCAGCAAGCCCTATCTAACTTAGTCATCGTAGTACCTTTTGCAAGTACTCCCCCACCAGAGCTTTGAACTCAACCGCAAGGAGAGAAGAACCACTATTGTGCAAAATCTGGCACTAACACTTTGTAAAATAACTTCAATTAAAATAAAAGTGGGTTCAAATCACACTAGGTTGGTTAATGCTCAGTCCAACTACTTGGTCGGGTTGACCATACCACTGATACACGATCGAACTGGTCAAACCAACCAATTCGATTTTGGTTTAATAACATTAATTAATTTTATCTAGGGTAATTTATTACCCAAATGATAGTGATTTTGAATTATATAGACATTTTTATTCAGAATTAATTATGGGCTGCACAAAATTTAAAACAGCATACACTAAATCTGATTGGAGGGTGATTATAGTAATTCCTTATTGGCCATCCTTCTCAATTTATGACAAATCATTCCTAGTAGTTAATTCTCCATGCATATGCAAATGTGATGGACGTGAATTGCACCACGACTATGATTAATTTGTGATTTCAGTCAATCTAAAACAAGAGTTTTTTTTTGACGCAATCTAAAACAAGAGTTAATTAGTTGATCCATTGGTTTTTTTACATGAATAATGCCTAGACCCATGCTTCAGCGAACCCCCCTTCTACTCACTAGACACCCCTTATAGGATGAAAAGACCAAAAGCCCTGACTGAAAATTGGATTTTATATTTTTTTTAAAAATTACATACGGTTCGGCGCACGGTTGATCGAACCTGATCGAATCTGGTAGCGGCGAACCGTGTATTTTTCAATGTTCGATGGAGGTCCAGTCGAGCTGGTTCGATTAACCGTGCGCCGAACGGTGCATTTTTGCCTGTCACCTGATTTTCACGTGAAGGTAATTTGATATTAAACCAAATTTGGGGTGTCTGGTGAGTAGCTGGGGGGGTTGACTGAAGCATGGGCCTAATGCCTATGCATTGTTATGTTCATAATCCTAAAAAGAAGATTAAGAATTAAGGTTAGGATTAATAACATAGCAATGCATGTTATCATCCACATAACATAATGTGACATAAGTGGTAGATAATTGACTCTCTTAACTATTTAATTGGTCCTGAGTTTGATATATGATTGGTTAGTATGAAAAAACATTTGTTGAGAGAGGTCAACTCCTTAAACCAGTGTTATTAAACTCGGGCCGACCGGACCCGGCCGGTCGACCCGGTTCACCCGCGACCCACAAGTTGCTTAGGTTCGGGTTGGTCATCGGATTGGACTTGCAAATGACCCGTGGGATGACGTCATCGACTCGGTATTGACTCGGTTGACCCAACTTTGATTCGGTCAAATCCGGCTATGACACAACAATATTCGCTGAAACTTGAATCAAAAGTGTCTATAGTAGGGATCAAACCCACATCCCTGGAGCTGCTGCCTTGAACCGTAAGAGCTGCTTGCTTGCGTTGTTATTTATGCGAAATGTATTATACTTAGACTATGTTTATTTTTTATTTCAAAGAAAACCCTTTTAACCTATCAATAAGTACATTTATCTTTTTTTTGAACCAAATCAATAAGCTCATTTATTATGTAACTATATATGTGTTATTATATATTATATGATGTGTACATCTTACTTATTTAATATCTAATATTTTATATTACATTCCATAAATTTTAGATTCTATATATTTAATAATTAGAATATTATTGAATATGAATAATTATTTATTATACTATAAATTTTATTTATACCTAGTCATGCGGGTCAATTAGTGACCCTTCGGTCCGCCCATTGACCCGCTACTCTCCTCGGGTCGATGACCGGTTCGAGTTTAATAACATTGCCTTAAACGGATCTCTGATATTTCGAATGATTAGTCTTCACAGTCACCGTGAATGATGCCTTGATTTAACAAAAAATAATAATAATTACATGATTTGGCTGATAATATAGTGGCAATAGGATTACATCACCATGTTTCTGGAATCTCCGATAGTTTAGCAAGCTAGCTCCCATTATCATAGTATCCTCTTATATTGCGCATTTGATCTGCAGTAAAAAAATATTCATTTTCTTGTACAAAAACATTTTTTTTACTGAATGTATACTAATAAGGTTAACTACTTGTAACATACTATATTAAATATTGAAAACTAAAAACATGCGAGGATCACGTGACCCATTTTAAATAGGTTGCCCTTTGCACATCTTGTAACAAAAAGTCAAATATAGTTGGTGCCTTGTATGATATAAAAATTAAGATTTCATGACAGCTACTTCACAGTTAATGGAAATAAAAAAACATTTAGTCAAAATATTGTTTGCTTCTACTATTTCAATCATGCATTGTTGTTAAGGATTTTTTTTTGGCTGGTACAAACTTTGTTAATCAAATTGAGAAAAATTCAAGGTGAACACTCTAGTACGCTAGATTTTTGTTAGTACGATACCCAACATCTAATTATTTAATTTAATGAGATATCATTTTTTTATATTAATTTATTTTAAAATAAATTTGAATTTCAAATTAATTTTGCCTATAGGATACTGATACCAAACAAAATTCAACTAAGAATTCTCCAAATTTCATATCTACTCAATTGAGAGGTAAGACTTTAGAAGAGCGTATATAAACAACAAGTTAGTTTTGTAAGGATGAATTAGACCTAAAATCTCAATATAATATCAAGATATATCCTAAGAAAGTGTAGATTTGATATGCCATTTGATGGCTTTAAAATTGACATTCAAAGATGTGAAACATTGACATGTGGAAATCGAATAAATAAATTATTTACATGCATGATTTTTCAATAACTGTCGGGGTTCAAAAAAGTGTAGATTTTGTTTTACGATTTCTTTTGTACTCTTATGTAAATTCAAACTTCTTCACCATTATTTGTGTTACAAATTTCTTTGTGCCTCTAAAATAATATGAAATGATTTCGACCGATCAACCACTTCCTATATTAGCATGGAAGACAAAACAATGTAAAAACAAACATTCCATTCCAAAAAGGACATGAATGTATTAATTGTACGTTCCAAAGTGATACAAATAAAAGAATAATAACAATAAGAGACACATTGTCCAATTATTGGTACCGGCCTGCAAATGCACTCCGACGCCCAAGTCAGTAGATGGAAGTCAAGTGAGTATTTGAGAAAATGAGAGCGTGTGTACCTGATTTCGTGGGTTAACTTCTATTTATAGGCCCTGGCGCGAGCCTGAGATGGGCTGCCATTGAGTGCCTTTCGTCATCACATCTGTTGGATCCCAACGAGACGATGACAACTGTCAATGAGGTCTTGGCACGGATCAACCCTTGGATTAAGTTGCAGTCATGTTTGCATTGATTTGGAATTCATATATGGGCCGGATCTCGGCCCAAGATCTGGATTGGGCCCATGGCCCCGTCCGGTATAAATACGTTTCAATAACACAACACATGCGGGTAAAGGGATTGGAAGTAAAAGTCGCAACGTCTTCTGACGTTTTGTTTCATACTTTTCTCATTTCTCTTTAGAAAATAAGGAATAACATCATATACGGAGAAGGTATGGCAAACGTGTCTCGGGTTGTTGATCAAACTAAGTTGCTTTTCATAGTTTCGGATTATGAGTAAAAATTAAAGAACATGTAACTTGTTTATTTGGATTGGTGGAATAACCCATTAATGTAGTACTCATTGTATTCCACTTTAATTTAATGTATTTTTCTTATAAAAAATAATTGTATACCAAAAATATGCTTTATTATTTAAGGTTGAACATAAGCAATTAAACGAGATAACGAAATAATTTAGATAATGAAAATTAATTATTGTTTTCTAAAAATGCACTCATAGCAACATATTTAAGTTTTTCTTCGAAATGAAACATTTAATTATTTCAATATATATATATATATATATATATATATATATATATATATATATATTCAAGGGCGAATATTTAAGCATACCTATTCTTCACTGTTTAGCTCCGAAATAAATTAGGATTTTTTTTTTGAATATGTAAATTAGGAACTTTATCTTTAGCCAAAAGTGAACAGTAATGGTTAGAACATAACGGTCCGAAAGTGGGGATGAAGAGGGAGAAAGTGAAGTATATCGACTTCAAATTCCGCTTTAATTAGGGTTCACATAGCATTTACGTGTGTTTTACCTATACGCTATGTTCACGATACAAGATAAAAATCAGCTTATAATACGGAATTCACAATGCTTATAAAAAAGTTCAGCTAGAAAACAATGGTCTAATACAAGGTACTATTATATACCAAGCAAAATTAAAGCATTGAGGAGAACAGAAAAATCAGCTTTGAACAAAGGTCACAGAAAAAAGTTCACAAAGCGCATACACTGCATTCGACATAATAAGTCATGAGGAGTTTTAGCTTAGGTCAAGTAGTGAAACTTTAATTTCATCGTGCTTTTATAATTTCCATATATGGTGCAAAAAAAGAGGGCCAGTCACGTTTACAACCAGACTTCAGCAAGAAGTTCTAGCAACATTATTTTTTACGCACTCTCTCAAACACTCTCTCTATGATTAATCATGATTCACATGGTCCCACTAAATTAATGAGTCCCATTTTCAAAGTGGTGAAAACCACATAAATTTTAATTAATCATAGAGTGAGTGTTGATCATGAAGAGAGTATGTAAAAGATAGTTGTTCTGGATTGGGCCTCGCTGTTTAGATTTTGAATCGGCCTCAGCAGTCCAAGTCCATGATCCAAACGCATATTTACGGTTGGGATCACCTCATACTTCATTGCACGGTCCAGAATCAATCTTGGATCACATATTTGACTAAATTAAGGAATCGAGCCACCTATAATTAATATGTTGTCCAATCAATATATATCATGTACACATTTATTACTATCTGTCGCCTTTCTTTTGAACTGACTTGAGAGTGTGTGCAGGGACTACCTTCTCACCGGATGTACGCAAATGAGCGCATCCTAGAGCATCACTTGGAGCAAGTCTAACTCCACACCCCGGTAGCATCTCGGCCCAAGTTCACTAACCGAAACCGACTTCCAGAACAATTCAATAGTGTTTAAAAAAAGTTATATTTTCAATTATCTTAAGAACATTAGTAGTAGTACTTACGTATGGTAACGATCTAGAACCCCATAAACTTTTGGTTGAACAATGACAATTTAATTTGGACGTCACACCCGATTCATTGTTTGTGTGTCTAAGGTCTTCTTCCTATCTGGAGGCGTGAACACTTTTCTTCACCAGCAGAAAAGTGGTATACATTGTAAGGAAAAAAAACTTAGAAAATTAAACTAATTAAGTTAAATAAAGAAAAAGAGGAAAAGCAGAAAAAGAGAGTGGGGGAGAAAAAGCAAAAGTTGAAAAAGGCAACAATATTTGGAGTTGGAGGGGCCAGCTATATATAGTGGAATCATATCAGGACAACGAAGTAGGAGTGGTGCTGTTACTGTACAACCCATTTATTTAATATTTTAAACTAAATCAGGGTCGCTAATCACACACTAACCAAATGCCATAGCCAAATCTTTCAAATTTTCGTGCAAACATGCACATAATAATACAATAATTTGGATACTGATATGTTGTCTTTATATATATATATATATATATATATATATATATATATATATATATATATATATATATATATATATATATATATATATAGATAGATAGATACTTGGAGCGTGCACAACTATACTCATACAAGATCTTACAAAGGTTGGTCAAGAAGTAGCAGAGAGTCATTCCCACCTCAAAGTCTCGAATTAAAATTTTGAGTGTGGCAAAAATTTTGTTGGGAGGGAGAATCACACGAACTAGCAAAGTCGGTTACTCATGGTCAGCCAAATTCTCTGGTAGATTAGTACAAAATCGATAGAAACTACGCACCAATCACATGATAAAAAAAAAATATAGATATACATACAAAACTTGCTTGAAGGAAAACAAAAAAGACGAGGTTAAAAATTAAAAGCATGAAAATCGCAACTCGAAGAAACTAGGTAGGGTATCGTAAAAGAGAAATACAAAGCTCGATGAGAATCAAAAATTATGTAAGGTAAAGATTCAACATACTCTTTTTAAGTCCAATAAAATAAGAAATTCTTTTTTGAGTACAAAGAGGTGTACGAAGGGTACCTCATCAAGATTCTATTATTGTTCTCCAATTAATTTGCTAGAGTGATAGTGTATATACTAGCTAATTCAATTATTTGCATAATCGCTCGTACTTTATAATTTCAATTAATAATGATATGTAAGATCTAGCTCAATGACAAATGTCAAAATTGTTAGGCTGAATATCATTACTTAGGTTCGAACTTAAGACCCCGTAGTTGTATGCGTCATCGGTTTCAGGTGACACTTGTCATTTCGGTTACGGACAAAAAAAAAGAACGAACGAAAAACACAAGCCTATAATCCATATGGTAAATGGTGATTAACATAACAATGAAGTCCAATACTTTAAACAACAAGGTTAAATTGGTATATGTACTTATTCTGCTCAATAGCCTTTTGCTGATAACGCGCCCACATACACTAGTCTATATATGTCCTAGACAAATAATCAATTGAGAAACCGCTCTAAGATTTTAGCATTTGAATGACGTATCCTCCTTAATAGACTTTAATCTTGAGTTAACCTATTCCGGATGAAGGTCAAACATGCATGCTATAGAAGATACATAATGTGTTCTATGTGGAGTGAGTTCCCAACCCGTAATAAGAATTAATGTATTGATTACAATTTGGTACGCATTACTCTGGACAATAAGAGAAGCCAGAAACAATAATTTTCTCGAATAAAAACCTAGACCTCAGAGATTTTCATAATCAAACTATACTCATGAAAATCATTTCTAACTAGGTCTAAGCCCAACGAGTGCTTTTTCCAATAATGTTGTGTGGATCTCTTAGAGTGCATATTCATGAAATAAGAGTTATCCGCTTTGTGGTGAATGTTTTGAGTCAAGGTGACCCTGATACTCTCTTTGTGTATTTTGGTCATTTCTAATGGTTTTCTATTGATTTTTGACATCATGTAATGAGTTTTGTATACCCTAATTAATACAACATGGTGACATAGTCATGAAAAGAAGATTAAAAGAATGAAATATTTGACTTAATTGGTTGTAACATGGTCTCTCTTTAGAGTATATCAGAGACTAAATAATTTTTGATGGAGCTGCATGTAATCTAATCTTTTGGGATGAATGTTTGCTATTAACCTTGGTGTATTTAAATACTCAGTCTATTTGAACAAAATTCAAAAAAGAAAAATTAATTAATAGAGAAATAAAAGTGACGCAGAAGAGAGAATAATATGAATCAATAATTTCAGTACTTCACTCTGTAAATGGCTTCTTTTATTGTTGATAAACAACAATCAAATTAAACATCAACCTATGATGAAAATAAAAATGGTTGACACACTTGACACTCACAAATAGAAAAAAAGGAACAGGACAAGACACTTGAGACTTTACAGGGCATGTAGGTAATTAAGTAGAATCAAATCAATCCTGGTGCTTCCTCAACTGACTGTAAAATCTGTTTATGAAATCTTCAGCTGCCTTATCAACCTGGCTATCTTTCTCATCATCATCATCATCTTCTCTTAAAGGAAAAGGTGAATCTGTAACCCTCAACTGCCTCACCATTAATGGGCTGCGTCCAAATCCAGGAAGAGCAGGGGAAGCTGCAGTTACAGCTGCTTCATTGTTAAGCATCTCAAGCACTGCCTTCACCGCGTTCACTGTCACCACCTCCTCGTCTCGAGTAGGTGGTGCCTGAGCGCAGGTGAAGAAGTTTCCGTGGTTGTGGTTGTGGTTGTGGCGATGGCGTTTGCCTATGGGGAAGAAGTAGTTAGGAGTGTTGCTGCAGCTGAATTCATATTCCCTTGTGGCAGAGAATTGTGTGTGTCGGCTTGAGGTGGAGCCACCGTGGTTGTGATGGCCGTGGTGGAACATTAAGTTGGCAATGGCTTTTCCGGCGAGTTTTCCGCGTCGTTTGAGCATCATGTTTAGGTCCATCATTAGTTTACCTTTTGGTATGCCTTTTCTTAACATGAAGTATACCACACGTACCATGTTCCATACTTTCTTTGACATCACTGGTAGATTGCTCTCCATTTCCATTGTCTTTTTTTAAAGATATTTTTGTTTGGAAATATATAATTTGAGAGAGAGAGAGAGAGATGATGAAGAAATGGATTGAAGAGAAGAGGGAGGGTGATGGGGGTTATATATAGTGTGGGTGAAGGGAAAGGAGGTGAAGAAAAATATTGAATCTACAATGTATAATATTATGCTTTGTGTTACTTTATGTCTTTATAATATTTTGTGATATTTTAATAGGAACATTATTGGGGAGAGACGTTGCTTTAGGAGTATTGGATTGAAAACCTCAAGTAACACGAAATGTTAGATTGTGCAGCCAGCACCAAATGCAATCTCACACGTGAGTTTGACAATCTATGCTGCAATCTAACTAATGTTTTGTTTTCTTCCATTCTATGGATGGAGAGTGGTAACTAAGCGGATCAAATTCAAATAGGTAAAGTGGATATCTCAAATTTAAACTCAAAATAACTACGAAAAATGTTTTACTTAACAACATTAATTTTGTCGGTTGTGCTAAACCTTATGAACACAAATGTTTTGTTGAAGGTGATTAACTATTTTTTATACCAAATAGGCGATACAACAAGTTATACTTTTCTATAAAAATAATTAATTCGTTTTAGCCTAACCCATTTAGCTCATGGACAAGATTCAGCTCATTCTTAAATATCTTTTTAGATATTTTTAATGGTTGTTAAAAATCATACTAGGTCGACCTACACTTTGGCTTAGAGTTTTGAGTTGGGTCCGGATACAGAAAATGCAATGCAGTCTGTTTTTTGCATTTTGCTCCATTGGTTTGCATCTCAATTTGACAGCTCTCACGACAATGTATATTTAATGTTCAAAAGTTTCTCAAATATAATTTTTGTGTACCTTTGCATGTACCTCTTTCCTCTTTCCCTTGTTCTCTGCGAAAATGTATTGAAAAAACAGAAAGAAAATGCATTTCTACCAACCGTACTTTTTTGGTGGTGGTGGTGGTGGTGGAGGTAAAATGGGAAGAGGGTTTTGCAGAGAAAGGGATGATTGGAGAGAGAAAAGTGAATGTTATGTCATGATGGTGGTGGTGGTGGTGGCGGTGGCGGCGGTGAAGAATGAGGGAGAAGAGATTTTGTTAGAGAGAGAGAGAGGAGTTAGAGAGAATGAACAAAAGAGAAGTGAGAGGATGTGTTTCGAATTTGGGTTCTTAAATTAAAATTAGCGATGAAATTTAAGACGTTAGCGACGGATTTTCAAATCTACTTTATTATCGACGGAATTTAAGACGTTAGCGACAAATTTGAAGCTTTAGCAACTGATTTTCATATCTACTTTATTAGTGGCGGCCTGTCCGTCGCTAATTCCCTCAGTACGCGATACAAAATCCTTCTCCTCAATTTCGTCGCTATTTTCCTTCACTACCGTATTTTTACCGACAACCTTCATTTCCACCCCTAATGGTTTTTTTTTGTAGTGGTAGGTTTTAGCTCGTATAACCTGAGCTTCCTGCTTGTAATTCACATTATTAGTAATCAGTAGCTTAGGAACATATTTAGGAACCTGTTTTGCTTGAGAAACATATTATGGGATCTTTTTCTACTTATTCTTTGCCACGCCAGATTGCTTCCTTCTATAACAATCACTAGTGGTATGATCTACTAGCGCCGCCAGATAGATGGGTTTGGACAGCACATGGTTCTTGATGTTATTGTTGTCTTCTGCTTACCATCTTTCTCAATCGTCTGCCCTTGTTTTGAGGTTCTTTGATCAGATGCTTGCGACTCTAAACATGGTTTGGAAGAGTTTTGCTTCAAGGTCGTTGTCTTTTCTTGACAGCTTACCAACCTGTGATCACATACATTGTTGCTTCGATGTGTATCCTTTGAGGGGATTTTCAGGAGTTATCTACTCATCTTTTCTGTAGTTGCAGATTTGCTTCCGCCCTATGGTATGCTATTGTCAGCTGGTTGGGTTTCAATTTTGTGATTCATCTAGCAGGATATACAGTCATCATTTTCTCATTATATTCATATTGGTGGCCGAGATAGGTTCAGACGTGGTTTGATGCCTATTTGACACATAACTCTTTGGGTTATTTGGGATCTGAGAAACAGTTGCATTTTCTCTAAAGGCGTTTCTGACTTTGGGAGATATTTTGACAGGATCTTATCTTTGTCCTGGCGTTGGTTTCAGGATAAGGGGTTATCTCCCTCTTGCTTATTATATGAATGATTTGTGGATCCTATCGACTGTAGGAGAAATTTTTTGTTTTTGTGTGTTTCTTCTTTGTTTTTCGGCCTCGAAATTTCCTCGTTTGTATTCGGGTTGATTACCCCCTTAACTATTTATATATGATTATATTGAGTAAGACTAACAATGAACAAATTAATAAAATAATAATACTCACCGTAATATGTTCAACTTTGTGAGTAGTCAGAAATGATTTGAACCAAAAAGAATACCTATAACAAGAGTATAGACATTGTAATTTTTCTCATGATTTGGATTGGTGATTAAATCCAAGTGAATGTTTTTTAGGCTCCATTAACAATATTATTGAGTTGTAACGATGAGTTGGGATACCCTTTGTTCATAACCCATTAATAATAATTTTGCTTAATCATAAAAACTTTTTCTTTCTTTGGCTTGGTAACACTGAATTGAGAGATAAAGCTAGCTAATTAAAGCAGTAGTTCAATGCATCAAGCAAAATTTTATTTCCACTATAACATGAATTTAAAGTTTGGCATACCTAAAATACATATCAATATCATTGAACAAGAAAAAGCCAAAGGCTATAATCCTCTGATCCATGTAGAGAGAAATAAAAGCAAATTAATTAAGAAGAACTAACACAGACCAACTTCCAAAAACTATGATGAGAGAGAAAGAGAGACCTGAAAAAACCTCAGATTCAGAAGGTAGCTTTGGGGTTCTTCACACATATATGGCCATGTTGTTCATCCCCCAAAAGAAGGTCTCAGAAACATATATATGGTAGGAAGATAGAAACTTGGAGTAGTAGTCACCAGTCAGTAGAAAAACAAAGAAATAAAGAGGAATAAGTAAATTAATACAAAGTTACAAAACCACGTTCCCTTCACATAGCTAGGAAAATTAACACAAATAAATTGTGATAGATATTAGATAATAATTAATCAAGAAATTAATATATAATAAGATTAATTTGAGATTGTGAAATCATTGATCTCTCTTGTAATAGCAGGAATGCAACTAGAACTCCTAGCAATACCTCCTTTCTTTTCACCACCACCCCTAGGGTTAAATGACTTAGCTCTTTTCCCTTCCATTTTACTTTTCTTCAGCATCTCTTTCATAGCTTCAGCTTGAAACAAAACAGGAAAAGTCCTTCCATATTTGTTAAACCTAACACATGCACTCATATGTGTACTCAAAGCCTCTTCTTTTTTCCCACCATTTTTCTCCAACTCTTCTTTCACTGCTTCAGAACATAACCCACAAACCCATTTCCCTGAGAATTTTTCACGTACACGTTTTATGTACTCAGGTGTACACTCTTCACTCATTCCACAACATTCACACTTTGCATCTTCTACTTCAGTTATTGGTGCAAGTGACAAATCAACACTTTCTTTTGATAACTCGAATGATATGTCTGAGATTGTTCTTTGAATGCTGTTGTTACTAGTTGGTGGCTTTGAAGATACGTTGCTGTTGTTGCTCCTAGAGAATGAGCTTGGCAAAGGTAACGAGGCTCTTTGGGGTGCCATAATATTATGTTACACGAAATTAATATTAATTGTTGAACAAATTAGCTAGGGGGAACAGTGTTATTTATAGTAGTTTATGTGAATCTGATGTTGATGAACATCTGTGGATCTTAGTAATGTAAATGTCAGTATCAATGATCTCGTGAACTTGCTAGATTTTTCAAGAAAGGTTTTATGATGCTGAAGGTGAATGCGATGAGTCGAGTAGCTTTTAGAAATTTGAAGTGATTGGTTGAATTGAATTGAATGTATATGTTGTAATGTGATTCTTGTGTGCTTTTTTTTTTCCATCCAACTTTTACTTCTAAGTGAACTTCCACACTTGGTAGTTGTGGGCTTGTGGTTGCAAATACTGCAAATCACCTGCTGACCTGCATATGATTTCTTTCTTTGGCTGATAATAATATGAATTGTATTTACAAAAAGGATAGAAATTCACAAATATTTTATAGGTGCAGATTAATAATGCTGTTAACCGGTTATAATATGTTGGCTGAATTAAATATTTTTCACTTGACATCAAATGATGAAAGTATATAAACTGCACATAAAATTTACCAACAAGAGCCGGTCCGAACGGTAATATGGTTCAGATTCGACATTAGGATTTCATGTTCGAGTCTATGGTATGGCAAAAAAAATTATTAGCGGGAGAACCACACGAACCGGCAACGCCGGGTACATCTGGTTAGCCACGTTCCCCAGTATAGATTAGTCACTGGTAAAACCAATGAATAATGCGCACCAAAAACACAGTAACTAAAAACCCTATTGCAAAAATATATATATATATATATATATATATATGAAATAGAAGAGGAAAACTAAAATAGAGTTAAATATGTTTTTGATCCTATAAAATTTGAGAATTTTTTTTAGTCCTTATAAAAAATTCAACTCACTTTAAGTCTTACATTTTCCTCTGTCAATATTTTTAGTCATTCATACTTTTAATAGCGCTTTGAAGTGTTACTAAAAGATCCAAAAAAGTGTTATTAAAAGTCATGAGGGACTAAAAGCATTGAAAAGGGAAAATGAGGACTAAAAGTGAGCAGAATTTTTTATAAAGACTAAACAAAAATTTCAAATTTTATAGGGACTAAGAACATATTTAACCCTAGAAAATATTAGAGAAATGTTATTTGGACCACACAAGTGTAACAAAGTACGAATATGTATGAGATATGGAGAGAATACAAATATGATATTTTTTATTTTAAATTAAGTTCAATGTTTACGCATATAATATATTTAATTAAAGAAAATTACTCTACGTGTATTCCTTACGTATCTCATATATGTTCGTATTTTGGTACACTTTTCTAGTCAAAATAACGTTTTTGAAAATATAAATCCATGGGAAAAACTTGGAGTTGTATATATTCTTCTTCGAAATATATTTTTTGCATGTATAATTTGTATGAATTTAGTTTAATATAATATTACCACTATATATAACCTCAAGGGATTTGTCTAGTGGAACTTAACAGGATTCGTATCCGACATGTTGCAGATTCAAGTCTCCATTAGGACGTCATATCCTCCCATTTGGTCTCTCTTGTTTTCCATCTTTTTATTTCTTTTTAATAATATGTGGTAGAGTGCTCTTAAAAAAAACATCTCCTCGCGCTAAAATTCTTCCTTATAAAAAAAAATATTTCTACGGTGTAAACGGTGTTTTGACACATTATTTTTATTAAAAACAATATAAAATATTTTTATCCTAATCCACTTACTCGGCTCAATGTAACTGGATTAGAATTGCCAAATTAAGGCCCAAAATGAACCCTGAAGGTTGATATAATCAGAGCCAAAATTGTAACTGGATTAGATTAGATTCTAAAAGAAATTATTGAAGTCCCATGCTTCGTACAACCCCTCTGCTACTCACTAAAACCCCCTTTTTGGTGTGAAAAGACCAAAAGCCCTTACTGAAATTTGGTTTTTATTTTTTTTAAAGATTATGCACGTTTCGGCACACGGTTGATCGAACTTGATCGAATCTCGCTGCGCCGAACCAGTCAAAATTTACTCAAACACCCCAAATTTATGTTTTGACTAGGTTCGACCAAGCGCGTGCCGATCCAAATCGATCAGCCGTGCGCCGAACCCTCTCCACCGTCCAGGGGTTTTTTGGGAATAAAGGGTGGTATGGGGGTTCTAGTGAGTATGAGGGGGGTTGGACGAAGCATGGGCCTTATTGAATTAATGTATATTAAAGCTGCCTTTAAAAGTTGGGGTTTTTTTTGTACACCCACCCCATCCCCTCATACCCACACCCACTCTGTGAATAGACCAAAATACCCCTGCCTTTTTACAAAATCACAATTTCTTCACACTTTTGGTCATACCTACGATTGACCACCTTCACTCGCATATACATATCTGAAACGTATATACGAGTTATCCAATTTCACACCACTCGCATATACATCTTGAACCACCTATATACGACGCTTTCTTATTTACCCATTGTATATACCTTATTAAGGTGTATATATGATTACACCTCATGTCAGCCACTCGCATTTACGTCCAGCACAACATATATACGACGCTTTGACAAGTAAGCATCGTATATACCCCACTTCTCATGTATATACGATGCGCATTTTTATTTTTATTTTTTCTGATTGTTTTTTTTATTTGCTTTCAGTGTCCGGTAGGCATTGCAGAGGGAGATGGGAGGTATCTCCTTTCGGAGAGAAAGGAGAGTCGTCTACTGCTCCGAGTACGAGGACTCGGAGGCATAATCAGCTCCATGCTTCGGCGAGGAGACATGATAGGAGACAGGCTGACCCAGCTGAGTATCAGCAGCCCCAGCCACCCCAGTATGATGTGCAGCCAGCTAAGCACCATCATCACCCAACTCAGTATCAGGATGCTGGAGATTTCTAACATGGGGATTTCATACAGCAGAGTCAGCACGAGGATTGGTATCGGAGGAGGTCGCCTCTTGAGTACCATCACCAGGCTCCTCAGTACCATCACCAGGCTACACAGTACCAGCCACAGCCTCTTCATTACCATCCCCCGTCTGCCGAGTATCAGCAGGAGCAACCTCAGGGGCATGAGGGGTATCAGACTGATTCGTCGTTCTCAGATTAGTCTATGTCTGAGCATCAGAAGGAGGAGCCTCAGCAGGATCAGGGGCATCGGGAGGAGCCTCAGCCTCAACCTCAGGCCTCTCTCTTCACAGACATGGCAGATAATGTCTGCAGTTCTATACTCGCTGACCGGGTAAGTTTTGCTTTTTTTGCTTAAATAATTTATTTAACGGACATAGTCTGCACTTTTTGCTTACGTCATTTATTTATTTTTAATTCAGGATTATCAGCGTGTTGTCAAAGTATGGGCTCATGGCAACAAAGTCCATACCAGACCGCGGCTACAGTACCAGTCCCTACGTCAGCGTTCCACATTGGTCAAGGACTCTAGACTAGAGCCACTTCTCTTCACTGGCCACGCCACAGTAGACCATGAGTTGCTGTCGGCTTTTATCGAGAGATGGCACGCAGATACTTCGTCATTTCACTTACCATACGACGATCACCATAGACCATGAGTTGTTGTCGGCTATTACCAGCTCCACCATCACCAGTAGCACAGGACTGGACACCCTCCCCAGAGCTACGATACGACGATCTTGAGTGGATGACGGAGGTTGTGACCGCTTGTAGGGAGGGGATTCGTGATGGAGAGATCACGCGTGGCAGTCGGGCGTATCGGACACTCCATAGGCTGCTGGGGATGGCACATCTGGATGACATTGCACAGGCACTTAGACGACGGGGACGAGGACGAGGGCCATGACGTTTTGTATTTGTGTTTTGATGTATTTATACTCATATTACTTTGATGTTGGCACTTTATTATTAGTTTTTTTCGGTTGTTATATTTTACGAGTTTCTATAAATTTTTGATTTCATTGATTCGATAAAACAAAGTTACATAAGCGATAAAACATAAACATAGACAGATAAAAAAATACAATAGAAACTATTGAGTTGGTGGAGTTAATCGACGAAGGATCTCAGCGACGGTCCTTCTGGTTTCGACGTACAGATGATTGTAACTCTTCCATTTAAACATAATATGATTGGACATCATCTGTCGGAGGTCATCCTCGGTGTTGACATCCACGGCAGACCAGTAAAGACCTCCATCAGTCCATTCCGGTTTCCGATAAACGATACGAATTATCTCATGCTCGTCGTTCTCTGGTTGAACCATCCGTAGTAGTTTGTGCTTAAGAGCAGCAAATGATATGCAGTGTTTTAACCTACACGATAAAACATCTCTCTCATCGAAACTTATACCATCATCTTGCAAGATGATGCCTTGATGATCAGCAAACCCCATATTAGAATGAACGAGAGTGAGGGAAGAAGGCTCGTAGTATGACATTAGCGAAGCCGACATCATCTTCACTTGTGTTGTGTGAGAGAAGGAGGAAGTTGAATTTTTGGTGTGAAAATAGTGATGGTGAGAGTGGGTATTTATAGTTGAGGTAAAAGATTGTCAACCGTTGATTTTGTCGTGCAATCCACACCGTTGATCAACTTTGAAAGTGAAATCATGACCGTTGAAAAAAAAATTACAGCAAAAAAAAAATCAAACCCATCGTATATATGTCATTTTGGACATATATACGATGCTCATTTTAACACATCGTATATATGTCCTTAAGAGGTATATACGATTGAATCTTCTACAAGCAAATCGTATATACTTCTTAAAGACATATATACGATGTGTTAAAATTGAGCATCGTATATATGTCCAAAAATGATATATATCTGATGAGCCTTTAAAAAAAAATAGATTGCAAAGAGCATTTTGGGGTTTTCAATTTTGGTGGGGGTATATGGGGATTGGGTGGGGGTACAGAAAAAACAACCCTAAAAGTTGTGCAAGTTGCTGTCAAAAAAAAAGTTGTGCAAGTAAAGCTGTAAAAAAAATGGGGTTTTTTTTGTACCCCCACCCAATCCCCATATACCCCCACCAAATAGTGAATTCCCAAAATGCCCTTTAAAAAACCTTTCTTTTTGACAAAATTACACGAATCGTATATATCTCTTTTTGAACATATATACGATGTGCAATCTTTAGGCATTGTATATATGTTCGTTGTTCGTATATACGATTGACTTAAAATGCATCAATCGTATATACGCACAATGAATATATATACGATGCGTTTAAAAATGCACATCGTATATATGTCCCACCAAGGGTATATACGATGATGGGCTTTGTATTTGTTAACGGTTGTGATTTCTTCAACGGTTTTAATTTGAAGCCTCGTGATTTGATTAACATCAACGGTGTAGATATCTTGGATAAAATAAACGCGTATAATTACAAAAACGCGATATAGTAATAGATACACGTGTAATACAAAAAAGGTGTGAATCTATAAGTCGTAAATAGAATACTCGTAAAAACGATGTGCTGCTATACAGGAGTAGCTCTAACACAGTAACACTACATGCTTAAATAGAAAAGAAAAATAAACAGTCTAGGAGTTATTAGTAGAATGCAGTTCAAAACATATAAGAAAGTTGGGTAGCATTAATTAAAAAGTAGTTCTTTTTTATCAAATTGATGGATGGATGTCCTCCAATACAAGCTGCACTGATCGCACTAATAAATCTTGTGGGGTATTCACGGGCTGGCATGGTAAAACCATATATATTATGCCTTTACTTTCTGCTTTTGTGGTAAACTTAATTACATGAAGAAGGAAAAAGACTTGTCATAGGAGCCTTTCCTCCACATACATTAACTTTTGGTTTCACGAGGAAGATGTCAACTAAATAAAGTTGGAGTCTTAATCTGATTGTAAAAAGATATTGAAATGGGCTTTACTCAAAGGCTGTTACATATAAAGTCATAGATAGGTACATGTGCATGACCAAAAAAAAAAGATAGGTACATGTAACGCTGTACTACATAAATGTAACTGTGCTTCATTATATTAAAAATTTTATGGCAGTGACAATTCAGTAATTATGTGAGTGATAGTTCGGTCTAATGTTATTTTTGAGTTACATGCAAAGATTTGTGTATTTTGTTGATAGTTTCAGCTCTTCATTACCAAATTATTTCTCTGAAGTTGGTGCCATTACTACCAAGGAGACTACTAAACTCGCATTATCAAAACAAATGAGTTTTGGTGAATGAACACTTTTGTCGCAAAAACATGTCAAATTTTGCAGGAAGATATTTTTGTATCAGGTTTTGAGAAGAGTTTGTATCACGATAGTAAATTGTTCATAGCCAAAATATGGGCATCAAGAATGAATTCTTCCCACGTAACAAAAAGCAAAACTTACTACGAATGACCAACATTAAACACAGGACTGATACATAAGTAGGTTACATAGGCTAATACATAAGTTGTTTTTACATCCAATCCAAGTCTTCACAGCAAATAGAGGAAAACATCAAGCAACAAAACATACATGTCTTGAAAAGAGTGCTTAGTCTTTAACACTTCAACTTCTATTCTCTAATCAAATGTCAAACAAAAGACCAGTTCATAAACATAAAGCAAATACAATGAGCATTCTCTTCTTCATTCAGCACCTTCCAAGCCACCACTCTTTCATATGAAATAGGTCGTCCCATGCTTGAGAGACAGAGACCACCTTGAAGGCATGCAAAACCCTATCAAAAAAGAGTGAATAGAAATCAATAGAAAGCACAACAAAGCTTGAAATATGGGAGACGAAAGAAATGAACAAGACTATCCAGCGATAAAAGACTATCTTGTGGGGTAAAACCAGAGACAGAAGCATGATTTTACAAGTATGTGTGTAAGCCCACAGTCTAATAACAAGCCTGGTGGAAATGGAAACAGTGATGGTACGATTCATATAAAATTTGTAGACCTGTTGAATAATTTGGGGAAACTCTGAGCACAGAATCTTTCGGCCATGGTCATCAAATATTTTCTCTAACGCTATATCTTGTAGAGCAACCAAGGTAGTCTCCAGCATGTCAAGCCCTGCCTGGTTTGCAAAAGTGAACACCGGCAATGCCTGCAAAAACTGAGGGCCGTAAAGGGTGCTTTCAAACAAGTAGTAAAAGAGGTACAATAATCAGAAACCTACAATCCGGATAGGTGCAACACCTTTGAAGATACAAGTAGAAATAAGATTATGGCCAGAACTTTAGGCAAAAGACAGAACAAAATATGCATAATTCATTAACACAGATGATGGTGAACATCCTTTCAGTCCTTTCATGAGAAATACCAAGCATGAGCATTGTGAGTAAATATTTTACATTATTCTTTTATACCAGAGAAGCTATCTGCTATGCATGTAAAATGAAAATGAAATCAATTTCAAGCATACCTTTAGAGTGCAGCACAATATTGCATCAGAATGATGCCACAAGGACTTGAGCAAAGATTCGTTCCCCTCATTATTAGATTTAAGTAGCTCAACACCCAAGTAGCACCTATAATATAAGGACAGACAAACAACAGTTGTGTATCAAAGCCAGAAATTTCACTAAATGTGTCAATGCAACCTATCATGAACCTAAATGAAAGTAGTTGTTGCAATATCTGATAGCAGTTAGGAACTACAACATAACATCAAACTATGGTTCCATGAGTCTTACAGTACTTAGAATATATGCTAGCGAGTTCAGTAGGCGATTTCTTTTCCTATAAGGCAGATATGATATAGGTGGGAGTGAAGAGGAAAGAGCTGACTATCAGAAAAAAAATGAAATGTCCCTAGATGTGGAAATAATTTATAATAATTTATCAACTGAAAAAATAGTGAACCTGACTTCTCATCCTTAAGAAAATCCTGAAGAAAAATGGATTAACATGCCAAAAAGACATCATCACAGCAGGATATGTCAACCAGTACCGTAAGATTCATGGCCAAATACATTATACTACCTTCAGTCTCATTAAGTTGAAGGACAAAGGCAAGAAAAATAAAAGGAGCTTACACACCTATAACTGTTACAGATCCAACGAGCAAGTGTTTGCGCTTCAGGAGTGCCCAGTTGTGTCCTAAGCCCAGCTTGCGAACTTAAATGAGAAGGTGAAAGTGCTAATGCTACCCTTTGGACAGATGATATAATGCTACGAACATATTGTCGTGCCATAGATGCTACATGCTCTTGCATATGACTTTCAAAAGCAAATTCAAATGCTATTGTCATCACTGATCTCAGACAGCCAGAATTTCCAGAATGGTCATTTGAAGCTCTGTTTCCAGTGGGGCCGATGTCGAGGGCAGATGCCAGGTCAAGGGTACGATTTGGGTTGACCACTTCCTGTAAATTTTACATAATAATTAGAACCTTATGAAAAGGGATACTAGGTTCAAACCAAATATACTACTTCAACAATTACTAAGGCTGACCTTTCCAGAATCAAGAGGAATGATGCGAAAACCAGAAGGCAGAAGGGGGGCATCATCAGCAAAGGATGCATCAATTGGAGCAAATATAAGTTCAGCAGCTGTACCAATAGCATTCTCATCCATTCCACTGCAGAGCTATCAAAGCAAATCAAATGAACTATATAAGAAAGTGTTAGAAATAATGTTAAATAGGATAGTTATGGTTGTACGCTATCGTGCAAATATGATAATTAGGGTAAAGTCGGATCCACTTACCCTACAAGCAACTCTAGTCATTGTTACTCCATTTGATAACTCTATAGACATCATACTTATTTTATCAATCTAACTATTGAATTAAAAGTTCTTGCATACGATAAAAAATGTAAATTTTCAAAAAGGTTTACATGATAATAATTTCAATTTAATCCATAAAATATTTTTAAAAAGTATAACCAAATATTAATTCGTAACTATGAGTGCTCAATTTATCTAAAATTTGGCATGTACAATATGATTATATAACAATACTCAACACTCAAGATCGGTGAAATCATGTGCAGTAACTATGACAAGAATTAAAGTAAATCAATTCGTAAATACCAAATGGGCAAACTATCTTTTGGAGATTTTTTCCCAAATAACATGTTTCTTCTCCAGTTTCAAGTCTCAAACTTCTCTTATTGTGTTTCTCTTCCTAGTAGCTATCTTCAACAATTCTCCCTTTATCTAGAAGTTGTGCACATCTGGCAACCATTGATTGTTATATTTTTCCTACCAATGACCACTAGCTTTGAGTCACAACACTAAAAATCGGCCCATCCTCAGCCTAATCAGATCTCGGGTACGCCCACAGACATCTGTTCTTTCTCTCACAACCAAACAATGTTGCCATTGTTTATCATGCATGGAGACACATTCCAATGAGTCTTCGAAGCCAGTATGTACTCCTGGCAAATTTATGCATGGCCTCAAACAATCTCCTAGCCCTAGGGTTTAGTTTAGTAGATTTATCAATGTTTTTATGTAGCTAGGTATTATTGACTCGAAGTGAGATGGATCACTTTGTCTTTGGTCGCCATTCAGCCATGTGGTGCAGTTTATTTAGTTGTGTGCATTGGTGACATTGGCATTAGTACATGCAGTAATCATCATGAACTTGCTCAGATTAAATCAACAAAATTGTCACTATTATCATATGAAAGATCGTGACAAGCTTTGATGGTGTTTCTAAATAGAGATGGCGCAACTCAAGGATAATGTCATTACTCAAAAACTATGCAACGGTATTCTAAAGGAGACAGGTATGATAACTGCAAAACAAGTTGACACTCATTTAGATCCTAATGCTAAGCTTCTATCAAATCAAAGGAAGCCACATTAAAATCCAAAGACATATAAAAGACATTGTCTCACTATCCTCCCAAACACCTCCTCCTCTATTAGCATGGTTAATCAATTTCTTAACCCAACTAGTCAAAGACATTGGACATCATAATAAGTTTTCCTCATCCTAGATATAAAAATAAGCATAGGGGGCTAAATCATAATTTCATTTGTTTTCTAATGTAGGAAATGTCAACAACAACATTGCATTAACAGGACCAACTGAGTTAACATTAAATTATATTAAGTTTTAAATTATATAGCACAAAACCTAAAGATATGTCAGTACTAAACTAACACAACAAGCCAATACACGACTTTGAATTATGATATGCATCAAACTTTCAAAGATTGCAAACCTAGAAGAATTCAGGTAAGACAGCATAAGAATGCTATATTTTGGCAGGAGTATTACAGGATGATTAAATCCTCAAATAATTCAAATTGTATAAACATTTGTTATTAGCGAGGAATATGAACCAAAGCAGTAAGAGTTGCACATAGAAGTCAAATTTTATTTTCACATATTAGTACCACATCAGCAAAACAGGTATTTCAAGTTAGAAGCATCTCTGACGGTGAGAAAAATAAAGCAAGCGATACTAGGGGGAAAATCTTACTTGCAAAAGGAATACTTCTCTGGGCAATATTGTATCTTCAGGAGAATGAGCAATTCCTTCCAATTTAATGACTTCGAGAAACTAGAATAATATGCAAAGTTAAAACCTACAAAATTATTAAAATCACAATGGCTTTTGAGTTTTTAGGGAAATTTCTTACCTCCTCATGCTCAATAGTGTGGGCTAGAGGAAGAATAACTTGACCCCCATAATTTCCGACCCGAGATCCTGATAAGCTACAAGGACCAACTTTAACGGCTGCAGCTGAGTAAGCATCCATGTTGTTGTCTGCCCATTCAGATCTATGCTCCCGTAGGAACCTTAGTAGAATGGCTGGAGGCACATTCTGAGTAAAGAAATGACGCATGAGAATAAAAAAATGCAACGTTTAAACTTTAAATTGGCAACGTCTCTAGGCCATGCTTTTGTTAATGAGAAAAGCAAGATTAGAAAACAGAAATAATCATAATAATTACATACAAAACAAATAATGTATGTTCAGTAATTGTAGATTAGAAAGGTCAATGACTGATGAAACAAGTCCTTCCTTATATGCCCCACTATAATCTCATTGGATAAAAGACACACGAGCTACGTTTTGTTAACTAGGCAATTGAGGGTCATTAATGTTATGATCATTTGAGTTCAATGATTATTTTTCAATTAAACAGGACCTTAACAGCTCGTACACAAACAAGAATATGCAGTGAACATTATTGTTGGGACTCGGGAGTCCGACTTTGGACAGTAATATGGCCTGATTAGTGATCAAAAGTGAGGGGGGAAACCCTCACCCAATGAGCTAGCTGTTGGGGTTGAGTTAGACCCAAACCCAAATTCTATGATGATATAAATATAAGCATATCTGAGATTTGTTGGATCACCCGCTATCAGAGCATTATCAAACCATATGGGTCATGCTCCAAATGTCTAGTCCTACGCGCAGGGGGGTGTTGAAAGTCCCACATTGGATAGTGAGACCGACTAATTAGTGGTTACAACTGGGGGCAATCCTCACTGCATGAGCTAACCTTTGGGATTGAGTTAGGCCCAAACTCAAATTCGAAGAGTGTGAATTATATGTTTACAATATAATGAGTTTCGCCTTTATCCTTGTCTAAACATGAGCTTAACAGCTCGTACAAAAACAAAAATATGCAGTGAACATTATGAATTATATGTTTACAATATAATAGGGGATTGACTTTCATCTTTGTCTAAATCATATATAGCAGTAAAATATATACTTCGTTATTTGATACTTTACTCTCAAATTTAAGGAAATTTGGTGAAATTTGAAAAGCATCCTTACTTGTAAAAGCATTGAAGCTTTAGCACATAAGACTGCATTACTGACAGGTGGAAATCCATTAGCAAAGGAAAGATTCAGACCCATTAATTTGTCAGGTGATGAATTCACTAGAATTGTAACATCATCAACACCATCATTGCCAATCATTGACCATCCTTCATCAGTAAACCCATTGAGTGCCTCGTTGAAACCCCTGCCAGGAAAACATGTGAGATTCTGAATTTACATGCAACCATGAATTTCAACAAAAAATATTCCTCGGTTGAATATATTAACCGGCTCAGTCTCTGGCCAAGTGCTCGAAGTGCTGCTGGTCGTCTACCCCACCCACTGACATTAGATTGAGAAACTTCATGTGAAATCTGCCTTAGGTGACGCAGAGCCTGGATGACAAGGAAAAATGTAAAGAAAACACAGCATTTGGTGAAGCCCTTATTCTACATTTGTGTCATTCTTTAAGTTGACAAATATTTTCCAATTGTATAGAGTTTAAAATTTAAACTTAAATAAATGGGATAAAAATAAAATCACCATAAAAAATGAAATACAAAAAATCATACCACCATTGTTGTCTTCTGAGCCAGCATTGTTGATGATTCATATAGTGGACGTAGTACTTCAGGAACACTCCATGGCTAACAATAATACATATTTGCTGAAGTTATTTGATGTTGAATAAAAATATCAATGCAACAAAGTTGAAATTATTGTACCTCCAAATCCAAATGATCAACAATATGGATGATGGAACCACCTCCTTCACAAGGTCTTATCAGGTACCCGCTAGGCAGCATCTCAGCTCTGACAAAATGCTGCACGGGAGGCATGCTTGGACCATTTTGTGTATTTTTGAGAGAGCTCTCACAGATCTGAAGCAGGGAAACATTATTATGAGAATGACATAAATGTACGCATGTACTTCAGGAATAGGAGGACCTTTTTTAATATAAAAAAAAATTGGGTTAGGAATTGCACACAAGATTTTCTTTTTTGACTATAATAACATCCAGTCACATAGAAATATTAAGAGTTTTTTAGAGTCACTTACAACTAGGCTTCCATCTTCTAAAACAGATGTGTAACGCAACAACCAGAAGTCCCGAGCAGGTGCCAATGTGGTTGGCGCATATAGCTGATCATAGAAAAGTATGCGTTTAAGAGATTTAGTCTGTGAGGTTACAGAGAGTAGCCATTCATACACAATGAGTATGAGTTGGGTTACCTGCATGTAAAGCAGCTCTATGGTTCCACCATTTGCTGTGGGAAGCACATTCAGAACATCAATCGATCGGCAATCACGATACCATGAGGGCCGATCTTTAAGGATTTCTGCAACCTGGAAAGAGTACGGTTGATTATGACATCCATAAACATAGGCAAGACAATTAGCATAAAGACAATAAATCCAGAGCACTTACCCTTGTAGGTTCTAGACCCACTAGGCCACATGCTCTGGCTGCCACACCAGGGCAGCCATGAGAAATTGCAACGATTCCAATGGAATCCGGACCAGGCTGCACAAGTAAACAAGAATGAATGAAAATTTAATAATATAAAAAAGCTTGATCAAGCAAGCATGCTTTGAATAGAAGTGAGACCTTTATTAACAAAGAAATCCATCAAAAGTTAGGGTTTCAGGTTGTTCAAAGATGTAAACTTGGGCAGTATTTAACCAATTCTAACTATGTCCATGCCTCATTGGATGAAAAATAGAACAATAAAACAGCTAATTGATAAAAAATAGTAAAAGGGTTATTTGATTACCTTCATTCCAGGCATTTGGACCCACTCAACAGCAGTTCCAGTAGCCTTTGAGAGAAAGTCTGCTAAAGTTTCTTCTGCAATGGACAAAAGTCTGGGGGGAGAAATTCCACATTATTTCATTAGGCCAAACAGACAAAGCCAAAGATAACATAAAAGGACCCAACAAACAATCATACTCCCACTAACCCTGCAGGACTGGCATCCCTTGGGGGATGCTGGGCAGTCAAACTGCGTTGACCACTAGTCACCGCTGAATCACAGCTCGTGTCTTTGGTTGCAAGAGGATTCTGCACACAAAGCACCATTCTAAGCATACAGAGAAATAATACAATAAGTTGCAATAATAATATAATAAATTTAAAAACTTTAAGGACATAATTGATTAGAAAACTTAGTAATGAAGCAAAAATGATACATTTTGGGTGTGTTGGCGAAAGTAGCCATTTTCATACACCAAATGAGACACTTGTTTCTGCAACCTATCATTTTCCTCCATCAACAGCTTATTCATAGCCGTCAGCTTCCTATTCACAGATTGCAACCTCGAAGCCTCTTTTCTCTGCTTCTCCCTACATCTAAATCATCACCATACCAAACAGAATCCATTAATATTAATATCATCATAAAAAAACACAACTTTGATTTTAATCTGCATGAATTAATTAATTACCTTCTGTTTTGAAACCAAACTTTGATTTGTTTGGGCTCAATATGAGAGAGAATTGGGCATTCCCGAATAAGCTGCTGACGGCGAATGGAACTGGGTTTGGGACAGTCATGATAAAGCCTCTCAAGAGCTTCAACTTGCTCCGGCGTATAACGCACATACTTGCCGTTATCCAATCCCCCTTTCCCATCCTTGCAAGACATTCCTTATTCCTATTTTTTCTTAACCAAATCCAAACACAAAACTTCAGAGCCTTTCTATCAAGATTTCAGTTCCTTCCTTTTAATTTAAGACGAAACAAACAAACCACGCATTTGCTTGCAAATAATGCAGTGGTAACTGTGAGAAAAAGAAATTGAAGAAGCCGCCGTGTTTTTCCTGAACTGGCACGCAACCTATCTCTATGTCTCCTAAGCAAGAGACAGCAACGAACACGAGAAAACACGTCAAATCCTTCGAGATCAGAGCCTTCCAACCACGCCAACGATCTGCTTCTCTTGCTTACTACTCACAAATATCCCTAACAACTTAAACGACACCGTTTCACCGATCTTCATTCTTCTGCTAACTGCTAAGCTAATTTGTTCGAATTCTTGGTGATCTATGAACCATACTTTCTGAACTAGCAAACAAACGCAACAGACAGAATAAAACAGAAAAATATTTGAATTGTTGAAGGATAAGATCAAAGGAAAGGTGGGGAATCTCTGGTACAGTAAAATGAACTGTGATTAACACGTCTTTTCTGTCTTTTTTAATTTATCATTTTGCTTTGGGAATTAAAAAAAAAAAAACCTGAAACCCTAACTGGTGAAAGAGAAAGAAGCTTTTGCTTTTTGTATTTAGGTGGTGTTGGTGTTGTTGGTTTCTCTCATTTTCTCAGTTCTTACCTTCATTTCATTTCTCATGTTTTGTTTGTTCTGCTCTCATTGTTTTTCAATTGGGTTCTTTCGCTTTCGGTTCAAAATGGAAGAGCAATTACGTGTTTTATTATTATTATTATTTTATTTATTTTTCAAATTGCACATTTAATGGACCAAAATGCCCTTTTTCCCGCTGCCTGGCTGCTCTTCTGACACCTTTGCTTTGGAACGTCCCAATACCCACGGGTCCCGCCGCTCCCCGTATCATTATCTGCGTAATTTCATTATTACCCCCCCTTCTCATGTTCTTTCTGCTTCATTTCCTTGCTTATATACTTTTTTGTAATTATTACGTATAAAAAAATTATTTGGCAAATGAGAACAAATTTACTTTTAATGTGTATGTATAATTTTTTTACAATTTTCACGTGAGGTAGAATGTTCAATGTGTGAAGAACAACAACAACATCATTATTTTTGTATTCTTACTTTCCAATACGTGAGTATATGTATTCTAACAAAATGATAGCTAAACATAAGATAACTAAGCTTTAATTTGATTTAAAATCTCAATAGTTTTTTTAACTCAGTTAAAAATAGAGTTGTCAAACTAGATAGCCCAACCTAGTCCACCGGACCAAAGTACAAAAATGAGTTGGGTTAGGCTAACTCAATTATTGTTTGGCTGTATTTTTGTAGCCTGGTCCAGCCCAAAGCTCTAGGTCTAGCAGGCTGGCCTAGCTCACTTCAGATTTTAACAAAGCGAAACAAAAAAGTGTTTCAAAAAGTAGGATCAATTCGGCCCATGGGCCAATTAGGTTGGGTCAAAAAGGTTTGATCCTTTTTAAACCTCTATTTTTTGAGCTCAATCCAACTTAAAACACTGGCCATCAGACTGATCCATTAGACCGGACCAAAATTGACTCTAGTTACAAGTATTATTTTGTTTTTATGGAGAATTAAGTGCCCCTAAACCTTAAGATGGTAATCTCTTAAGCTCATACATATACTAGTAAAAGAATTGAGAAAATATACTACTACTGATTTCAAATTGTGGTATAAATTATATTTTCATTTGCAAAAAAATAACTTTTTGTCCAACATGATGACGATAATATTAAAAGAACACTCGGTGATGTTAGTTGAGTAGGAAACAACAATAATTATCCGTCTGTTCAGAAAAATTGAGAAATTTTGATCCAGTTTTGAAGGGCCTGATGGAGGATGGTGTCATGACATGAGTAGAGAGAATGGCAAAAGAGTAAAAAGGAAGAAGGAAGAGGGTGTTGAGTTGAGAGAAGATAGTGGTAAAAAGGTAAGATGTGATATTGGGATGAGTCTTAAAATACACAAAAGCAAGCAAGCAAGCAAGCATGGAAGAGGAGGGAGGAGGAAGAGGTTCGTGTTGTGTTGGAGTGGGTCACACAGGAAGGACACCATCATGACCTTTTTGCATGCGTCTTCTTTTTAAATATTTACCATATACTTTTATTTTATTTTCTTAAAAAAAATCAGATTTTATTATCTCAATATATTAAAATTTAAATGGTTGACTTTTTAGCCATTTTGGTGGGAAAAAGTGTTTCCACCATTTATTAATATACTACTCATTTTGTATCCCATTATTTATCAATATACTCTCACTCTATATTTTTAGACCGACATACCCCCACTCTATATTTTCAGACCCCACCATTTACCAATATACCCTCATTTTCAGACTCCTACTGTTTACTAATATACCCCCAATATATATTTTTGGACCGACATACCCCTGACAAATTTTTTATTTGTCCAACACTTTTTTAGTATTATCTCTCTTAATTAATACACAATCGTTGACTTCCTCACTTTTGGTGGGAAAATTTTATTCCCACCATTTACCAATATACCCTCATTTGTACTCCATTTGTTTTACCAATATACCCCCTCTCTATATTTTTGGACCGACATACCCCACTCTATATTTTGTACCCCACCATTTACCAATATACCATTCATTTTAGACTCACTATTTACCAATATACCCTCACTCTATATTTTTGGATCGACATACCATTGACAAATTTTTATTTGTCCAACACTCTTTTTTTTTAATCCACTTTTGGTGGGAAAATTTTATTCCCACCATTTACCAATATACCCTCATTTTGTACCCCACTCCAATATACCCCACACTCTATATTTTGACCGACATATCTCGATAATTTTTTTTATTGTCCAACACTCTTTTTTTTTATCCACTTTTGGTGGGAAAATTTTATTCACACCATTTACCAATATACCCCTCATTTATACCTCACTGTTTACCAATATACCCCCACTCTATATTTTTGGACCGACATACCCCCACTCTATATTTTGTACCCCACCATTTACCAATATACCCCTCATTTTGTACCTCACTATTTACCAATATACCCCCACTCTATATTTTTGAACCGACATACCCCTGACAAATTTTTTTTTGGTCCAACACTTTTTTTTATTATCAAAATGTACCCCTCATTTTGTACATCACTGTTTACCAATATACCCCCACTCTATATTTTGGACCGACATTGTTGCCTCATCCCACCAAGGGCTATTGTTGCCTCTTCGTCTTATATATATGTGTTGCGTATTTTTATACTCCCTTATAAAATGTTGATATTTTTGAAAGCGCATCTGTCAGAAGCGCATAATCACCTCTCTCACGATCGCGCGCGGATAATCGTCCTAGTTATTTATTAATAGTAGGATAGGAGAGAGAAATGATGATTGCGCTGTCATATACTACTACTACTATCCGTATTTGCTGTGCTGCTGCATGACATATTGACATACTAGTACTACATGCTATGATACCAATACCCCATCGATGATGCATGACCCTCCCTCAATGAAAAGACATGTGACATTGGACGGGACGGGACGGGATGGGATGGGAATGGCATGCTACAGTGACATACTACAATACAATGTCGTTGGAGGTGTCGGCTGCAAACATGTTACATACCTCTACCTCACTACTTCTATTTGTGTTCAAGGCAAAAGTTGTGAATTCATACTTCCATTGATATCAATTCTAGTTACTCGCCCAAAATTATATCACCTACACGCATAAATAGTGGTTTGCAATTATATTGACTTTATTTTTCTCTCAGATTTGATGTGTTACCCATAGTCTAAAAACAAACGGCTTTTTTTACACCCCCCTCGTTATCACTCCTACCTCCATAAATACCGTTTCGGACAAAAATGCTCACAAAGAATATAGTGAATATTTGAATTACCTTAGAGAAGAGTAAATCGGTAGGGGTTTAGGGTTTTCCTAATTACCAAAAACTGAGGTAAATCCGGTTCACAATCACTTTTTGGTAATTCCGGAAAACCCCAAAGCCCCTACCGGATTTACGTGGTTTTTACGGTATTTTCGGAAAAAAAAATAAAATTAATTAAAAACAAATTAAAATTAATTAAAGACGCAGCGTTTTGATGATTTAAAGCGAAATAATACATGAAAGTTACGAGCGAAACAACAAAACACAACAACAAAGAAAATTAAAAGGCGGTAGAAATTAGTGAGATGGTGGTTGAGACGTCGAAGGACCTCAAAGAGCGGTCCTTACGGTTTCGACATACAAATTGAATAGGACTCACTTTGAAATATGTCAAAAGCGATCCATCATTACTCGAACGTCATCGTTGTTCTTCACATCCATGGTGGACCACTGAACACGATTATTATCGCCCATAGTGTGGTAGCGATAAATGATCTGGTGACTTCTTGCTCGTCACCCTCCAGCTGCACCTTCGTTGTTATTTTTCTTTCAGAGCTTCAAATGTGATGTCGTCGTAAAGCCGGCATAAAATGGGGTTTGGACTCTCGAAATGGACACAATTTTCTCTGTTTGTGATTGTGCCCTGATGGTGAAGGGCAGTGAGTGCAGAATCACGAGATTATTGTGTATTCAGAGTGTCCATCAGAGTGTTGTGTGTGAAAGAAGTGAAATGGAAGGGTTTATTTATAGGGAAAAATGAAACCCTAGAATGGATTTCCACCGTTGATGAAAAGTGGTCGGCAAAATCTAGACCGTTTAAAGTGTCGGCAAAATCTAGATCGTTCAAAAGTGGTCGGCAATATCTAGACCATTAATTAGTAATCCAACAAAAAAATGTTTTATTACTTTAAAAAAATGACTTTTTAACTACGTTCTGGTCAGTTTTTACCATGCATAATTTTTTTTTAATTTTTTTAAAGATTACAAACTTGTAAACAAAGTATAATACTACGATATTGAGGTTAAAAAGACGAGTTGCAAAATTATTTACGAGCTGTAATTGTACACCAAATGTCATAAAAAAACATGTTTTTTAGTGTAAAAAATGACTTTTTAACTAGGTTTTTGAGGTTAAATTATAATACTACGTTGTTGAGGTTAAAAATACGAGTATTTAAATATTTTAAGACTCTTAACGTGTACAAAAAAAGCACCAAATAATAATGTAAAATTATATAAACAATCAAGTTGTGATGTCTACATAATCAAGTGGTGTCATTGGAACATAATCTGGAACATTGATCATCCCATGCATTGACTCTCAGCTTTTGCATAAATCATCACCACTAGAACCCAATGACCTCTTCAATGCCCAATGGGCAGCCTCAACCCTATGACACGTAAGGAAAACTTAAAACAAAAAAATCACAATCATACATAAAGCACATAAGAAAACAATTTGCGTACCTATTAGTCGTGGTATTTCAATAGTGTCTTACTTTATCCGTCCACGGGCCACAAAATCTTTCCTTGTGAGGATACTATTGCTTGTTCACATATGCAATAAGTTGGGGTTTGTCAGTAGACGATTGCTCCAAATCATGCAAAGCCTCATTAAACTCATCATCAAATGTAGCATCAACTACATGATGCCAAAGTGTCATCAGTGACTCCACTCTATCTCCCTTCGCCAGCTTCTTAATTTGAGCATGAACATTTTTGTTAATATGATACCGACAAAACAAATTCATTGCCTCCGGAAACACAACCTTGATAGCACTCATCAAAGCCTCCTCACAATCAGCGAGGATAACCTGAGAAACACAATCCAGACCTTCTATTAGAAATGGAAAAAATAAAAAATAAAAACAGTAATGTAATGCCAAAAACTAAAGTCAGTTAGCATTGACTTACTTGAGGAAATGCAATATCACACACCATCAAATCTCGTAGGCTCTGCAGCACCCACGTGTAGTCATCATAACGCTCATGAGACAGATATGCAAACGCAACAGGAAATGTCAACTCAGTGGAAGTGACACAAACAATCTCCAGCAGAGGCAATGCATACTTGTTGGTCTTAAAGGTACAGTCCATAATCAAAACAGTCGGAAACATTCTCAATAACTTGATACTATCAGGATGTGACCACATGATTTCCTCAACAATATCAGTACCTTTAAGTCGTCTCGTCCAACACAAGTAATGGTTCGCCTGAATCAGTGTCATAAGTTGATGCATCTCAGTCATACTACCTCTCTTTCCCTTCCGAATACTATTGCGGGTTCTATACAACTGACTAATGTTGCTCAAGTTGTTCTTAAATCTGACCTTCAATGCTTCAAGACTTTTGGATGCTTTCACTCCCAAAGACAGATGCTCCCCAACAACTGACCGCTCCTCCTTGGTAAACTTACCAAATATAGCTGCTCTAAACAAAGTCTTATGAGGCTCATGATTGTGAATCTCATACACCACTCTCACCTTCCAATCAGAACTAAGAGGTAACATTGGTTTAGCTTTCAATTGAAACCTACAACCACATCTTTTCGATGTCTTGTGTCTACCAGCAGAACACCCAACATCTACTCGACTGTATGTGCCCCGTCTCTCACAGCCATAAACAACCTTATTTTTTTTCCCTTTCCCATTCTCCGTCGTCTCGATTCGAACAATAACCACAATGATTCTGTTCGCTTTCCCGGTATCTATTTAAAAAAAATATAAATGTTATATAAAAAAAAATCCGGAAATACCTTTTTAGAGGTATTTTAGGTTCTATATAATGAACCGAAATTACCTCTGAAAAGGTATTTTCGGAAAAAATTATATTTAAAAAAACAAAATTTTAATTACCTTTTAGGGATAATTAGGTTCAAAAATGTAAACCAGAAAAATACCAACTTTTTGCGCTAAATCCGGATAATTCACCTCCAAATTCCCGGAAATACCTTTTTTATGGTAATTCCGGAAAAACCAATAACTGTGGTGGGTCCGATACACTTTTTTATAAAATAACAGGGGCATTTTGGGGTTTTTGGTATTTATGGGGGTGGAAGTGATAATGAGGGGGTTGGGCAAAAAAAACCCCCAAAATTATATCACCTACACGCATAAATAGTGGTTTGCAATTATATTGACTTTATTTTTCTCTCAGATTTGATATGTGTTACCCATAGTCTAAAAACAAACGGTTTTTTTTTACACCCCCCCTCAGTATCACTCCCACCCTCATAAATACCGTTTCGGACAAAAATGCCCACAGCAATAGTGAAAATTTCGGAATTACCTTAGAGAAGAGGTAAATCCGGTAGGGTTTTGTGAACCGGATTTACCTCAGTTTTTGGTAATTCCGGAAAACCCCAAACCCCCTACCGGATTTACGTGATTTTTACGGTATTTCCGGAAAAAAAATTAATTAAAAAAAAATTAAAATTAATTAAAGACGCGTTTTTGATGACGAAACAAAATAATACATGAAAGTTCTGAACGGAAACAACAAAACACAACAACAAAGAAAATGAAAAGACGGTAGAAATTAGTGAGATGGTGGTTGGAGACGTCGAAGGACCTCAACACAACGGTCATACGGTTTCGACATACAATTTGAATAGGACTCGTGATCTCGAAATATGTCAAAACGGTTCATCATTACTCGAACGTCAGCGTTGTTCTTCACATCCATGGTGGACCACTGAACACGATTATTATCGCCCATAGTGGGGTAACGATAAATGATCCGGGTGACTTCTTGCTCGTCACCCTCCAGCTGCACCTTCGTTGTTATTTTTTCTTTCAGAGCTTCAAAGGTGATGTCGTCGTTAAGCCTGCATAAAATGGGGTTTGTGTTGCGCCCGAAAAAGTCCCTGAGGGGATCTTTCTTCGTTTACAACGTTTTAAAACAATGAAGTCGCCACCAATTTTTTATAAGGAAAATATTGAAGAAAACCTTTTTGGAAAGCGAGTGGTCTTTTAGAAACCGGAAAATTTGGGTTCGGGGGTCGGTTAGGCATGGGGAAGGTATTAGCACCCCACGTCTCCTTTCTATCGAAAGGGAACCTTTAATTAAACGTGTGGTTTTAAGTGTTGATTTGGAAGATATTTAAATTTGCCTCTTTATAGAAAAGGGAATGAGAAGACTTAATGAAAATTTTTATTTTTGGCGCTTGACGAGAGTTGGCCTCTCGCTCCTACGTATCTCCTGGTGCGATGGAGAATTCAAAGCTACGTAGTTCTTGGTTGTCATGAAAAGGGTTTTTCTTTTTTAATCTTTTTTAGAGTTTTTCGCAAAGGGGTTGAGCGTTCGCGATGACCAAATAACAACGGTTTAGAGTGGTCATACTACTGACTCTTTTTGAAAATGGGATCATCACTAACAATCAAACGGCAACGGCGCGAGTGACTATTGATGACAACCGGTTTTTATTTCGATTATTGAAAAGGTTTTCGCAATTGAAGGGAGCGTTTGTGAAGACCAAACAACAACGGTTTAGAGTGGCCACACTACTAGCTCCCACGGAATGAAATTATCACCCACAATCAAACGGCAAGCGCGCGCGAGTGATCATTAGTGATAATTAGTTTTGATTTTGATGTTTGAAAAGATTTGTTTTTGGAAAGTGTTTTCGTTGGTTTGAATTGGAGAGAACGTAAAAGGAATTCGCAATTGGATTGAGCGTTCGCGATGACCAAACAACAACGGTTTAGAGTGGTCATACTACTAACTCTTTTAAAAATGAGATTATCATTAACAACCAAACTAAGAATTCGGTAAGCAGTGATCATTAATGATAATTGGTTTTGTTTTAGGTTCAAGTGTTCGAATGAGTTAACTTGGAATGACTATTTTGAAAATGAATATTGAACATGATATGAGTAAAAGTGGATTTAGGTAGCCACACTTATAACTTGCATTAATTAGAAAAGAGTTTGAAAGATTTTGGGGGAAAAGGGTGAAGTTATTATCAATGATTGGTTACAAACTTCAAACATATTCAACTAACCAAGCAATCATGAACATGTTACTCATCAACTAAGATTAAGCATGCCAATATAATCAAGGGATTCAATTATCAAAGATGCAAGACAAAGTTCTCAAAATAATTGTGAGTGTGTGTGTGAGAGAGGTGCATATTTTTCTTAATGACTCTATGCTACACAAGTAGTAGGCTTACGTCTTCATATAAGAGTACATGCATGGGGGAGGAATTACACACAATTAAGTCAAGACATTTAAATGACATCATGAACAAGAGAGATACAATTAGGTGGTAAAAGGTTAGAGTAAGAATATGGTAAAAATGTTTGAGTAAAAGGTAAATAAAAAGCAAAAATGTTTTTTATGTTTTTTTGGTAAATAATTAATGAATGGTAAAGTAAAAAGTAAGTGAGTGGTTAAAAGTGAAAAGTGAAAACACAATTACACAACTTGTATTTACAAACACAAGATCAAATCAACAATTTATGAGCAACAAATTGGTAAAAATTGAGGCCCTTGGCCAAATGCATAGCAAGGCAAAACCAAGCACAAATTTCATCATGTTCTTGCCACCAAATCACATCAATGAGCATATGAACATAAACCCTAGGATCTACTCATACATTTGATGCTCAAACAATTGTCATTTCATCATTTATTTCAACTCAAAATCAAAGGAAATGCAAGAACAATAGAAACCCTAATTTCTACTTATGAACCCAAGAGCATAGTTGGCTAGGTCCACCTTTTTATTCAACTTGAACACAAGAAATGGTCAAAGAAATGCATGAACAACCAAAAACACTATATGTCCGAAACATCTTTGAAGGAAAATGAGGTTTTATTTCATGAAATTTAGTGAAAAATGTGTGGAAATTCAAGGGAAATTATTCATGCACAAAAACAAACTTCTTCAAGGCCAAGGACCCATCTCAAACACCCAAGGCTCCCAATGTCCTTGTCATAATGTTTGAAATGGATCCTCAAAGCAAACAACAACAAGCAATCAAGAAGAAGTTGGGAGTAGAAGAGAAATTTACACGGTAAAAGTGAACAAAAACAAAGATCTAAGGCTTACCTTAAGAACTTTCAAAAGAAATGAAGAAGAAGATCAAATAAAAACCAAGAACACTTGAACCTCTTCTTGAAACCCACGAAAATCTCTTGATCTTGAAGAATTATTGTTCAAAGTTTGATGATAATGCAAGATTAGAAGTGGAACTAGTGTAGGAATCAAGAATATTGAAGTTTTGATGGTGAAAAATAGAAAAAATGGAGAAAGGATGAGGGAGAGGTAGTTTTGGTTTTGAGAGAGGGAGGAGAGAAGAGTATTGTGTGCTAGGGTAAAAATGAGAGAGTCCCCTCCTCATGGTCTCTTATTTTGGGTTTTATATGAGATGTAAAATTAATGGTATATAGGACATTGTGCTTTTGCAAACCAGTGAGATTTGAGATAGAATTTAAATGAAGGGCTAGGATTGCAATGCACATGGATTAGGGGCAATGAGAAAACACAAGTGAGGGGGAGAGTTTGTGTGAAAAACTTGTCTTATTGTGGGGTCAATGGTATAATTGAGATGGAATGTTACCAAAGAGGAAATTTTGTGTTTTCTTGTGAAGAGGTGAGTGTAAATGGGTGGGGTAATTTACAAAAGAGGGCATAACTCTATGAGGGAAGAGAGAGAATTCGAAAATGGGGAAAAATGGGGGAAAATTGCCTCTCTTTTTGGTCTTTTGTCTTATTGAGGATGACACTTGTGACTTTTTATTTGAATTTTGAATTTTTGGGCATGCAAATGAGAGTGCACCTATTGAAAATGTGTCCCATATTTTTGGGTCATATCTTAGAAATTGGGCCCAAAATTCCATGATATCACCATCCCCAAAATTGATTTGTTGACCTCACCTCAAAGGAAATGACCATTTTACCCTTTAATTCAAAAATTTGATTTTCATGCCAAAAGGTTTAATATTTATACGCAAAAAATCACAATTAAGCACAAATCTTCCTCAAATAATTCATTGATGATTTCTCAGTGATTTTGGGACGAAACCGTTTTTATTGTGAAATGACCAAAATGCCCTTTCACCCTAAAAACCCTAGTTCTTTGCCCAAAGCACATTTTCACTTCAAAAATGATTTTTCACCCTAGGAATGACCTCTAATACCTTGAAATGCATGTTGAATGGCTTGTCCTGAGGAATCTTCCCTTATTTGCGAAATGACTAAAATACCCTTTTGTACTGAAAAACCTTAGTTTGTCCAAAAAGCGCATTCCAACTCCAAAAATGATTTTAGAAGCTTTGAAATAACTTTTAGAACCCTGAATGCAATGCATGATGCTATTTTCTCTTCTATTTATTTATTTTTGGGGAAAATTAGGGTTTTGACCTAAGCCGGACAAAATTGGGGTATGACAGTTTAGACTCTCGAAATGGACACCATGTTCTTTGTTTGTGATTGTGCCCTGACGGTGAAGGGCAGTGAGTGCAGAATCACGAGAGTATTGTGTATTCAGAGAGTCCATGAGAGTGTTGTGTTTGAAAGAAGTGAAATGGAAGGGTCTATTTATAGAGAAAAATGAAACCCTAGAATTGATTTCCACCGTTGATGAAAAGTGGTCGGCAAAATCTGAACTATTTAAAGTGTCGGCAAAATCTAGATCGTTCAAAAGTGGTCGGCAATATCTAGACCGTTAATTAGTAATCCAATAAAAAAATGTTTTATTACTTTAAAAAAAATGACTTTTTAACTACGTTTTGGTCAGTTTTTACCTTTCCCATTCTCTGTCGTCTCGGTTCGAACAATAACCACAATGATTCCGTTCGCTTTCCCGGTATCTCTAGCCCAACGTGTCATTGCATCTCGAGTGGGAAATATCTCGATGATCGTAAAAAGGCAAATGTTAAATCCATAATAACCATCTATTTAAAAAAATGTTATATAAAAAAAATTCCGGAAATACCTTTTTTGGAGGTATTTCCGCTCACATATTGTGAACCGAATTTACCTCTCAAAAAAGGTATTTAGGAAAAAATTATATTTAAAAAAACAAAATTTGAATTACCTTTTGCGGATAATTAGGTTCAAAAATCGTGAACAGGAAATACCAACTTTTCTGCGCTAAATCAGGAAAATTCACCTCCAAATTTTGGAAAATTATTTTTTTATGGTAAATCCGGAAAATCCTATAAGTGTGGTGGGTGCAGTCCGTTTTTTTATAAAATGACAGGGCATTTTGGGGTTTTTCCTATTTATGGGGGTGGGAGTAGAGTCGTCAATTTGGGCGGCCCCATGGCCGCCCAAAGGCCCGAAGTTTTTGTTGGGCACGGGCCCTAAAAATAGCGACCCAAAATCAATCGGTAAGTTTTTGGCCCTACCGATAGGCCCGATGATATTATTGGGTGGTCCGGGTGGCCCATGGGCTTGGTGGCCGTTCTTCATCGCTTTGTTTTTATTATTTTTTTTGCAAAAAAAAACAAAATCACACACACACACAGTGACACACACCACACGTGCGTTTGAAAAAAAATAAAACCCTTTCACTCACAGACTCACGCCAGAAACCGAGAAACGAAACGACACACACACGAGGTTTTTTTCCTCTCTTCACCAGAAACCGCCGCTTCCTCTCTTCACCACCGCGTCCTCTCTTCATCATCGCTCTTCACCATCGCTTCTTCACCATCATCGCTCTTCACCATAGCTTCTTCTCCATCGTTTCTACAGTCCACAAAACGCGAGGTTTTTTTTCTCTCTCTCTCGATGTTTGATTTAGTGAAATCGATTAAGAGTTGTTTGAAATCGATTAAGAGTTGTTTTGAAATCGATTAAGCCATGAGACTGAGAGTGAAGGAATGTTATGTTGAAATCGATTAAGACGTTGATTTTGTTTTTCTATTTTGGTTTTGTTTCTATTTTGGGTTTTGTTATGTTGAATGTTATGTTTCTATTTTGACTGAGAGTGAAGGAATGTTATGCTATGTCGATTAAGCCATGAGACTGGATTTTGTGTTTCTATTTTGGGTCTCTGTTATGTTGAATGCTTCTATTTTGACTGAGAGTGAAAGAATCACATGACCACCTCCTGGTTTTGTTTCTATTTTGGGTATCTGTTATGTTGAATGCTTCCTGCCACATATTATTGTAGTGGAGATAAAGTTGTCGGATGATAGTTAAATGTTGTTCGTTGCTGGCTTGCTGTTGCTGCTGAATTTATCGCTGAATTTGTAGTATTTTGTTTTAGTTTTTGAACTCACATATATTGCGTAGTTGAGCTATTTTGGATTATGGACAATGTGTTTTGCAAAACCAAGACGAATTTATTTATGTATGCTATTTTGGATTATGGACAAAGATATATTGTGTTGCTGAATTTTGTTTATGTATGTTGTTCATTGATAGAAACAATTATACTTAAAATTTTAAAAATTCAATGGCTTGTGGTCTCGTTGGGTGGGCGCCAGTTGGCGGCCCATTGGCCCATGGGGTGGTGTTGGTGTTAGGCGGGCTTGGGCCTACATTTTGACCATCGAGAATATTGGGGTGGCCCGACCCGCCATATATATACACTGTTTGGCCCAGATGGGCTGGGCATGGCCGCTTGAGCCCTACCATTGACACCTCTAGGTGGGAGTGATAATGAGGGGGGTGGAAAAAAAAAACCAAAACAAACAGGCACACACAATGAGGGAAATTGAGAGAGGGTGGAATGTGGTCGGGGGATTACTTTTCCCACACCCCCTCCTACTTAAACACACCACTTTAATTTTTAAATTCCCAATTTACCCCCAATTTAAAAAATCAAAAAAACCCACACCCCTCCCTTCACTCTCTCACGTCTCTCACTCTCCCTTCTCTCATTCTCCCTCATTCGAACCCTATCTCTCACTCTCCCTCTCACTCACTTTCTCCCAACTCACTCAATCTCACCCAATCTCTCACTCAAACTTCTCCACAAACACCCTCAAGAGCACCTGGGTTTTGTTCGCGGCCTCTCACACTCTCTAATCGTTCCATTTTCATCTAGGTAAGCCTCTCCCTGTTCTGGTCATTTGGGTTTTTTTTCTTTTCTGAGAAACTGAATTGTTCGAACGACGTCTTTCGAACACATGAAAACGAAGATGTTCGAATGAAGTCGTGCGAACACCGTACGAACGACCTCATTCGAACCAATGAATATTGTAATTATTGGATCATTTTAGATCATTTTATTTATTTGTTATTATTAAGTGATTTAATTGTGAACTTGAATGCAATCTACGTCGGAGATTTTAATCATAAGTTGGCGGATGGAACTACATTGTTTTCGATTCTTGTTGGAGCAGGGGCTAATGACTATATTAAATCGGAAATTATCAAAAACCTCATCAATGTATGTAGGATATGCTTTTAACTTGTTGGGGTTTGAACGATAATTCTTGACATGGTTCTTTTAAGTTTATTATTTTAGTCAATTGAGCATCCTTATCTTAAATAAAATAAGTTTAACTTTTAAAGATAGATACCCATCTCTAACTTGATTTGTTGTCTCTTTGGGTTGGGCAGTAATAATATTAAAGATAGATACATGTATCTCAACATTTTGCATCCATAACTAGCAACCAATGAAAAAAATGTGATCGTTACTTAGAGCAACTCCAATACTATTTTATACATAAGCATCATCCATACGGTTTGTCAACATAGATCAAGTCCAATGATAGTTTTTCTTATCTTGTTGTTATACAACTTAAGCACACCTTAAGAATTTATCATTGGAGTTGCTCTAAGTAACTATCACATTTTTTTCAAACAAAAACAACACCCCAACAATCAAAAACACCGGTGTCTTCCAACGGTCAAAAGCACCTGAGGAAAGAAAAGCAAGCTGCAATGTCATGATGTGAGCCTCCTTCTATGTAGGGTGCACAAAATAACCGGTTGAATGATTAAACTGCATCTATATTCATATCTAGTTAAATAAATTTGGATATTTATGTTAATTTTTATAACCGATTGTTAGGAATGTAAATCAAGAACGATTTCAGAGATGAAAAGAAAAACAATGTCGGTTTCAGAAGCGAAAACCAGAAACAAAATCAATTTCAGAAACAGAGGAGAGTGAATCAAAATTGCAAAGAAGAACCGATCTAGGTCACAAACCAGAATCGGGAGAGAAAAGGAAACAAGATCGATTCAAGAGTAAGAAAATTCAGAACTGAACACTGGAAAATAGTGATTCAGAATAGAAGAGATTTCATTCAATTTGAATCAACCATGATTTCATTCCAATAACAGAGAACTGAAGGAGAATTCTGAGAAAACAAATTGAAACGAGATCCAAATGAAGAAGATACAGCGAAGAGCATTTAGAAGCGACAATTCGATGTAAAAGGAGAGGTTGGATCAAGATTCAGATATCATCACATAGAATATTGTGACGAAGAGAGGTGAAAACGGCTATGGTTTTTCAGCAAGGGGAGAAAACTCACGATAGAGAGAAAACAAAGTTTCAGAGAGAGAGGGTCGTGAGTGAGAAAAGAGGGTGAAGTTCAGATTTTTTTTTTTCATCTGATACCATGTTAGGAATGTAAATCTGAACTTGTTTATTGAATGAGGGATCAATCCCTATATATACAACAATATACACAACTGAATCAGTTAAGGGAAGTTGAGTCAGCTACTAAGTCTAACAAACTAACAAATGTACAAACTCATCTCCAGACTAACTCATACCAAGTGAGCTACCAGCCTAAATAATACAAAGTAATAGAGAATACAAGAAACTATTCTAATTACAATAATAATCTGTACAAGTCTATTCTAACACCGATTATTTCAATTTTTTAAAAATAGTTATGATTTTTATCTGATTATGTGATGGATGTTTGTTAGATATAAAAAATTTGATTTTATAGGCCAAAGCCAATTATAAAAATCGGTTATGGATTGGTTTTGTAACCATAAATATTTTGTGCACCCCTCCTTCTATGTACGAGTTCTATAAGAGGCAACATACTACATCTCAAATAGTTATATCATACACGGTGGTGGTATTTTGTGATATAAGGTAGAGATTATGAAGGATTTTTATATATATCAAAGGATAACCATAGACACAAGTTATAGCATATTAATCACACAATAGCATCCTTATTGCTGATGAAAATGAACCACATACATGAGAAGTTGTTGAGTCTGTTGATGGAGGAATGATTGGAAGAGAAGGATATGGGAGCAGACTACCTCATTGCTATCTAGGATTCAGCATTAGGATTTACCGTACAATGGGCAAGAATTAATATCTAAACGGTTGAGGATAGAGACCTCTCGTTGAGCTTAACTGAATGATCTAACCCATCACGGTTCATTCAAAACTAAAAGCCCAAGCCATATTCATCAATTAATAATGCTTAATAAGAAGGCTTAAATATATGTTCAGCTCCTGCAAATATGGTCATGATCCATTTAAGCCCCTGTAAAAATAAAAACTTTAAAATGTCCCATGTAAATATTAAGCGTTTACGGTTTAGTCCATCGGTCAACTTTTCATCCAAAAAACCTTTAAAATGACCCTTGTAAATATTAATCGTTTACAGTTAAGCCCCTCGATCAACTTTCCATCCAAAAAAGCTTTAAAATGACCATTGAAAATATTAAGCGTTTACAGTTAAGCCCCTCAGTCAACTTTCCATCCATAAAAGCTGTTATCAAGGCCACGTGTCACCATGAAATTGACCCTTAGTGCCACGTGACAATGACATGTCAAGTCATCCCCATGTCAACACTGACACGTGTCACGTCATCCCCCATTTGATTGATCGTTTTCATTTGAAAGTCAGAGTCAAAACCCCTAATTTCGTTTGCATTTTTGTTTTTAAGGGCCGCGTCAAACAGGCTGATTATGATTTTATTATTGATAAGCTTCAAACCAGATTGGCTTCTTGGAAAAACAAGTTTCTCAACAAAGTCGGTCGCATCACGCTCGCCAAGTCAGTTTTGACATCCATTCCAACGTATTATATGCAACTAGCTTGGCTCCCCTAGTCCATTTGTCATCAGATTGACCAGTGCTCGCGTAACTTCATTTGAAAGGGGTACTCTGACAAGGGTATCCATGGTGTGCGTTGGGATACAATAACCAAGCCAAAGAAATTTGGGGGGTTGGGTATTCGGCGCACTAGAGGAAGGTAACATTGCTATGTTAGGCAAGCTGGTTGCAGATGTTCGTTGCCAGAAGGATAAACTTTGAGTGCAGCTAATCACAGACAAATACATCAAGAACGGAAATTTCTTATTTGCTTCTAAAACTCAAGGCTCGCCCATATGGAATGCTATTTCTAAAGCTAGATTATCCTTACAAGAAAGCTACTCATTAAGGCTAGGGGACGATAACACTTCTCTCTGGTATTCTCCTTGGAGCCATCTTGGTAAGGTCAGTTCTCAGGGTTCTCTATGTTGATATTCATGATGTGGATCACAAACTTAAGGATATTATTGTTGGTAACGATTGGAACCTGGAATCGTTATATACCATGATCCCGGATGCTATAAACAACCACCTGTTCAACATTCCTCCCATAATGAATGATTATGTGAAGGATTGCTTTATATGGGGCAATAATTCTGATGGCTGCTACTCAGCTAAGTCAGGGTATCTTTGGCTTACCAACCGTCTAGATACAAACCACTTGGCAGCTACAACTCAGTCTTGGACATGGATTTGGAAAGATTATGCTCCCGAGAAAATCAAAGTCTTCATCTAGAGTGTGTGCCACGACTCACTCCCCACGGCCCACTTGTTGCATCACCGTAGTATGCTGGCGTCCCCCAGTGCATGCGTTGTAATGCACTGTCATAAACTATCCTTCACATCCTTCGTGACTGCCCCTTTTCTAGAGATCTTTGGAATTCCTTAAACTTCACTGACGTAGGCTTCTTTGCAGATCATAATACTGCTAATTGGCTCCATCAAGGTGTATTGGGCAGCAGGTCTACTACTTTTTTTTCGGCAATTTGGTGGAACTGGAGGGCCAGGAATTCTATTATCCTTGCGCAGGAGGTGTTTCCCTTATACATACTGTGTATATGGAGGTTCACAACATGGCTGCTCTCCTTACAACAACTCAAGAAGTTACTACGAGAAACTCACCACCTCACCAGGTGCGATGGGTCTCTTGGCATTCATCTCGCGAAGAGTGTATTGTTCTTAATGTTGATGGTAGTAGCTTCGGAAATCCTGGGCTCTCTGGTATGGGAGGCGTGATCCGTCGCAATTATGGAAGTTGGTTGGTGGGTTTTGCTGGCTTCCTAGGCGTGCATGATAATTTGTTTGCGGAATTAATGGCTATGTATAAGGTCTTGTCCCAGGCGTAGGAGGAAGGATATAGGAACCTTACTTGCTACTCTGATTCGCAAATGGCGATTGATTTGGTTGTAGGTCCCTTGAACAATCTTCACAGCTATGCAACTCTCATTTAGAACATCAAAGACCTTCTCATGTTGGACTGGACATTCGCCTGCTTCATACCCTTCGAGAGGGAAATTCGACTGCTGATTTCATGGCTAAGCATGGTGCCAACAACTTAGAGAACTGGATAGTGTTTCGACATTCTCCTCCAGATCTGGTGACCGGCTTGGTAGAGGATGCTTCGAGAGTGCTAGTTCCTCGCATTTAAATTTCACTGTTATGTTTTTTTGTGTTTTTTCTCACTCATGTAATACAAAAAAAACACCTATTTGACCAACGGACCAACCCATAAGTGTAACTAGCTCCATGACCCGTCCTACGGACGGGCTGGCTAGTGTTTCTTTTCTAATATGAAAGATAGGTTCATAACAGAATGGAGAGGTGTTATAATTTGTGCATAAGTTAATGATGATAGGTGGAAAAACTTTGGAGATGTGATTATAAATTAGAAAGGAACAACATTGTTGCAACAATAAGCATTAACATTTCTGACGATTTTAGTGAGTCTATAAAGACTTGGGGAGTACAATAGCGTAGATGTAGTCTATATAGTTAAAAATTTATGTTGTAGGGAAGACAAACATGCTCAGTAGGTTAAAAGTGAATACAGCTCGCCAGATTTTTTTCTAGTCTAGATAGTAAAAACATACTACATATTGTCTTGGTACAAAACCAAATAGCTTAGGTCAAGTAAAAATTCTTTCAGTCTAAACTCAGATATGAAACAAATAGGAAGAAGGAATAATAATAAGAAACATGTTTAAAATAGTTCAAAAGCATAGACATTTGTTAATGAATATCCGGCAGTTTGGATATTTAAAGGCCAATAGCTATTGTTTCAATAGAAAAGTAAGTACTACAGTTAATTATTTCTACCAGATTTCCTAATGATATCAACAAAAACAGTCAAAGGGGAGTCACCAATTTCCAATTTCAACAAATCTCCTACTCGCAGTTTTTTCCCCTTAACAAAGGACACTCATGTGGCTCCTGTTATGTATTTTTTCATCCCTTGAATGTTATCTAAGTATTTTTTTTGACTAAACAAATTCTAAATATTAGAAGGACATCACATTTAAAGACAAAAGTCACACATATCAGATCAAGTCATAACACAAACAGTTTAATTAAAGTTGGAGCATAAACAACAGCGTAATCACACAGATTAGATGAAGTCATAACAAAATCAGTTTAAAGTTGCAAAATAAACAACAACCTATAATAACATTATCCATATTCATCAAATGTAACCATAAAAACTTAACCCATAATACCGTCTTACCGGTTCGATGGATTAGTCTCTAGAGTTGCGGGTAGAAGATACCAAATTTATACAAAAAAAAATGTACACATGAAAACTTAACTCATAATTAAAGAGAAAAGAAGACAACGTAATTAAAAAGTGAAACACGTACGTAGGTCTCATGCAGAGATTGATTTAAAAGTAAATATCAATTTAACTATGCTTCTAATACTTCTAGATGCGAAATTATCTAAATAAAGAAGAAAATACCAATTTGGATATCTAATTTTTTTTCAATATTCTAAAGTACCCCAAAACACACTGTCTAGAATCACACTTTATGTATTTTGCCTCCAAATTATTTTTCCATCAAATAGATTATTGGCAAACGAAGTGTTTCAATAGCTAAAAAATTTATGAATACTAAAGTAACCCAAAATACAGTATCTAACATTTCGCGTTACGCATTTTGCTACAAAATAATGTTGTCCCCATCAAGTACACTAAAGCACACTATTTAGCATCCTACTTTAAAATATAAAAATATATAAAAAAATGTAGATTAGTCATCGGTAAAACTCTGTTGGGAGGATATAACCACACACGCCGACAAAACCGAGTACTCGTGATCAGCCAACTTCTCCAGTGTACATTAATCATCGATAAAGTCGATAAAAACAACACACTAATAAGATGGTGTTCCTAACTATTCCCTTGAGTAGGGTTTAGCAAGAACACAAGAATAATAGAGAATAAGACTATAGAGAATGGATCGTCAAATTCTGGATCCTCTATTAGCCTCAAGGGCGAGATATATATAGTACAAGAGTAATTGTGAGTAATAAATGCTCATTATGGTGATTACATATCTCGGCGCAATTATAGGACATTCCATATATGTATTCTGCTTATGATTACTCTATAGCCGAGGGGAGAAGAGATTGAGCAGTAGAGCGGGAGGGGAGTCCTCACTGCATGGCCGATGAGTCCCTCGGTTCGACGCAGTCGATGCCTCGATCGTCTTGCCTTGCCTTCCGGGAGTCGATCGTGGTTTGGCCGAAGCGATGTGTGGCCGAGCCTTCCTGGGCGGTCGGCTGGGAACATAGTCCCTCGAGCGGCAAGTGCATTGCACGAAGGCGCTCTAAGATAACTTCGGCTTGTCGCGACATTCCTAGTCCCTCGATTGAGGGTCCTTGGTGTTTCCAGTTGTCCTGTCTTTAATGCTTTGGAACTTTGACTTCTTTGGAGTCTCATGCTTGAATGGTCACTACTCGCTTTGGCCGACGCGTTTGCTTTTATATCATCATGAATGTCTATTGTGAAAGTTTGTTCTTCCCTTGCTATATAAGAAGGGGTTTAGGTCTTCACTTTTACTATCCATGGATTTTCCTATTGTTGCAATTCCTCATGGTGCCGAGCTCACTTCTATACTCAATCGGTTGCATACTCGATTGGTTGTGTTTAATTTTTGTTTATGTTTAGTTTCCCTTTTACTCCACTTATTTGTTGTGCTCTTCGGAATTCTTCATTTGCGCTTTTCTTTGAAAGCGTCTTGTGTTGCGCTTTTTCTTGATAGCGTCTTATGTTTACTTCGGCTTGTTTCACCGGTTGTGCGAATGGCCTTGTTGGTGCCCAAGGGTTGTATGTCGGCTCTCGGCCAGTCTACACCTGTCGGGACTTGGGTTTCATGGGCTTTCCTAAGTGCCGAGCTCGTTGGCTCCGTCGGCGAGCGCGTTAGCTTCGCCTACACATTGGAAAGCTCTTACACCGCACCGAGCATGTTAAGCGTCGCAGCGATTACTTTAGCTTTATGCGATCTGAAGCCCCTTTCGGTTTTCAAAGGAAGCGTGGGTTCACGTCGAACCGAATCGGGTGTGCCCAAGGGTGGTGCGTGGCTCGTCGCCCCATTTCTCACTGTCGGGACTTTAGTCTTCATTGCCCGCGGCAACATCGAGACGTTGCTTCTCGGTCCCGCACTGTCGGGACTTCGTTATTATGGCACATTCTTTTGTTTTTCTTGAAAGGTCTTATATCGCCCGTAGGACTTACGTTGCCTTTGATTATTTGGTTGAAAGGTCTTACATTGCCCGTAGGACTTACGCCGCTTTTGTTGTTTGCTCCCATTTGGTTTTATTTTCGAGAGATACCGAAGTCATCGATCGATTTTTGATCACTCGCTTCCTTCTCATTCGGTTTTCCTTATCCTCTTTAGTCAGTCTTCTTTATCCTCAAACATTTACCTAGTGCACAATATTAGTAACTTCAATAATATTTAAATAGTGGAGAGCACAATCTAAATATTGGTTGCTCTCTTTGTTAAGCAAGACGAGGTGTCCGCGCTCTTAGTCTTCCCATTGGTCTGCTTATTGATTTTCTCTCACGACTATCTTCATTTATCGTCGGCGAGTTGACTTCCTCATTCACGGTAGTCAATCTTCTCTTGAATGATATCCGAGCCCTTTCCTACGCCTCCTATAGAGATTGTCGCTCACGGTTGGTTTCTTCCCACTTTTGCCTTTCGTTCGACGAGTTCTCCTTTGATCAACTCCTCCTTCTTTGAATGGTACCAAACACTATGTTAGCTATACTTATACTTCTGTTATTTCGTTAACCGACTCCTTTTTCAATTGATCGACTTTTTATTTTTTCTTTGCGTCGGTTGGCTTCTCAATTTTCTACTCGGGCGGTTGAATTCTTTGTTTTGAGAAGTAGTACATTTGCTTTTTGAACACGGGATTCAAATGAGACTTTCTGGATGATTTTTCTTTAACTTAGGATAGTTAGTTTGCCTTCTCATGGTATTATTGTGTTCCACTAGCTTTGTTCGATTCGAAGTGCTAGTATGCTTTGCGAGAGCGTTTCCTCAAACAACTCTGTGACTTCTTCCTTGTTTACATCAACATGACCAACTACTTCATTTCGTTTGGTCATTTTCTGTTCGTTTCGGCACACGAGACTTACTTAAAGTAGGACATTAGTAACTTCAAGAAATTTATGATTTGGTCAACATAATTATTGCACAAGTAAGGAAAATGCAAATTTGGAGTAAAGACAATTTACATAATAATATAATGGCTTATGGGGGGCGAAGAGATACTTTTGAACCTAATGTCATGTGAAATCTTCATCATCGGATCCTCGAGTCGTCGGCAGATTATGTTTACTTCGCCAATCGCATCATTAGATCTCCTTGCCGCAATTTTTTTATTTCAATGAAACAACCTTTGGAACTTAATTTGGACCTCGTTCCTCCACTGGTTTCCACAGACGGCACTGGGGCCTCCAAGCGGCGAGTGCGGAGCATGATGTCGTTCAAAAGCAGTGGAGCTCACTGTGTATTGTAGCCTTTCAATTGTTGAAACATAATCTTTGGCTTCTCAACCACTCGGCCAGGTTAGAGGACTCAATTCTCGGTTCCTTCTTGCATGCGCTTCGCGAAATCGGATAGCCTCTTCATCAAAATGGCCTTGGTTGCTGGTGTAAGAAGCGATCTTCATCGGTATCCTTTGGTTTGTCGCAAACATTTTTTCTTCTTCGTCCGGCCATGGGCCCTGTGGTTTTTTAGGAATGCAACATACAATAGAGAGACTCGTTAGTTCATAAGATAACAATGTTATACCTGATTATGTGCCTTTTTACTTTTCCTTTCTAGGAAGGTCAATGTAACTATAATTTGAAGTCGCTCGGCATTTTACTTATATTGAAATCTGTCCGAATGGCGCCTTCTCTTTATTTCCTTTCTTTGTTTTGGACGCCCAAGACATCAATGGATCTCGGCTTCAGTGTCGCTTCGAGAGATTTATATCTAGAATGGTCGTCAGCCCCGCTCTCACCTGTCAGATTTTAGTCTTCATTGCCCAAGGGCAACATCGAGACGTTGCTCGGTTTTTACAGGTTCGGGACTTTCGTTTGGGATTGTTAGGCACATTTCAGTTTTGATCATTTATTGATCTATCTTCTTTGTTTTTGCTCGACCTATCTGGTCTGCTCTTTTATTTTTGCTCGACCTAGGTGGTCGGTTCCTTCATTTTTGCTCGACCTATGCGGCATCTTTATTATTTTTTTGTTCAGCCAATTTTCGCTCGGCTGATCTTGAATGGTATCTGAAATTTTAGCAATGCTCACAAGATTCCAAAAATGTTAATTGCCCACAGAAATATTCATCAACAAAGATGTCAGTTCATAAGTACACAAGCTCGTCCAACTTAGCATTATCAGTAGGGTGAGCATAAGAGTGATATAACCAAATTATATTAAACACATGCACACATCTCAATGCATTCAAAATTTTGATTTGGAGACACCTCATGAGTACTGCTGCTTCCGGTTATTATGTTTAACGTGCTCACAGCCCATAGCCTATTATAGACAAACATGCGTTGATATGCCTTATCATGTTCCTATCCTCATTTTTGACTTTGCAACTGACAAGTGCAACATGCTACTGATTATGCAGAATAATAGCAATCAAGCCCATGTTACGCTACAGTTTATGGGGTTAACTTACAAGCATCATGGAGAACAAAATTAAGAAAGCATGCATGTGACATTCTGAATTTAAACTAACAAACCACATTCATTGAATTTATACGTGTTCATGCTTCTAGTTACTTGGTATCACAGACAAAATAGAGAACTGGACAATTTATGTACTGTAAAAGAATGTACTTCCCTCATGTGGATCATCATTAGGTGCTTTTTGAGAGACATGTTTTGTTGAGAATTCGTAGCTTTGTAGTAGGTTGGTTGATTGGTGCTATTTTCCTTCCAAAGCCTTGTGGCTTGGAATTATCTCTTCTTCTATTCAAACCTTGTAGCAGCTTATCCTTTCTCCCAAAATCAGTTGCACTGCAAAGTCCTTCTGAGTGAGTTGAAGTTAGGTTGATCTTTGATTCTTGGTTAACTCCCGCTTGTCTTTTTAAATCTATACAAACAGGTGAATTTGGTCTTCAAAATTCATCTTTAACTTGTTTTCACTATAGTAGAGCGTCAGAATGTAGTTGGCATGCGATGGCAATTCCTGTTCTTCAGATTATGAATTAAATGAACGTTTTAGTTAGTTTCGGCTAGCTCTTATGCTTGGCATATGAAATCAAATTACTAATTAAGAATTTAAAAGTAACGGAGGAAGAACTGAAACACTTCCCTGCTCGGGTTGTACTAGTGGTTTCATCACGGTCGCATGCCGTGCTCGGCGAGTAACGAGGATGAGTTTGGCAGCATGAGTTTGGTGAGCAAGGCTGGCAGCAGTGCCTGGTGTTTCGACCGATTGATTTTTCACTTTACTTGGTCGATCTTCCCTTGATTCTCGGTTGGCCGATGGTCTTCTTCAATTTTGCTCGGTCCCTATGACCGGCTTCTTTCTTCATTTTTGCTCGGTCAGATTTTTCTTCAGCAGCATTCGGCTCCCCAAAGGAACCGATCAGTCCTCCCTTGATTCTGATCGACTGAGTTTTCTTCGTTGAGCGGTATCTGAGACTAACGCTGATTTTTATTTCCTTCAATCATTGTAGAAGAAAGGACAAGTATGAGAAGTTGAGTTCTTGGATTCCTTTATACTTGAGATGGGTGAACGACCTCTGGACAGATTGAGGCTAGGTGTTTAGTTTGTTCATTTTCCCATTGCATTCCTTCATCTCAAAGGTTGTTTGATTTTTAGATTTTGTGTTAAAATTAGACTCTTCCAGGACAAGTTGTTGTCCAAGGTAAAATTAAGTTCATTTTCATCTGTTCATGTAGTTCACCCTCCACAAAGTATGATTTGTATCCTGTTGAGCTTGTCAGTACCCAGTTCGACTTCTTGACGTCGGTATTTGGTAAGGATCTGTAGTTTTTTAAACCTGCAAGAAACTTTCTTTCCATGCACGGGTTAGTAAGCAAAACTAATTCACAGTTTGTCGTACACAAGCCAAACACCAAAATGATGAGACCAATATTGATTCAGACATCCAGCAAAGGTATACTACACATAACAAGTGGTTTTATAGCTCATGCATGCCTTTACACTTGAGGGCATAAAAAGTTTGGCTTAACTGCTATGTGTTTTCTAGTTGATGCACATCATGGTCACATTGACCTCTTGGTTTGGCAAATAAGTAAAATTAAAATTTGGTATTTGAAAATCATGACAGATGCTACACTATCAGGTTTAATCAACTAAACAGATAAGGCAATTTGCATAATAATTTAAAGAGACAAAGAGAGATACTTTTGAACCTTTTGAAAACACTATAACCCATGAATGTGAGGATGAGTTCATTATTCTTCACATTTTCATTTACGTAGAAAAGGTAAGTTGGCATTTGCCTTCTCAGTTATGCTAGCTATCTAGTTGCTTGTCCTGCACAAGTTTTGTCCACAACAGCAATGGATTTGCTGTTCGGCAGTGTCGTCATCCTCGGCCAAAGCCCTCAGCAGCGTCGCCCTCTTCGTAAGCAAGTTTGAGTTGGAGCCCATTGCGAATGGTGCTGAGGAGTTCTCGGTCGAAGATAGAGTTTGGTGATGGCTTCACAGGTCAGCAATAGTGAAACCAGTTTGTTGGACCAGCAAACTTGGTTATCGTAGCATGAGTTTTGCTAGTCGGCTTTGTCTTTTCTTCAAGATTGGATTTATACTTCAGATTAAGACTTCAAGCTTCGTCTTCTCATTAACCACGTTCACTTGTTTACTGATAATAATTTGCTCGGCGACCCGATTCTCCATTTTCGCCATGCATACTGTCTTCACTTTTTGTTCGGTAAGTTGTCTTTATCCGCAACGTTCAACAAGTGTCGAGGGTGAGTTTGGTTACACAGTTCAACAGACAAGTTCAGCAGATGCTGTTGGTGAGTTATATTCTTCACTTTTCTACTCAGTCGGCCTTCTTTTCATTTCCTGCAGATTGCTTTGATTCTGATTGAAGACCGTAATTTACTTAGTTTTATACTTTGTCCTTGTTGATCGGAGATCATAATAATTTGGAGCAACCTTTTCGACTTCTGGACGAAGTAGTTGGTCATGAGACTGATTGAGCTTCGTCAATGTTGTTTTGAAATTGAACCTATTAGAAAATTTCTTCCCATACAAGGATCACCGATGAAAATAATATTCTTTTACACAAGCTAAAAGCCATAATGATGAATTCAAAATTGATACAAGCATCCAGCAAAGTGTACTATACACAAAGATGGCCTTTTAATGCATAATGTTTCTAAAATTGAAGCAAGTTCAAACTTTAACCGCCCCATCTCTTCTTTTTATTGGTGATACTTCTTTTTATCTTATCACAAGATCATAGGTTCAAAGAAATCATATCATTTCATGGTCCAACAGTAATTATAATATCTCAATGGGACTATCCTGTTATTACAAACATTACATTATGCATAGATAAACCAAGGAAAGAAATCACCTGATTGGGAAAGGAAGATGCTTGAAAGTGAAGGTAGATGCATCAAGACTTCTTTGATGTTGATGTCTGTTCATATTGACCGGTGCTCCCATCACGGTTATGTGTCAGGGACGAGTTTGGCAGCACCAGCAGTGTTCGGCCTATCATCTTCTGAATTTTCGATTTTCGTTTTCGATCGGTTTGGTTTCCTCGCCCGATTGGCTCCTTTATTTTTGGTTGGCCGATTGATAGCCTCACTTTTGCTCTGCCGGGCTTCCTTTGGATGGCGTCCCTTGACTTGTTGATGCTCAAACATTCTACTAGCTTCACCTTTGGGTGAGATACTTTGTTGTTTTGAATGGCTGCTCATGTTTATTTTGGGTTTCTCCATAAGCATAAAGGAACCTCTTACCAATTAAACTTCAAAAAGGGATATCAAAAACAGAAATATGCAGAAACATATGCAGCAGGTTAATTTAATCATGGTACTAGTTGTGTTGCTAACATGCAGCATCTGATTATAAGTCAAATTAGTTTAGCCCAATGAAGGTAGTAGGTGAATTTCACTACCCCCTGTCATAGGAATTTTGGACAAACGAATCACTTTTAATGAATATATCCACTTTTCAAAACAAGTAAACAAACAATGATGAACCGATAATGCTCTATGCCCGGATCGTTCTTTCCAAAATCTAAAGCCTCAACACAACTCATTGCCAGTTTGCACAAGTTGACAGAGGATATTTTTAGAAATAGTAATTTTGTAATCAAATATTTTTAATGGCTTGAACCTTGTATAGGCTCGAGAAGGAATGCAAAGAGATACTTTTAAACCTCAAGGGAATCTGAAGATGAAGCTCTGATCCAAAAAGGAGGTCGGCGATAACGAACTAATGCAGCAAGGAAGAACGGTTTGGCACTAACTACTCTGGTTCTGTAAGGGTGAATAACTTGCTCCGCGATCCTGCTCGGTGAACCTGTTCGGCGAGAACGCGGTTGGGTGACGGAGCCGACGATACTGGGTATGCTACCGATCAATCTTCATCAACACCCCGTTTGATGTTCTATATTCAATATCACTGCATGAATTGGACCAGACGCCTTGTTGCTTTAAACCTGCCAGAATATCTCTTCTAATGCATTATAAACTAAAACTAAAACTAATGAATAAGGATTTCCTTATTTCTTACAGTGCATTATATTATTGAACTAAATATATGCAAATTAAGACATCGCCGATCGGACAGTGATTTAAAAGTAGTTTGTGAATTTTGACAATCACCGTGTATGCATATGGTAGCAGGTGTATGATTATAATATACCCAGTTTATACGACTAATTCTTAAACCTGAGGAATTAAGATTGGGATCAAGGCAACTTATCTGGAAACGTAGGGTCCGGCTGAAGAGAAACCATGTGTTGTTGATCGCGGGCATCATGCACGACAGCTTCGTAGTTTTCTTGATCGGCTTTCTTCAGCAGCACCGAGCGAGGGTTGAACGTGACCATGGTGGTTGACGGTCGATATGCTTCGATTGACTTTATTACTTTGAGGTTTGGCTACGGATCTCCATAGAAGATTATGCATCGGCTTGTTTTCATGGAAGGAGGTTTGCGTTGAAGGGAGGGATGATCGATGGGGTTTCGTTTGTTTTGAGTTCGAGATAATGGATCTGGGTTCTGATTGTGAAGGATTCTATCTTTTTTGGAAGGGCTGGGATCTAGTGATTTTGTCTCCAATTTCTAATAACGATCAGATCGTCGCCGGTAGAGATGAGATGAAACGTCCATCGGACATGTGTGGCCAGGGAGAGTTTTACCTGGCCCCACGGTGGGCGCCAATGTTCCTAACTATTCCCTTGAGTAGGGTTTAGCAAGAACACAAGAATAATAGAGAATAAGACTATAGAGAATGGATCGTCAAATTCCGGATCTCTATTAAAGCGCCAAGGGCGAGATATATATAGTCTGAGTAATTGTGAGTAATAAACGCTCATTATGGTGATTACATATCTCTCGCGCAATTATAGGACATTCCATATATATGATTCTCGCTTATGATTACTCTATAGCCAGGGAGAAGAGATTGAGCCGTAGAGCGAGGGGAGTCCTCACTCTGCATGGCCGATGAGTCCCTCTGCTTCTTGACGCTTGCCGATGCTCGATCTCGATCGGTATCTTGCGCTTTGCCTTGAGTCAGGGTCGATCGTGTCTGTCGAGGAAGCGATGTGTGTGAGCGCTTTCCCGCTGGCGATCGGTGAGAGCAGATGGTGGTAAAAAAAAAAAAAAAAAAAAAAAAACAAAAGCTTAAAAAAAATGGACCAAAAAATTAAAACCTAATTGCCCAAAAAATCATTCTCCCCAAAATTGGATGCCTAGCTTGACATTGGAAAATCAATGCCAAGCCGAATAAGATATAAGATAAGCAAAATGTATATATTTTTATGAAGGAAAACAAAAAAGTATCTTTGAAGGAAAAAAACAAGAATCTCTATATTCAATTGGAGGAATAATATATTTAAAACAAAAAAAATGAAGAAATGTTTTTATTTTGTTACTGCAATTTAAAGTTGTTGTCACGCGATTTGAGAAACGGAAAAAGACGAATTAGGGTTTTAAAATGGTACTTTACGAATATTAGTGTTACAAAAATTCCCCTTGGTTATTTGGAAGGAGGTGGTGTCTATTTTCTTTTCAGGTCTTCTTCGTTTGGGAGGGAAATTCAGAATTTCAATCCTCCAAATCGAGAACCACCGCTACCGCCACCGCCACCGCCACTGTCTCCACCAGGTATCTCCCTCCTTCTCTCTCCTGTATGGTTCCCAGTATTATTATTTTACCGATGCTTCTAGATGTCCGCTTCGCAGCTCGACCTAGCTCATAAGCATGTTCTTCCTCTTCGATTCTAATGGCTGGGGCATTATCACTATAATTCCTTGTAAATTTTCACTTCTCCAATTTCTTACTGTTTCTGCTTCTCGACTGACTCAGTAACTCACTCACCTAGAGGCCTTAATTCCTTGATTGCTTATATTTGCATACGAATTTAAACTTTTATTTTATTTTGAAATTGTTGTTTGTTGATTAATCAGTAGAATAATTTACTGGTTGCATAGTTGATTTATGCATAAGATCTTACATGGTGGAAAAATACTTCATTGTTATTATAGTTGAACTCACATGGGTGAAAACTGAAAAGACTTGGTTATTGTTGTTGATTGTTTTTTCTTGGTTTGGGTTGTTGGAGAAAAGGAAATAGAAATTGATTAGTTATTAAACTTGCCAGTATTTAGCCCCACGGAATACCTTGTAGTTTAGTGTGTTTAGATCCATGTTAACTCTACTTATTGCTCCCCACTGAGAAATGCTCTTATTTCAGCTTTTTCAGTGAATCTGTTAGACAGTCTGCTTAATGCATTTGTTTCTTGGTTTGGTTTGCAGATATTGACTCCATTCTCTGATTTAGATAATACAATATGAGTACCACAGTGCAAAGGACTCCAAGATCTGGTAGGCAGTCATTATTTTTCCAGGATTTAGCTTCCCCTGTTTCTTCCCGGAGAGGAAAGTTTTCTAGTCCAGGTCAGACAGGTGCAGCATCTGCTTCTGCTCTATGGCGTGAAAACTATGGCAGTTCAGACCTTCCACCGCCTCCTGTTTTCACCTTGGAAGACAGATCGGACTTTTCTCCTGAATCAGGCATCCTGGATTACCAAATATCCCCTGAGACTAAGTCAGACAATAGAACTCCAATCCAAACTCCAAATAGGGAATTTTCAACTCCAGCAAAGAGCAAATCCGAGGCTAGCACGTCTTACGCTTTAAGAGGGTCGCAGCAGAACCAACAGGGCTCACCAGGTTTGAATTGGTGGTCCCCTGCAACTGCAAAGAGTGGTGGTGAACAAGATGAGAAGGGAAGGAGTTCCCCAGTTGAAGGTGTTGTTCATCCCGGTGCTTTGATAACTCTTCCTCCACCACTAGAGGTGGCAAGGCCCGAGGTTCAAAGAAATTCTTTACCTGCTGGGAATCTCAATGAGGAAGAATGGGTAACTGTATATGGGTAATGTCTCAACTCTGCTTAAGCATTTACATTTGATCAATTGCTGAGGAATGATTATAATTCCTTGCACTTCAAATCTAATGATTAGCAGTTGTCCTAGGATTTCTATGCACATTTTACTGCAGAAAAGAAACACAAAAGAAGTGTGATTAAAATAAGTTATAACACCACAAAATTTTACTTTGCAATCCGCAAATAATAAAAAGAAGTTGCTCTATAAAGTTGAGAGCAAACCCATGCTTCCTAAAGCATACATAATTTTAATGATCATTTGTATGATTTGGCCGTTAATGTAGTATGAATGTATGATCTTATCTATTATTAATGTACTAGTGTTCTTTATTATTGTAGTTTGCTGATTGGCTTTATTACAGAGATGGAATGTTGAATTATCGTTGTGTCAGACTGTTTTATATTATATCTATTAGGTAAACGAGTTGGGTCTATGAAAGCTCCACAAGTCTATATAGACTCTCGAGTTTGACAACCTTGCAATGTGCCATCATATATATATATATATATAGTTGTTTATTTTTATATTTTGTGGTGAGGCATATATCATATAGTTGTTTATTTTTATATTTTGACCTTGATGTTTTATTCTTTCATTTTCTCCATTTCTCTGCTTTTCAAGTCTTATTTTAAGATTGCTTATTGTGGCAGTTTTTTTAAATGTGTACTTTTTTGAAGCTTGGAGAATAGGCACTTGAATATCTTTAATTAGGCCTATTTACTTTCTTGCAGCTATATTTGAGATGTAAAATCGATAAGCTAAAATGATCGACTTTCTATCTAGTCCTGTATATATTATGCTTTTATCTGTTTAGTTGTCATATATTTAGTTTCACGAATTATGTAGTTTCCGACATAAAGGATTGTGATGTAAACCACACACAAACCTACACACGAGAGATATTGAGAGGGATTCCTCCCTTCTCAAGAGTATATATCAATGTACATTTTGGGTTTCCTCGAGCAATTCAGTAAATTATTTGCCCATATCTCAAGAATATTAAACGCTCTTTTTGTGCAGATTTTCTCCAGGTGATACGAATCTGGTTTTAAGGGAGTTTGAAAAATGTGGTGAAATTTTGAAACATGTTACAGGTCCTAGAGAATCTAACTGGATGCACATTTTGTATCAGGTTTGCAGTCTCTCTCTTGCTTGAACATAATGATTAAATTTTCCTTCAATAACCAATGGTTGTATCATGTATGCCAACCCAAGACCATCCATATGGGTGCATGGTTATCATCCCCTTTTTATCAATTTATAAGGAAATCGTTCCACATGTTTATTGATTTATATATTTTATCTAATTAATTTTTCTCCCGCATAACTTGCTACACACTCTTTGAAAGTGATTTTTTAGTTCCTCTTTGTTAAACAGCTTGGTGTTGATGTTAGCCCATGCACTGCTAAATAAATTTCTTGCTGGTGCAGAATCGATCTGATGCACAAAGAGCTCTTAACAAGAATGGAATGCAGATTAACGGAGTCCTAATTGTTGGCGTGAAGCCCTTGGATCCTATGCAACGTCAAGCTCTGGATGGAAGACTTAACAATCAAGGGTTTGTGCCCCTGCCACTACCATCTGCTAGGAACTCAGAAGCGAGCACATCAAAAGCTCCTTCTCGACCATATTATCTGCAGAATGGGAGCTCAACTACAAGGCAGACTGGAGGTACCATTGCTTCCCCAACAAAATCATTGGCGTCCAAGATCATGGACTTGATGTTTGGGGTCTAGATTAGCTGTTCTGGCCAATCAAACTTTATCATTCTGTTTTATTGTAAGCAAGATTACTCTTTCAGCTATTCATACACTCTAAAGAGGTTCGACATGTTATGTTCATTGGATTTGAGCTGGAATGTTCATTCTTTAGATCTCAATTGTCAAAATTTACGTTGTCTTATCTTTGCAATTTTGTGGGTGGCTATAACCAGTACTTGGTAGCCATGTGTTGAGAAATGAGAACAGAATATATTGATATGATACAGGTTTGATCAATGTTTATGTAAATCTGAAATTGTCCAAGAACTTGAGATTTTGGACCGAGCCAATAGGGTTTGTTTGATTGAGAAAAGATATTTATCCATTCAAAAATTTCCACACCTGCGACGCATGGTTAACCTAGGACAAATTTCCACACATGCGACAGATGATTAATGGTTATCTTAATACAACTTGTGCTCGGTACACATTGGAACCATTACAACAATATTAATAGTGTGTAGATATACGTTTTATTTAGTTGAATTGGTAGTTAATGAGTTACTCATTCACTAACCATTTGGTGAATTATATTAGATTTTGAACTGCATTAACTTTGTTTTTTTGACAAAAAAAAACACTTGGTGTTGCAAATGTCGTGAATTTAAGGTCTTCAAATAACAATTGTTTACGATTTATGTAAATTGATTTCACTTCGATTGTTGTTTTTGTTTAGTTATTAGGTACTTGAGATTTTGAATGGTATTATCATTTTGTTTAGATCATAATGATTTCAAAAGCTAAACAAACAAATAATCAAACTCTTAAACTAAAATTACCTTACTTTTACCATTAAAATCTAGATAATTTTATTTTATTTCATTTTAGACCTGCACACTATTCGATCCAATTTGATTTCAGTGCTGTGTTTTGATATATGATTAATAAAGTAAAATAAGATAATATGAAATAGGCTGAAATATATAATAAAATATTTTGTGATAAAAGTTTTGATATACAATTAATAAAGTAAAATAAGATAATATGAAATAGGCTGAAATATATAATAAAATAATTTATGCGAGGTACTCTTTTTCCTGCCTGAGTCTTTTTCCCCATGGGTTTTGGCTCAAGGAGGTTTTGAGGAGGCCTCCTCTTCAATAAAATTATTGCTTATCTAAAAAAAATAATGAAATATTTTGTGATAAAAGTAGAAGAAATAACAAAAGATAGATTTATAATAAAAAACAAAAACAAAAGATAAAAAAAAACATCCAATTTTAAAAGTTGGTATGCTTAAACATTTTTTACAATAAAAAATCAATTATCTTTATGATGTGTTAGTGTCTTATTGGTTATCATTGTAAAATATCTTCATAGTGTATAGTAATTAAATCTTTATTGCCAAAAAAATCTTTATTGCTTTTGTCAAAATAAAATCTTTGTTGCCATTAAAAAATTATTTCATTTTCTCTTATTTAAAAAATCAATTAATAAAATTAATATGATTTTTTTTGTTCAAACTGACTGGCAACGATGGTTGTTTAAGAATCTGAAGCGAAGACGTCCTATTGAGGACAACCCCAATTGGCACCTCACTTTTGGTGCTACATTGAAGCAAATATGGAGAGCCCAAAATGATTTGATTTTTTCGTAAAAAAACTGGCCATCTCAAAATACCTACTGAAAATCTATTGAGCTGAGTGATGTTATCCTTCAAATCAAGAAACAGTCAGAGGTTCTCTAGCCTACCAATCACGAGAACTGGAGCAGAACTGACTCGCAGAGTCTACCATCGAGTGGTACTTTTGCTTTGAGCTAAGACGACTCTATCTCAAACTCAATAGATGATGCTTGGTGTGGTGGACTCTTTCACAATGCCTTTGGGGATTTCCTGTTTGCTTTCATGCATAATCTAGATCGTTGCTCAATCTAAGAGGTGGAGCTCTGGACTATTTATCATGGAGTGCGTACAACTTAGGATCGAGGATATCAAATTTTGAGTTGGAATTAGATACCTCTTTGGCTATCAGGGACGAATGTATGTTATGCTAATTGAGGGCAGTTGCCCCCATTTATCTCAATATTTTTAGTCTATATATGCTTAAGTTGTAGGAAGCAGGCAGCAAGTGCAAAATAACAAGAAAAAGATAGGGAAAAGGAAGTTAGTTATCCATTCATTCCATCCCAATAGGCCGAAGCGCGAAGCAATGCTGTAGCTTCTCTGAGTTCATCATCAATGGCAATGCCAATGCCAATGCCGGCAATAACTAGTTAACTATAGCTTCTCTTTCACTCCATTTCCATGGCTTCCCATTCCCTCATTCATTTTCCTCCTTCCTCATCACCATTCCTAAACCCCAAATTCACAAAATTTCCAAAACCCCCCAAATTCCGTTCCATCTCATCCCAAATTCAAACCCCAGAACTGGACAACGACGATAACAAGGACAAAACCCTCAACAATCCCCTCAATTTCCTTAACCTCTCCGTAACCCTCACTGTTATCTCCGCTTCCCTCCCACAACCCGCCACCGCCACCGTGAAGGGAACGAAACGGGTACCCAAAAAACAATCCACCAAAAAGGTCGAAGCTTTATCTGCAGAGGAGCTGAAATCATGGACCGAACTCCCCGTTGTTTCAGAACGCATTCCCTATACCGAAATCCCTGAACTGAAGAAAACCGGGATGCTCAAGCATATAGTTAAACCTTCTTCTGTGAATTGGAGGCAACGTGCTGTGGCAGTTTTAGTGGTTTTGGAAGATTCTAGAGTGTTGAGGACAGTTTTGCCATCAGTTGAAAGTGATGGAAAGTTTTGGGGTTCATGGGATGAGTTAAAGGTTGATTCTTTATGTGTGAATGCTTACTCACCACCCCTTAAGACTCCAGAATTGCCACATTCTCTGTTGTCAAATATTTGGTTATCCCTTCCATTTCACAACTCATTGGTTTCCCTTGCAAATAAGTGGAAAATAAAGAAGAAGGAATCAAAGAAGGCTTTAGAGTTGAGGAAAGCTAGGATGGAGCTTCAGAGGCAGAGGAAAGAGGAAGTGAGGAAGTCAAGGGAAGATAGGGAGATGGTGGAGATGAGATTGAGGAATCAAAAGAGAGGAGAGGAGAGACAGAAGAGACAGATAAGGAAGAAACAGTATAGGGAAAGAATGGATGCTGCAAAGACTACAACTGAGTCGGGTTCTAATTTTTGGTCTTCTATGGCGACGGATAAGAAAGTGGTGAATTCATTAGGAGTGGTTTTCTTTTACATTTTTTATAGGACTGTGGTGGTTAGTTATAAAAAGCAGAAGAAGGATTATGAGGATAGGCTTAAGATTCAGAAGGCTGAGGCTGAGGAGAGGAAGAAATTGAGGGATTTGGAGGCTGAGATGGGGTGGGCTGAAGCTGGTGCTGATGATGATGAGAGTGAGCAAGGGAAAGGAGAGGATAATCCTTATTTGAAAATGACAAAGCAGTTTATGAAATCGGGGGCGCGGGTTCGTAGAGCACAGAATAGAAGGCTTCCTCAGTATCTTGAGAGAGGTGTGGATGTTAAGTTTACCGATGTTGCTGGTTTGGGTAAAATACGCCTTGAACTTGAGGAGATTGTTAAGTTCTTTACTCATGGAGAGATGTACCGAAGGAGAGGAGTTAAAATACCAGGTCTAACTTTACCTGAACTCTTTTATAAGCTTTTGACAGAATAATTTGAACCGCTTTGCCTTAGGTTTATGAAATTTTGAAGCATGATTTTCGTTTATTTAGTATCTCCGGCATGTTGGCAATGTTGTGCTTGCAAAATATTTGATTATCTCCTTGTAGCTAGATTTTTTTTATCCATTAATTAAAATGAAAGGTAGAAATAATTCAGTTTTGCTGCGCTTTTAGCTTGACTAAATGATGGTTAAATTGGTCACTTAATCAGGTGGAATACTTCTTTGTGGACCCCCTGGAGTTGGAAAGACATTGCTGGCAAAAGCAGTGGCTGGTGAGGCAGGGGTTAATTTCTTCTCTATTTCGGCTTCACAGTTTGTGGAAATATATGTCGGTGTTGGGGCTTCTCGTGTCCGGTCACTTTACCAAGAAGCCAGGGAAAATGTGTGTATATTCTTAGCTTCTCTGTTGCAATGTCACAATTTTTCTTATTTGTTTAAAGTCAAATTATAAGAGTTGGGTTCTGGCAGCCTATTTCCTCTAATTACTTTCTACTTGACACATTATATTTTTCAGGCTCCGTCTGTTGTCTTCATTGATGAGCTGGATGCTGTAGGAAGGAAGCGTGGTTTGATTAAAGGTTCAGGTGGACAGGAACGTGATGCTACTCTTAATCAGGTTAGGCATGACAGCTACACAGCCGACACTACCGAACTTACCAATCATTTTTTATAAAGCAAACTTTTGTGTGTATTTTGGTTGATGTTTCCTATTGACTGAATGCTCCAGCTCCTGGTGTGCTTAGATGGATTTGAAGGAAGGGGGGAGGTGATCACTATTGCATCCACAAACCGACCAGACATTCTGGATCCAGCACTTGTAAGACCTGGCCGGTTTGATCGAAAAATATATATCCCCAAACCTGGCTTCATTGGCCGCATAGAAATTCTAAAGGTAGCATTCTACTTTATTTTACTTACATGATCGCTTTAGGATTCAGTTTTAGTGATTCAGTTTTGTTATTTGCATTGAAAAACTGTTTATGTTTTTCCCCCTGGAAAGTATTATTAGCTGTGGATTTATAACTGATAGTACCAAAGGTAGATTGTTTATTAATTTTTTTCTTGGTGACCAATAGGTCCATGCTCGTAAGAAGCCAATGGGTGAAGATGTGGACTATGGAGCTGTTGCTAGTATGACTGATGGAATGGTTGGCGCGGAGCTAGCCAACATAGTTGAGGTTGCTGCTATCAACATGATGCGGGACTCGAGGACTGAGGTAATGCTTCCATGTAATGTACAATAGCTTTGTCTTGGCGAGACAATTGATACTTGCTTTTCTTATCTTGTATGGCATGTCACATCTAACCTCCTTATCATTTCCCAAAATCATGCATGCAAATAAAAAGGCATGTTTTATTGCGTGAATTATTCACTTTAATTTGCTATGCTTAAAGGTTGATATGGATTCCAGCAGTTTCTTTGTCCACAAGAAGCCTCATAACGTGGCATAAGAAAAGTTACATGCATGTATGTGGAAAGGGAAGAGGAAAAATGAGGAGGCTATAACAAAAAGGATTTTTACTAGTTTCACTAACATGGTAGTAGGCTAGCAGTTCTTCATTTCTGCTTTTTACTGTTGCAGATAACTACCGACGACTTATTGCAAGCTGCACAAATGGAAGAAAGAGGAATGCTAGATAGAAAGGAGAGAAGCGGAGAGAAATGGAAACAAGTAGCTATAAATGAAGCTTCAATGGCTGTTGTAGCTGTGAACTTGCCTGAGTTTCACAATATTGAATATGTACGGAGGATATCACTTTCTACTTTTTTTTTGGTTGGGCACACTCATCTCTGAAAAGAGGAATTTTGTCAATTTTATTTCACCACTTGTAAAAATCTCTTTGATGTAGATTACAATTGCTCCTAGAGCTGGTAGGGAATTGGGTTATGCTCGGGCAAAGCTGGATACCGTACGATTTAACGATGGAATGCTCACGTAAGGATTCTTCAATTAACCCTTCACACTTATTTTTGATAATAAATATTAACTAATGGTGAATACCCTCCAAATGAAATGCTTGTCTGTTCATTTCTAGCATTAATTGAAGATAATGTTTCCAAAGGCTCCATGTCGCATCATATTCATTTGATTTAATTTGTTACTGATTGCTCGAATTGCATTACAAAACTATGGTTTGGTTAGTGCCTCCAATATTGTTTCGCGTGTAACATGTAACTACTAATATTGTGCAGTCGAAAATCACTCCTTGATCATATTACTATTCAACTAGCTCCCCGTGCAGCTGATCAAATTTACTTTGGGAGTGGTCAGGTAAGAGAATATTTCTACTTGCTTACTATAAATTTTCGGACTATAGTTTTTATTTTTAACTGTAAAGCTAAAGATGAATACAGTTGCAGAATATACAAATAATGCAGTAAACAAAACTTCTTTTCTAACATTAAGTGTTTTTTTAAGGTATCTGTTAACTAATTTTGATGACTAGCAGGATGATGATCTTTCAAGGGATATTTTGTATGTCAATACGAAAGTTATCTGTGTCGTATATTTAGTATAAGGGTCCTTATTTTCATGTATCTGATTATGAATTATGATTATAGAATTGCTTAGAATGATTGTGCAGAAATACTTTAACTTGATTTGTAATATTTCAGTTTAGTACGATATGGGCGGAAACTGCAGACAATGCTAGGTCGGCAGCAAGAATGTATATCCTTGGTGGGCTTTCTGATAAGTATCATGGAGTATCCAATTTCTGGGTGCCAGACCGAATTAATGTACATGTTCTCTCTCTACTCTAGTTTTGTTTTCCTCTTCTCGTTTCGTGTTCTAGCTTTGGCGTAAGCTACACTTGCAACTAGGATTCCTTGCATTTATCTTGAATAAATGAGTGAAAATAATGTATGGGCAAATAGGAGATAATGTCAATGTACAATACTATATACCAAGGAGAAACAAAATAACACGCCTTATCGATATTAATGATATGAAAACATATGGCCAATTTACGATTGCGTGGTATTTTATTTTCAGGAAATTGACTTGGAAGCATTGCAGATTCTCAACTCGAGCTATGAACGTGCAAAAGAGGTAAGTTATTGTTGAAAGAAGGATTGAAGAACTTTAGGATTCTTGATTGAATTATAGGAGTCATAACTTTGTTTTACATTGCATTGCATATCAGATTCTGCAGCAAAATAGAAGGTTGATGGATGCAATGGTGAATGAACTTGTTGAGAAGAAAAGCTTAACCAAACAAGATATCTCTCATCTTGTAGAGTTGCATGGCTGCAAAAGACCAGTGCCTGTTAGCATACTTGATATTCGAATTGCCAAACGTAGAGAATTACAGGAATTGACTGCTAATAATGTAAAGGAAACTGACTTATTATAGGGGCAAAGCAAATGGCCCAAACAATTTTGGAATTTTGTATTCTATTCTATGCATGCATATTTAGTGTACATTATTGTTGTATTATGTTCTTCACCACATTAGTGTACATTATTGGAGTATGGACTTTTTTTTATTGGGTCTTCTAACATTTTGCTAGCTAGTAAGTCTGTTATAAAAAATGTAATTCCCTTTGGGGTGTAATGATAGGATTTGTATCCCGGAGGTCTCGAGTTTAAATCTTCACTAGCCTATTTAGAGTGAGATAAACGTAACTCTCTAAAGCATTTTTCTCGGTTCTTACCGACAATACAACTCAATTTTCTATAGCAATAGGTGAACACTCTTATGAAAAAGTTGCGCGCACTTAAAGATTGATTCACACTCTTGTGAAAAACAAAGGCACTCACAAAAGTCATATTTTGTAGGGACTAATCTAAAGTGAATCAACATAATTTTCAAGAGGTTAAGAATGATTGGTTTATACATATTATGCTATGGGTTAGGTGTATCAAGAAAAAGATTTTTACATTATGATTCATTTAATGCTAAATTGTCATCCATAACTTTATTTTATCCACTTATTAATTGATAAAGTCGCTTTATCAAGAGTGTGTGTAATAGTTAATTCTATATGTGACAAGGTGTGTGTAATAGTTTGAGACACTAAAATGAACAAAATTTAATAATAAAATCTTATTGGCTTTTATTTTTTTAGATAAGCAAATCTTATTGGATTTACTAGATGACGTTACATATAAAAATATTTATATAAAAAGTTAGACAAATTTCTTTTGCTATTTAGATATGGAATTATGTTTTTGAAAAGAAAAAAAAAAGATTTGAAATTATGAGCTAAAAAAATCTAGTAAGATTTGAAAATATAATATATTGCCACAATTTCAAAACTTTTTTTCTTATATACAATTTCAAAACTATTGATGTTTTAGAGGTTATATATAATTAATCCCTTTTTCCAACTATACACTTTATTGGAAGAGAAAGATTAGAAAAATGTTATACAACCAATAGTAAATTAGCAATTGGATTATATAGGATAAAAACACAGTAATTGATTATTATGTAGTGCACTAATCTTAAACATCAATAGTTTTGGAACTAAGGGAGCAATATGTTAAAACACTATATTTGTTGGCCAATTTTATAAATATGAAAGACATATATATTATTATATATATATGTCCATCGATAACCGCTATCACTATACTCACACGTTTTGATCAAAACTGCCCACTAACCCCGCTATGCATCAACATGATCCATCATCCATCCCACGGCCACTTTCTCTCTCTCTCTCTCTCTCTCAACATGTCTTCCTATATATATATATATACTCCTCTCTACAATCGTTGTTGGGTTACAATACAACCATTCTCATTCTTAACTGTTTAGTGAACGATCGAGCACAAACAATTAAACATGGCATCATCCTTTTTGGTTCTCCTCCTCCTCCTATGTTTCCTGTCGTCTACCACAAACACTTCTGTTGATGCTGCTAGACAATTCACCGTTGGTGATCACTTTGGTTGGCGTGAACCTGACTCAAACAACACTGCTTTTTACACTCAATGGGCTGAAAGAAACAGATTTCAAATCGGAGATTCTCTCGGTAACGTAACTAACTATTTCATTCACTAATTATACATACTCTTAACATGTTATCTATGTGTTTGTTAAATAAATAAATATTTTCTATTGCATGCATGCAGTTTTTGAGTACGAGAATGACTCAGTTCTTACAGTGGAGAAAATGGATTATTTTAGTTGTGAAACAAGCAGTCCTATCACTGAGTTTACCAATGGAAAAAGCACTCTTGATCTTGACAGGTCTGGGGCTTTTTACTTCATCTCCGGAACTGATGATCATTGCAATCATGGACAGAAGTTACTTGTTGAAGTCATGGCTCCACATGATCCTCTTCCTACATCAGATGCACCTTCTTTTCCACCTCAACAACCTTTCTCACCATCATTCCCTCCTTCCAACTCTCCTTCTTATGATAGTGATACCACTCAGGCTGCTTCATCTTCCAATTCCATTGCGCTTGGTTCAACTTTTGTGCCTCAATTGCTCACTTTTGTGATTGTGATGATGATGCTGTTAGCACTCTGATGAACGTTTCTCTTGTTATTGTTGCACTAGGCAACCTACTAGCTAGTTGTTTTTCATTTGTTCATTATTATTGTTATTGTACTTGATTAATTTCTCTTATATGTAATGTTTTGCTTCTGGATTTAAGTATTGCATTAGTTTGTTGTTTAATTTATCATTATTATTCTATATATATTGTTATTGGTACAAATAGAGATGTGTGAAAGTCAAGATTATTGATCGTATGATATAGAATACAATCTGATCAACTAAAAACATGTGAAATTAAGTTGATTAAATAGGAGCAGGAAGAGTGAGATAGCCTTGGTCCACAAACGATGCAATGCAATCCTCGAACATTTCTTCAACAGATTTGAACTTCATTCCTAGACTCTTAAGCTTCCCTGTGTTTAGTTCATAATTTGGTCTATCGAGTTTCTTGAACCTGAAAAACAGAATATATCAATCTAAGATAGATATAAAACACACATTGTAATGAGAAGCATTAGCAAAATTAATGTACCTTTTGGGGATAGGCAGAGAAGGATAACGGGTTGCTAATAAAGCAACCAAATCATCAACATCCATTACAGTAGAGTTGCAAAGGTATCGACCATGAGAGGATTGATTCTCATAAAGAAGGATGTGGGAAAGTGCAACATCATCTATATGAACATATCCCATCCTTCCATGCCATTGAAATCTCTCTGTTTCCCCTTTGAGTAAGCCTAGAACATCAGATGCAGTGGAACATAAATCTGGTGGCAAACTAGGTCCAATGATGAATGTTGGAAGAACTGTCACCATGTTTATTCCATTCTCTTTGCAGTATTCCCAAGCTGCTCTTTCTGCCAGTGTCTTTGACATTGGGTACCATGCCTACAACTCAACACATACATGTCAGTCACAACTAGATACATCTCACTAAATCACTACGCAACTATCAAGCACCGACACTTCGTATTGAAGACTTGTTGGACTCCGACACTTTGATCACTTTTATTTTCTCAAATTTTTATCGGTGTCCACGTCGACAATGTGTCATTGTCATGTTTGGTGTCTGAAACGTGTCGTGTCAAATACCAACTCAGAACGATCAATTCTTTCCATTTTCTCAAATTATTATAGGTGTCTATGTATACATTTCAATGTCGTGTTGAGTGTCCATGTGTCTGTGTCGGTGATCAAGTAAATCACTATATATATGAATAGAAATGCAAGCCAACCTGGAGATTCTGGCACAATTCCAAGGAGCTCCAAGATGACTCATCAAGTGGTGTATTTGGATCAAAATCATCTCTTACCCTAACAGCTGAAGATGAGGAGGTTAACACCACTTTAACAAGGGTCGGGTTGTTTCGACAAGATCGCAGCACATTTAGCGTACCTTGTACTGCTGGTTCCAAGATATCAGACTGTTTTTTGGATAAACATGTATAATATATATTAGAGATCCATCGAAGTATTTCACTTATGTATATATGAGTTATTATAAGGAGTGACGTGAGAATATATATACATATATATATATTGAGATAGATAAACCTTTGGATCATCTGTTTTTTTACTGAGTACTGGAGAGGCAATATGGAAGACACCTTTGCATCCCATGATAGCATTGTCGAAGCTGTTTTCTTCCATTAAATCAGCTTGGACTAGTTTCAGTCTTTCTTTTGCTCCTTCCAATTTCCATAAATGTTCAACTTTCTTCTGCTTCCCTGCACTTACGTAGTAAATATCTTATGATTAATTTAATGTCATTATATGCATGCATTGCAATGCAACTTAATTAGTTGGAAAGAGATGCAAGCAAGAGGGGAGGGAGAGAAAGAAAGAGAGAAACCTAAATCTCTAACAGTTCCAATGACATGATAGCCAGACAAAAGAAGTTGCTTAATAAGCCAAGAAGCCAAAAAGCCTGAAGCCCCTGTCACACATACTCTGTCTTCCATAATATAACAACTGAACAAGGCAAAGGACAATGAACTGTGAAGATTCATATATAAATCCATTGTCTCCTCAATCCTCCTCACAAGAAGAAGATGATCAAGCTACTTTCAACTAATGGCCAGGGGAGCATGACTTATCTACCTTTCACTTCCCTTTCTTCCCAGTTTCATACTTTCAGCAATGCCAATATTATACTACTATTCATGATTAGTTAATTGTACTGCGGATGGTCCCAGTTGCAATACGAGTTATGATAACAAGTCTTGTATTACGTTTCCTAACATCATCAGCGCCCATGGCCTAATGGATAAGGCGCTTGACTTCTAATCAAGCGATTGTGGGTTCGAGTCCCACTGGGCGTGGTTTTATTTTTGCTAAACATTTTCTTTTATCTTTTCAAATAAACATGTTTACTACTTTTATTAAGTACACATCACTCCACTAGGAATTAATTTCGCCCTATTATTCATTATTATATTTTATTTAGTCAGTCAAAAATTAATTATTATATTTTATGAATCACATGCTATCTCATTCTCATAAAATTATCGATAATTTTCTTGCTGCAACAATTTTTTTTTTAAAGAATAAAGATACTAGGGAGCAATCAAGATGGCGTAGCACAAATAATAGATGTTTGAGCTTCTCAACTATCTGGTTAAAGGTTTGATTCCTCAACTCATATTTTCAACATCATTTTTTTTTTTTTGAGATTAAACAGGGCAAAAGCTCAAAAGAGAATTACATAAGAATCAAACGAGGAGTTGGAACTCCCAACAAATCAGCATCCAACACATTTCTAATATTAGGAGGAGGCGAGTCATAAACAACTAAATCCCTCCCCCCAGAGTCGTCTCAAACAATTTGGAGGCCCGGTGCAAATCTTACAATTTAATTTGGGCCCTGAGGAGGTTAAACTTGTGAGGAACCAATTTAAAAATTTACTCTAAAAATTAATCAATTAATTTTAATTTTAGAAAGTTGTAATTAATTTTAAATAAACTATCAAACAATTGGTATGAATTAAATATTTTATTATTAACTTATTTTTTTTTGGTTACAAAGGAGAAGAACAAAAGAGAAAAGCACTACTACCGACACAAAGGACACTGAGCATCCGCTTGAAGCAAATGAATCAAGCTCGGGAGGGTCTCCAATCGAACCATTTTTTCGCTGCGATGTCATACCCAACTTGGCAAGATAGTCACACTGAAATTAGCCTCATGAAACACATCTTTGAAGGAGAACTAACCAAGTCCTAGCAAGGAGGCGCGAATAAGGGCCACATCATTTCCATGGACATGGAATCGAACCTCTGCACTCTCCGCAAGACGCAAACATTTTATAATTTATTATTATTAATTCTTTCTAAAAACATAAAATAATAAAAAAAAACAAGTTACATTGAAACAAACACACGGAAGTGCAACAAAATCATATGCTAACTAAATAATAATGAATAGGATTGTAAAAATAGTAGAGCTGGGATTCGAACAAAGATAGGACGGGACGCTAAGTTACCAAGGGTAACACATTTACCATCGAGCCAATTAGCTAATTAAGTGAATCAATTGCAAGCAATGTATATATACCATCTTTATACATTTTGGGCCCCAAAAAAAATGTATTGGGCTGAGGCCACGTGTGTACTTCTGCTCAAGGGTCGGCCCTGCCTCCCCATGGTTGCACCTAAGAGAAGCTAGACCATCAAGAATCGTGCATTGACTTTACGATATATATGACACACGCGCACTTCCAAATTCAACACCAATAAAGTTCTAATCCTCTTGACCAGATTTCTACCACCAAAACTCCCTTGCTGCGTACCTAGCAGACACTCTACAATCACTTTCGAGTCCAATCTAAACTCAACATCATCTTTATGTCATCCCAAAAGGCCGTATACCACTAACCAATTTATTTAATGTTGGTATAGAATGTATACACGCATATGTGACCGACTACATGAGATAAATATATTTCCATACTATTAACAATATTGAAAATATGTCTTATAATAATGCTAGAGATCAAACTCGACAATCAGGGATCTAGGTGCAAACATAAAATTTGAGGAGCTAAAATATTTTTTAGTAGGTGAGTAATTTTTTTAAAGTTGTGCAATTGACCTTCCTTTATATGTACGGTCTACTTTTCTTGATAGTCACTAGTTTTTTTTTTTTTTTTTTTTTTTTGTCTTTGTTTCATTCATCATCTTGTATAAAAAAAATATGTAGGTCCACTCTAATTATAGAAAGACGCACTTATGATATGAACCCCAATTTATATTGTCAATTTGGGGTATGATTAGAATACATTAGAAGTACAAAAATAGTAATCTGAGGTGTTGTAAACTTGCTATGGATGATAGAAATTCATTTAAATAGGTGGTGATTTAGAGTGACCTAACGAATGATGTTGATTCTTCGGATTTGGATTCTCTCCAAGAATGTTAATGAATAGTTGGGGCTGGATCATATACTGCCACAGTTCCATTCATTGTGATTAATTAGTTGGTGTTTAATTATAAACTAGTATGTACACCCGTGCCAGCACGGGAATACATTTTATTTGAACATATCATCCTTGATTGGTTAATTGTGTCGTTAACAAATTTCTGGTTGCCATCTTCAGTCGTTTCATGTGATGCACACGCGTTTCTTCGAAAAATGCTAAAATTGTTAGAAGAACACCCTCATGTTTTAATCCTAAAACGCAGGGTTCGTCACCTGCTAGTTGGCTATTTTCAATGACTTCGATCAACGTTCTAACGGTACGCCACATGATATGACTTCTTATGTTTTTTTGGGAATGACTATACCTTACGAATGATGTAGATTGTATGTCACCAAGGTACGTAAATGAAAATTATATATATTCAGTGAAGTATTCCACTTTCAGTCGTCTGCATGCCGGGTTGATGACAGCAGCTAATATTAAAATGACACAATAAATTCAATACTCCAGTCAAATCCACAACAATACGATTTGTCTTATAATTCCAAGAACGACAACCTTAATTCCGAGAGAATGAAACTCATAAAAACATTGAGTCTAATACCGGTCTGCTCACATATCAAAAAAAGTACGACTAAAAAAAAGCATGCAGAAGAACTACTTTTCTTGTTTAATCTGTTTTAGTGGATGGGACACAGAAGATGACCCGGAATCTGTTGGAGACTTTCGCTTGCATGGGGGTGTTTCATCGGTATCCTTAGAGATGTCAACAGTGTTTTTAATAGAACCAACAGTGCACGAATCAGATGCAGACTGATCAAACTTCAAGATCAAGTCTTGTCGAAAGTAACGAACAATTTGTAAGGTTGTGAGTATGAACACTGTACACGGTATAAATCCTAAACCCGTAGACATGTATCACCATGTCACGTTTGTTTACATGCTCAATTTGAAAATTGTCTCAACTCGAAAGATAAGTTATAATTACCTCTGTTAGTCCATCAATATCACCGGTGATGGTATTAGATGCATTTGATGGCGTATCCTCAAGGAGCAGCAAATCTTTATGGGTTCCAATCATAGCCTAAGAGGTGAAGAAGTACAAACGTTAAAGTGTTAAAAGTTACCACTATCCAATTCTGAAGTTACACGCTAATCCAACACACAAGATAGTTGGATGCATACCTGCTTATCCCACTTGGCATTGTAGCTTTCGATCAGCTCAGCTTGTTCTGTCACATTTTTCACGCGATAAGATAAACCAAATTTTCCTCCGGGTTCACCCTCAACTTCTAGACGAAAGAGTGCTTGTCCCCTACCGCATCAAGCAACTCTTTGGGCATGTGGTCCCTTTTTTTCGCCCGGAGGGTGCGTGCGAAAAAATAAATTAGAAAAATACAACTAACCGATTTAACAATCATGAGCTATAATATTTGTAAGAAAAATGTTGATAATAGAATCATTTCGATGGCTGTCACAAACCTCATTCCATGTCACATACACCTCCTCTGCCGCTTTTCCGATGAGCAAACGGGCGGTACTATCGAAAGCTATAACGGTTAGGCATTCGGTCTCATCGATGATCCTCAGCTTCAGCAAGTATCTAGAATGACATAGACAATTAGTGTATCACGTTCCTTATGAAATCGTACAAATCAGATAGTGGGATTGAATATAGACCATACTTCCTCTTGACCTTAGTCACATGAGTGTTGCACTTCCGACAGTAGTAAACACTGGGCTCCTCCTCATCCTCCACAACTTTTTTGCTACATAGGCAGACCATGTACCACCATACCAGATCGTTAATGAGGGCATCAATAGTTGCATTGACCACAAACTCTTTTGCCTGTGAAATGATGACCGAACATAAACAATTCGTAATTTGAATTTTGATAGTAATAATCAATTACAACAAATATATATAATTGTCAGGACAGTGCCATCACACCTTGTACATCTCCTTGACATCAGCAAGTGTGTAGTTTTGAGAAAGGCTAAGAAAGTCATCTTCATTGTTTTGATTGTTGTTTGCCGGGGTGATAGTCAACGCAGGCGATGGAAGTGCTTGGTTAATGCTAAACAGTCGACAATATATGTAGCATATCAGTATATTCTGTGAGAGACCAGAACAAATACTAATTTTGTGAATTTATTTATAGTAATTTAGTGTTTACCTCTCACGCAGAGCGCGGCCTCTCGGGAATCTCGTGGATTGAACACCAATTTTGAGGTGTGCCCACTCGTCTGAAGTGTGATACCCCCTGTATTGACTGAAAACACGTGACGTGTGCATTAGACATCAAAAACAATTGCATTCAAAACTGAAAAAAATTTCCCGCAATATTAAAAGTAAGTATATTAATGTGATGCGCCCTATAATATATTTGCATGTGAAAGTTTACCTGGCCATTCCCCAACTTTGCAGTACAATATTGCTACGACATCATTGGATGTCACGCCAGTCACAATGAATTTTTTCAGCTCAGTCACATATTCACTAAAGAGTGTGACTTTAAAACGAAACCTAGAAGTATAGGATCATGTAAGTACGCTGATATTTCAGATTATGGTTCATGGCAATAGAGTATGAATTTATAATAATAACTTCCTTGATATTTTTATTCAGTAATTTATCCTAAAATACCATGTAGCCATGATATCTGAGTACATGCACAACACTACCATCTACGTGTGTCTTAGGATAAATTATGTCGGCGCCAATATATCGAGTTGATAATACAAATTTATTGTTGCAAATATTGCTATCAATAATGTATCATTATTGACAATAAAGTAATAACCTTATTGATGACAATCAAAATGGAATAGTTATAATTTCAAGACATGCCCTATGTTTTCCAAGTCGATGGTAAGCCGGGTGCCAGTCCCATTTGGTTTCCAAAACTCAGATTCGCCACCGACTCCAATCAGAACGCCAATCACATCTTGATATGGGAATACCAAACATGTAAGTACAGTTTCCTACATATATGTATAAACGAAAGATAAAGTCACTTAGAAAGGAAGACGCGTACCACATAAGTAATTCTTGTCATAATCAAAGAGACGAAACAGCTTTTCCGGTGGGGTGAAGTCAGACGCAGGAATGGGAACAAAGATTTTGGGGGACAGATTCGATCATCGCATGATATTTGATTCACTCACGAACTTGTGAGAGCCGACGCAGTAACACCCGTGTTATCTCCAACGACAAATTTGGATATGCTATATACGTAATCCAAAGAATGATGACACCATCATGCTTGTAGAGGTACGACTGATCGATGTGGCCCTGAATCTTGGTGCCCTATTAATATAGAATCAAGATGTGAAGACGAATAAGCAACATAGTATCACCTAGATGGTATCGTCTAACAATTTATGCAATATCAACACAAAATAATCTATCATGAAATATGATCACGTATCAAAATCTCATTTAATATAGTCAAAATTCTTTTGTAAGGTATGAGTTATAAATAAACTTTAATAAGGTGCATCATGACTCTATTTTTTTGGTTGGCCATGATCACATCTACAAATGGCATCCTTGCTCCTATGATCACCAATTCAATAGACCAATCACATAAAGGATATTGATTAAAAAAATATAGACCCAAGTACGTGCTACTATATCGTGTAACTATACGAATGCGCTATATTTTTAAACAGTCCAAATATAGGAGGTGATTTAGTGTGAATTCCCTACCCATAAAAAGAAAATTTTGATCTAAAATTTATAAACACTTTTGAACATGAGATATGTGTACGATCTATTGTGATAGCATCCACGGATCGCAAAAATCTATATTGCAAGTACCGTATTAGAGCATACTTCCATCAACTGTCTAATATCGCCACTGTTCAAATATGGGGTTGAGATGTATGATGCTATAGAACACGATGCCATCTTGTTAATATTAAAACGAATAGACAGTGCAAAATACAATTTATATACTGATGAATTTTTTGTATATACGATAACAATAATTTATGAACCAACACTGTGGTCACTACGTCTAAACGAACATAGGTTGTGTTACCTCACTGTCAACGAATACCAATTCGGCCGAGACTGGATGATTCCCACTCCACTTCTGATAGACATACCACTTGTGAAGGACCCTAACCACGATGGGTAGATCTTCGCTACCAGGAGTGATGCTGGCCACTGTTTGGAGTCTCCTGGGCGCAACTATAACAACTTTGCTTGCTGATGCCATGGTTTGGATCGTGGTGTACAATCAAATACACGCACCGTAAAAGTTTACTGAGGATGCAAAGGAATATAAGTGACCTGTTAACCCTACTTATAAGGATTTGACCTCCAACAATCAGTCATCAAAATCCTACAAACAGAAAATCAAGACAACAACAAAAATCCCATAAGAAATAGAGGGAGAGAATAAAAAAAGTAGAAGACTATCAAACTAAAAACCCTAAACCATGTAAATAGAAAAAAATCGCAACAGAAAGAGGGCGGAGAGTAGCCACGAAATAAGAAACAGTGAAAGGAAGAAGTACCTGGAAGAAATCTGAAATCGCATGAGAGAGAAGGAGGATAACCGGAAGAGATAGCATGAGAGAGAAAGTTTGACCTTACAAAATTGAAATGGAATAATGAGTGTTGATTTGCTGTGGACCGTTACCAACAAATTGTGGCCTTAGGATCGATTCTCAGTAAACTGTACATAACTGATCAATGGTTAAAAAACTTTTGTAACCGTTCACCATATTATGTAAAGTTTAATGGGCATTATTACAGTGGTAAATTAGATTTAATGTATTATTTTTTTTAAGAGAAGATAATTTAAGAGTATTTTTTTTTTTCGTTTAGGAATGTCTCAGTTTTATAACAGAGAGTAAGTTCAAAGCATTTTTTTGATAGCTTTTTATTTACATTTTTTTGGCAATGTATTTAAATAAGGAATATTTTTTTTGGACAAAAAAAAAGGCTCGTGACTTTTTGTAAGATTCTCATTCATTTTGTTAGTTTGAAATTTCATTTATTGCGTACATTAATAGGTGATTCTGATTATAAATGAGACTTTTTTTATTATAAGCGTTGTTGTATTTCATCTTCATTCCGTGCGATCCATTTTTTTTATTATCATAATGGCCTGATTATTTTCCCATTTAATGTCCATTAACAACCCTGTTTTTTTTTGTTTTTTTAACTAATCAGCCGAAATTTTATGGATTATTAGCCGTTGATAGATTGTTGACTCCTTTGGGTAAACAGCAGCCGTTAGATTACATGCTAAAATGCTTGCGTGACTTTTTATTCTGCTTGCGTGGCTTTTTATTCTGCTTGTGTGGCTTTTTGTCATGGTTGCATGGCTTTTACTGTTGCTGACATGGATTTTTTGATGAGTGATGTGTCAACTCTTATTTAAATATAATAAAGATAAAGATAAAGATAAAGATAAAGATAAAGATTAGAAGCAAATTATTAATATATGAAACAAATAAAATAATACTAGTACTATATTATTCACACACATTGAGAATTCAACAAAGGAAGGAAGAAAGGAAGCAACTAGCAAGGAGGAGAGTGTAGAACTGGGAAGGGTTTATAATTAATTACAGTGAAGGATGCTGCCTATAGTATACTGTTCAAGTTTGACAGATATGTTTAGTTTGTAGCCTTTGAACCAAATGTGGTATTATTGAATCTCATCATCACACCCATCTCTCCCAATTTGGTAAACTCAGCTCTTCAATCATCATCATATCAGAAAAACTGCTCTCTGCCACTGGTGGGTACACGTACACCCAACTTTCTACTGAGTCGAAGCTTTCTTCTTCTATATTGGGCAGCTCAACAATCTCACTCAGCTCTGAGGACTCTGATGAATAATTAGAAGAAGTAGTACTAGTAGGTGATGAGTGTAACGTTTGAGAATCAAATTCCACCATGGAGGCAGCTTCTGCAGCCGCAACTTGGATGTCACGTGAGGTCAACGTGACAGGTCTGGGAAGCAAGTGTGCTATTTTGGGGAAGTTTAGAATCGGTGAGTGACCCTTGATGCTCAAAGCTGCAACATCGTGTGCTCTAGCTGCCATTTCAGGGGTTGCAAAAGTACCCAACCAGATTCGTGATTTCTTACGTGGCTCACGAATTTCAGATACCCATTTCCCCCAACTACGCATTCGTACCCCATGGTAAACCGGGTTCTTCTTTCTACTACTACTACATTCTTTACTTCTCTTCGCCTTGCTCTGTTTTTCTCTCTCTGTTTTTTTGGGTTTTGAGCCAGTTTCCAATGAGTTGCTGCTGAAGCTACTTGTTTCTTTCATTGTTTCTTAGAAGAATTATGGTGATGTGTTAATTAATACTACTTAATAGTACTAAGGAGTAGGCAGAGAATGAGAGACATGTATAGTGAGGTGTTAAGATCTATTTGGACACGTATAAGGTCATGTAGGACTCAGTTGAGATATGAATCACCCAATATGTTTATATCCAAGGTCCCACTTATGTTTGTATTCTTGCCTTAGAAAAAACGATAGCCTTGTACCTATTTATTGCTATGTTTGAAGAGAGACTAGCAGGGTGTGGCACTTGGCAATGTTACAACTTTGTCTCTAAACGATGGGAGGTACGGACACGTGTACATTCATTGCAATATGTTTGGTTAAGTAGCCCAAAAAGTAGTTGAGTTGGCGAGCTGAAAGATACTGAAAGAGTGCACAAAAAGAATACAAGTAGGAGGTCTTCGAGGTACGGACACATGTACATTCATTGCAACATTTTTGGTTAAGTATCCTAAATAGGTAATTGAATTGGCGAACTGAAAGATATCGAAAGAGTGCACAAAAAAAATGCAAATAGGAGGTCTCCGGTTCACACCGGAGAAAACTAACATTGCCAAATTGGTTAAGTCTCATAAGTCAACATCTCATGTTTCGCTGGGGTCAAACTATCTGTTGCTTTTTAAAAAAACCCATGCTCCACTCATTTTAAAGAGATTCAGAGCCAATAAGTGCCTTCCGCGCTTCACTTATAGGCATGGACAATGTGTACAGAGTACAGACACCATTACCCCCACCCTGTTCTTGCTTCCTTTATGGTTTATTTCTCTTAATTTTTCCTTCTTGTTTTCAATGTTTTCGACAAACACTTAGGATGCTAATTGATGACGAACAACATTATATATTATCCATTCTAAGAAAAGAGGATGTGAGAATTTAGGACGTCCGTTAGTGTCTTAATCAACCAACGTGGGATAATTCAGAAAACATGTCTACAGGATGCTTGGCCGTTGTGCGAACCGTACCTAGACAATTACCAAAGCATCCCACGTTTTAAGGATTCCAAATGTCCAATGCTCTTAAACAGATCGAACAATCACTATCCTAGGTGCCAAGTTGCTATGCGACACATCTAAATGTGGGGCTTTAATTTTTTCACCCCCTCATCATCTATCCCACCCCCATAATTACCCAAACGGACAAAAATACCTCTGAAAATTTACAAAAATCACATTTCACATTTCACATTTGATAATTTCGAAAAAGTAAGTAAATCCGGTTGGGATTTTCGGAATTACTGGGTAATTCCGAAAAGAATTTCGGAAATACCTCAGAAGGGAGATAATTCCGGTTCAGATAATTCCGAAAATCCACATTTTTTTTTTCAATTTTTAATATTTTCTAATTACATTTATTTTTTTAACAGTGGCGAGTAGACGATCGACAACGAATAGCGCGAAAGCAGAGTCTTCGAGCAAAGACTCGCGGCCGACGAGCGAAGCGAGCATTCTGGGAGGCCGTAGTAGCGATACTTCTTCTCCATCCAGAACTGCTGTAGTGCGTCTTACTCTCGGTGCGAGCCACAACCAGAGCCACGGCCGAGAGCACACGCCAGAGCGGCTCGGGATCCACCATATCATCGAGAGCCCGTTGTCCCGAGAGACATATGAGAGAGAGAGTGCAGAGAAAATTGATTGACCCGGATGCCTACATGTCGCCTGCTCACCTACTTCACGCGCTTATTTTTGATCATTGTTAAACATTTTGGACCCATAGTTGTATTTGTACATTATATTTTTTTATGTTGGTCATTTTATATATTTTGACGTATTGTTATTTAAATCGTAAACCGTCAGATCATATTTCCAAAATAAAACGCGTTTAAATATTAATTTAATATACAAACTTAAAAAAAAAATTAAAAATTTCGGAATTACCTTTTTTAGAGGTAATTCCGAAATTTTTCATGATTTATGAACCGGAATTACCTTTTATAGAGGTAATTCCAAAATTTTAATTTTTTTTTGAACCGGAATTACCTAATTTTGAGGTAATTAGAAAATTTAATTTTTTTATTTTTAAAAAGGCAGGGGTAGTATTGGGTTTTTTGAAATATGGGGGTGGAATAGATGATGAGGGGGTGAAAAAATTAAGACCCCTAAATGTGGACTGTATTTAGGGTATTGATACTTCCAAAGTTAGAAAAGTAAAATATGGGAACCTTTTTCTAAATATACATGCTTAACTAAGTGATTAATAACATCTGAATTATTATTTCGTATTTGCATTAGTGGATTTTACTAAAACAATATTTTTTTTCCAATTTCTAAATAACTTTTTTTTTATTACAAAAATAATGTTAAGTAAGCCATTTCATTAATCAACAACTGATAAATACATATTGAAATATCACTGAAAATATGGAAGTCTACAGAGATCTGGCTACCTTTGTTAAAGCATGAACAACCCTATTTGTTTTCCTCCTTAAAAACTTAACATGAGAGTTTTTTAAAAAGAAGATATCATGTGCCTACAATCAAGAATAATAATACCAAAATATGAGGCATTTTATTTGTTAGATATCTAATTAGAAGTTAATCTCATTAACCTATTACAAAGTCTCCACCACTAATAGGTTGTAGGCTTGCGTAAAAAAATAGTGAAATATGCTTTTAAACAGACTTTCAAGCCTTGTCAGGCTTTCAAAAGGGCCAGACCAAACCTCAAGAGTCGGCCAATTACAAGTCACAAACCAAACTCAAACCTAATGTTTTCAATGCAGGCGAGACTCAAGCCATGCAAAGCCCAGCCTATTTCTACCCCTACGTAGCTACTACAACTTTGGCATCCATCTTGAAGTCTACATTACATTTTCTAGTTGGAGATCAACAAATCACTTGATAGCTAGCCACCAGTGAGTCAAGAGCTTCAGTTAATGTGGTGCGCATAGAGGTGAGAACCACTTAGCCTTTACGATGAGGAAGGAACTTTGGTTGTCTCTAATACATATACCTACTCCAACTTTTAAAAGGAATTGTTTTCCTAAAATTAATCATTATGAAGCACAAACTATCAAAAGCCTTAAGCTTTCAGTCATTTTGGACCATATTATCTCAAATTCAATATGAAGCTTCATATTATCTCAAATTCAATATGAAGGTAACTTAAATGGACTAGTTTAGCACCTTAAACTAAATGTCTAAATATATTTGTGATCCTTAAAAAAATTCTGAATTTTGCTTTTACTCCCTATGAAAATTTTCATTCACTTTTAGACCTCGCATTTTATTTATCATTGCTTTTATGTTTATTTTGGTTAAAAGAATAAGCTGGGAAGAGAGAAAGAGGTGAGAAAGTGTGACAAGAGAGAAAGAGAAGAGAAAGAGATTGAAAAAATGTGATAAATTTTAGTATAAGAGAAAGGGAGGAGAAATACTGGAGCAAGAATTGTTGATAAGTTTTTACAGTACATAAATAAATGCCGCTAAAAGACCTATTAAAATTAATTTAAATTTTTGTTTAAGGGCATACGTATAAGTTAAATAAGAAGTAATCATTTCTCTCCTATTTCTTCTTCTCTACTTTTGAGTTTGGAGAGATTGAAAAGACTGTTGGGTCTCACTAAATTTTATCTTTCTTCTCTATTTCTATTCTAAACCAAACAATCAAACTTTATAATTTCTCTCCAACTTCTCTCTCACCTCACTTTGTTTACTCTATTTCTCTTCAAACAAACACACCACTAGTCTTTTTTATGACTTTTAATAATAGCTTATAAAGGATCTTATAACGTGCTATTTTTTTTTTAAGTGGAAGAAAAACCGTTGTTAAAAGTCATTGAAACTAAAATCATTCACGAAAGAAAATGTGGGACTAAAATAAATACAACTTTTTATAATGACTAAAAACAAAAGGGTGTTATTTTTGGTACCCTCATCATCATCTACACACCCCATAATATCCCAAATGGACAAAAATACCCCTACTTTTTCCCAAAAATTACATGGTTTGTTAAAAAAATTTTGGAATTTTGAATTACCTCTAATTAGAAAGATTTTGAATTACTCAGAAATGAGGCAATTCCGGTTCACATTTGTGAACCGGAATTACCTATTTTCGAGGTAATTCAAAATTACAATTTTTTTATTTCGAAACTAATAATTTAGGCTAAAAAATCGGTTTTGGACAATATACTCGATCGTAATGAAACCACAACCATTAGAAGCGAAAAAAATCAAGAATCAAGACTCCCTAGTAAGAGACTTCTTACGGGACTCTGGCCTCAAAATCCCAAATTCCATCGTTTATTATTTTTACGATTTTTTTAATTTTTCATAGTCTCCAAAAATCTAAAAAAATTTGTATAGCCTTATTTTGGTTTTGTTAGATTTTTAGTGGTGTTTTTATATTTTTTAGAGTAGTTTTGACTCTTTTTAGTAGCCTATTAGTAATAAAAATTAAAACAAATCGTATATATATGCACCGCCCCGTCTGGATTGGCGGGATGCTGCTAGATGTCGCCTGTTCACCTACTTCACGTGCTTATTTTCACTATTTTTAGACATTTTAGACCTAAAAATTAAAAATTTGAATTACCTTTTTAGAGGTAATTCAATTTTTTCATGATTATGAACCGGAATTACCTTTTTAGAGGTAATTCAAAATTTTATTTTTTGAACCGGAATTACCTTATTTTGAGGTAATTAGAAAATTTTAATTTTTTTTTTTTTTTTAAAAAACACAGGGGTATTATTGGTATTTATGGAAAAATGGGGGTGTGGTAGAGAATGAGGGGGTACGTAAATTAACACCCAAAACAAAATTGGTAAATTTTTTAAAAATATAAAAATATTTAACCTTTTTTTACTATGCAAAAAAATCTCAAATGAGACTTATTTTTTTTTGGTGGTGAAAGACTTATTTTAAAACACAGGGATTATTAATGGGACAAGTTTAATTGATTAATTGATGTTTTAATTTTCCTTCCCCTAATTTGGATATTTGGTTTTGGATTAGGATTAGGATTGAGCTAAGCTTTTGCACTCGGTGACCGAAGGAAAATAAAGAAAAGAAAAAACAAAACAAAAATCGAACTTGCCAAAGCAAGTAGGAAGGGAATGATAGGTTGCACTTGCAGTTGCAGGTATCTTCTCAGGTTCGTCCACCAAACTATTTCCTCCCTACTTTCATTTCTCAAATTCATATATTATATTATTATTCGCTTAATGTTGCATTCTATTCTATCTTTTAATTTCTAATCATTTTCCATTCTATCTCTATCTATGATTCTATATATTTATGCTTTGTATCTTCAAATTATCAACTCTTGTTGTTGTGTTCTTCTTTTAATTTGCAGAGTCGATCGACTTCTCAGATTTTCCAACACATTTGTTGCATCAAACCCTACGCAGCATTACTACCAGGTTCCCAGCTTATTTATTTATTTTTCACTTTTTTAATCCCTTTTGAATTTTTAAATCACTGTTTTTCATTTGCTCCTTTATTTTCTCTAGTGCTACTAGTGAAATTTATGGTAACATTACTAGTTGGCAAGTGTGATAATATAACTATTGATGGGGATTGGGTGGGTGCTACACTGAATTGAGATGGTTTCTCAATGAGATGTAATTGTATCAAATTTTCTATTGGTTATTTTAAGAGTTTTGAAGTCATTTCCATGCTTTAAATCATTTTCATTTTCGCGACAGGGACACAGAACTTTTCATGGTTTAAGCTGTGATATGGGTGATAGAAAAAAGAGAGTTAACATTGGAGACTACGGAAAGAAACAGAAAATGATGAATTATATCTGGAGACCTGTTGCCACTAATGCTGGTTCTTGTGAAGGTTTGTCTTTTTAGACTTAGTCACAGAATGTATTGGCAATCAACTTCTGGCAGTACCGATAAGAATTTTGCATCACATTTATGATATTTATATGAATTCTATTACGTGACATGACCTTAAGTGGTATTCCTTCAAATGTAATAAAGCAAATTTACTAGTTATTTTATCTGATCTTTATTTTTGGTATAGCTCTTCCATGTTCTTTGATCAGATAGAATTTTGGTATGTGATATATTGTTGGCTATGTAAAGGTAATATTGACAAGCAGATAATGCCACGAGGTAGAATGTCTTCAGAAAGCGTGATATTTTTGAACTCCATTGACGGAGAGAGAAGGTGGAAGGATTATACGTTTTAAATGTTGTGTTTTGCAGAAAGCTTGAAAACGGATATAACAATTGAGTCAGAAGATGGATGTGATGTTCAAGAAGTGGGTTGTAGCACGTCTAGCACTATTTCAAATGAGCATCTCAAGAAGGTAGCTGCTGAAGCTATAGATGAAATCATAGAATCAGCTACCAGTTCCAGCCAATTGCAGGACAATGTTAAAAACAAAGTGCTAGAAGGAGATTCATCTCTAACCACTGAAAAACATTCCATTCCTGTGGAGGCAAGATTAAAAAATTTCACTTCATTTTGATCTTCTTTAATTGACAGTTTAGATATGATGGAGATGTCAACCAATCTCTCTTCATTTGTCCTTTTGGGTGCTGGTAGTGGTGATCACGGTACATCTTTTATTTGGCCCTTTTTTTAGGCTAAGCTATATTGTTAGTCTCTTGTATTTAATTTGGTTCCTTTTACTTTTTGTTATAAAATGATCCCTTATTTTGCAAAATTATACAAATGTGGTCCTTTCCGCTTCAATTGTGGTACAAAGAGGACCATATTGGTATAACATTTACAATTTAAGGGACCAATTTGGAGCAAAAAATGGGACCATGTTGGGATAACTTTAACTAAGTAAGGGACAATATCGAAACACAAAATAAAAGAGGGACCACATTAGTATAACATTGCAACATAAGGGACTATTTCGGAGCGAAAAGTGAAAGAGGGGCCAAATTGAGACCTAAAATAAAGATAAAGAGACCAAAAGTATGATTTAGCTTTTTTTATGTTGAGGTTTCCAAATTGTTGGCTGTTTAATCTACATTGAAGGTTACATAGTACTAGATTTCTTTGGTTTGTCATCAGAAGACAGGGTTTCATAGAAATTGGGTGGGGGGACTTCATAAGAACTCCTGCATGAAACACTATGCTGCTGATTTTTTTTCCTCATTTTTTCCGGCTCTGACCATAGCTTTTATTTACTGTTGTCTTATATTTTTCATTCCCTTTTTTCTTCATAGTTTACAGTGGAAACAAATGATACCCCTTGTTGCTTTTTAAAAAAGCTTTGAATGTGCCATCTCTTTTAAAAAACTTATACTTGCATTTGGTTCTCTTTCTGATTATGCATTGAACAGGCAACAACTTCAGCTTTTTCATTTTGTGTTTTTTGTGCAGGTTGGTGCTTCTCTATTTCGTTTTATTAAAGGAAAAGGGTAAAAATAGTTTTTGTTTGGAATTGATTACGACATTGCTTATCTAACTAGAATTAGATATAGTTTAGATGATAGGGAGGCTGAGTATGTCATGGGGGAAGGTGTTAGATAATTGTGAATAGTAATGCATATTAATAGTTGTAGATAGGCATAGGCTGAAAAGGAAAAAACAGTGTTACAGTCATGCATATTAGGAGATAGTTGTTATTTTATTTTTTTCAAGAGAGAGGGTAGAAGATAGTTGTTATGATGTAAGATTATATGCTTGTTACTTATACATAATAATGTTTCAGGGGATCCACGCAGAAAATGATAGAAGAGGAGATGAGGGTTAAGATAATATTCCCTTCTTCAGAAGAAGAGGATTTTATTAGTAAGATTTTGGGTTCACCTAATTCACTGTCTATCTAATATTTGCCTGCTTTGAAAAGTTGCTTTCTGTTATGGTTCTTTTCAACTTTGATTAATTTTATACATTGAGCTATTTAATTAAGTGATAGCTGTTATGACATGAATACAATTCTCATCGTCGAAAGACCAAAAAAATGATTACGAACCAGAAGCATGAGTCTTATATTGGCTGAGTGTGAGATGCAAAACTTCCATGTAAAGGAGAGGCTCTCCCGTCTTAACTGCCTGGGTTTTTGGAGGAAGATCTTCTCTACATCATTATGACTCTCTTATGAGTGTATAATGAAGTCCATATCTGAATGATTTATGTTTGAAGTTATAGGGATTTAGATAAAGGAGGGAAAAGAAAGAATAAAGACTTCGAATTGTGTTTGATAGTTTGATATGATTTCATACAAAAGGCTAAGCACCATTCCTTATTTATACTAATACTAGACTCGTAATTCTAATCAAACAGTTAAATTAAGGACGATAAAATTAGAAATATGAAAACTTATTCTAAGAAATAACCTAAGATATTTTAAAGTAGGATCAAGATATTGTATCACGCTTTTCATATAATCTAACAGGTATAATTGCCTTTTGCAGCCATTGAAGGCATTTCAATAGATAGCGTGACTTTAGCTTCTGAGAAGATTCAGACTATAATTGATGAGGTGAGTTGTCTGTCCATGCAATCTCTCAATCTCAAGAAACTTATGGCTATATTTACCTTCTTTTTCGAATTTGCTTTTTTTATCAAAAGAAAAAACCTAAAAATGTATTATGTTGGCGCTGGTGGTATTGACCGGCACTTACTTTGTAGTCACAAACTAAGGTTGACATATTTTCTTGTGTTTGGTAACAGACGGTTAGGAGTCGAAATCTTGATTATTCACACTTCATATCCCTTCCGTTGGCCATCCATCCTGAGTTAGTTACTAAGCTAATCAATTTTCAACGCACTGTTTTGGGTAATGATGATTCCTGCAAAGGTGAGAATCTTGGCACTGACTCCAATGAGGATGAGGATACTACTGATTACAAAGAAGTGGATCAATTGTCAAAGAAAAATGCTGATGTTGCAGTTGAACTTAAAGTTGATGATGACAGTAAATCAGTTAAGGTTAATCTTACTAGCATACCACTAGTGAGTTATGCACCTAAAGCATCCAAGTCTTCTGCTTCATCTGGTATGAGAACAATATGTTTTGCTATGTCTATAGATGGTTATTGCTTAATAAATTTGAACCAAAAGATTGTGAAATTGTCTCCATGTTTAATCAACTCAGCAGCGTAAATATTCTTTGAGTTTTGTTACATTTTTTGTTCTCTATTATTTTTCACTTTGTGGGGCCTGAACTAAGAATTTTAGTTAATCATTGATGAAAGCAATGGTTATTCCCAAGGCACACTCATATTACTGAGTAACCTCTCATTTTCATAGCTTAAAAGCTATGGAACCCATATACTCAAATTGCTAAAGTATAACTGTTGTACCCCTGTCTATTTTTTTATTATTATTTTTTTTTGATTTTTAAAAGAAAATATTGACCAATGTTTGGGATATCTCTTAGGCACTTTCGGATACAGCGCCTTTTTGTCTTGAAGCTTTTTGCACCTCCTTGTTCTTTATGTATTGAGTGGAATTTATACTCCTTCATTCATTCTTTGAGAATGTAAAGAGAAGATAGACATGATTGGGGATATTAGTTGTTGGGATTCTTGTTATTCCACCTGTGAGGGTATGTGTGAAGTCCCACATTGACTAGAAATATGGCCTAAGTACTCCTTATAACTTATAAGGTATCCCTGTATTTGGTTTGTGTCGCACCTGTATCGTATCCTATATTTGGACTGCATAGCTTATTACTTCTTACCCAAGAGACTCAGCAATGATTAAATGTTTATGCTTTACTTGCAGATAACTGCTACTCCCGCGTTGATCTTCTTACTTCTTCTATGTGCTGTCTTCGTTAATACGAAATATCACTGATTTCTTTTGCACTTTTACAGACTTGGGGATTGACAAATCTATATTCATCAAGCCTAAGACATTTCATCTTACAGTACTCATGCTCAAGCTGTGGAACAAAGACCGTGTTAAGACAGCCACTGAGGTCTTGCAGGTAAGTTATATCAAAGTCAACACAATGATATAGTATGTAAATTAAGTTATTTCTTTGTAACTATTGTATCTGTATAGAGTATTTCTCCTAAAGTTATGGAAGCATTGGATAATCGGCCCATCTCAATAAGATTAAAGGGACTGGTAGGTGTCTATTTTGAACTCCTTCTTTTCGATATGACACTCATGAATTCCAACATGCTGGTTATTTATTGACAATGACTCTCATATCTCTGTGTATGATGGATAGAAACTTGCTTTCTTATACCATCAAATTTGACTTCATGCAATTTCATTTGATATCTCTAATAAGGGAAACATATGTTTAACCTTGCAGGAATGCATGAAAGGTTCTCTCGCAAAAGCCCGTGTTCTGTATGCCCCTGTGGGAGAAATTGGCAGTGAGGGTCGTCTTTTGCGTGCCTGCCGTATCCATATATGACCAGTTTCTTGCGGTTTTCATTTGATATAGGAAATTGTTGTTTATTATAAATTACAAATAATTTTGGATCTGTGATCGTATCTGGTTTTACTTTTACATTGTGCTAAAAAGTTGTTTTTCTGAGCTTGTTTAGAAGTCATAATTGATGCATATATTGAAGCTGGACTTGTCTTAGAGAATGATGCTAAACAGAGACTGAAGGTAAGTTAACTTTAGCGGTTTCATTGTGCTTCCATGTATTTTGAAAAGTAATGATAGAAAAGTATTGCAACCCACATTATGTAGGATTACTTTGGTTCTAGGCCATTTTCACTGTACTAGTCACGCTATTTATTAGATGTCAGTTTCTATAATTTCTTTATGTTCTCTCAGAATATCTGAGGTTTATGTTAACGTAGTGTCAGCCCATGTTTTAATATGAAAGGTGAATAGCAACTGTATATTTATGAACAAACTCCCCTGTTGTGAATGTTATTTATGCATTTCCTAGCAGAATGATAATTTCCTCTTTCCAGCTTTAAATTATATAAGTTTGGGAACACTACTTGACTACATCAATGGAGAAAAAAAGAAAAGAAAGATACATATTATCTTCTTACGACAAGAATAATGCCATACTCTCCCTCTGCTGTATAATTTGTATGTAGTTATGGTTGTTTAAGTGATCATCAACTTTTTTCTCGTGTTACAGCTGCATGCCACAGTGATGAATTCAAGGCATAGGAAAAGGTGATGATGCCAGGCTTACTTGTTGTAACTTTGTTGGTTTATTTTTCAGTTTGTGAATAGCTGATATAAGCTGCTGGTGGTGTTCAGGTCAAAGTGGAGGAGAAACGTAGACTCTTTTGATGCACGGGGTATATTCAAGCAGTATGGATCAGAAGACTGGGGGGAGTATCTTATCCGTGAAGCTCACCTTTCACAGAGATTTTCATTTGATGAAAATGGATACTATCATTGCTGTGCTTCAATACCTTTTCCTGAAAATATGTAGGTAGTGTTAGATGTCTTGTGATTATTGCTTGACTTTCTCCTATATGGAGTAAGGATATATTGGAGTTGCTTCTCAAGTTTTTTAAACTTTTCTTGCAGCCAATGAAAATGCATGAGAATTGAGCACCAACTTGAATAGGATAACCAGAAGAAAAAAAGGGTACTGGAGTAGTGCAGACCTGGGATTTAGATCAATTTTGTGTTCAAATGCTTTTCTTGGCAATTGACATGGCCTCTTTGTAGTGTACTAAAAGTTTTTCATAAATGATACCTCCTCCGTTTCACGATACATGTCGGTTTTTACGAATAATTGTGCCTCACTTTACAATTGTTTTGTCAATAATATCCTTAATTATTACTGCAGAGAAAGAAATAGGTAAAACAGAATAATAGTTAAGAGTATTATTAGAAAGAGTTTAATTAGTATACACATTCTTTGTAAAGCTAATTATACTATCCACCAATCACGATACATGGTAGGGATAACACATCATGTCAGACTATCATTGGTAGGTTCACTAGTGGTGACATCACGGTGCTGTAGAAGTCAAAGTAGCAATGAAGTAACGACTATGAGTAGAGGGAGTGGTTGGGTGGGAGGTGTAAAATAATACAAACAAGGAATCGTGATATAATTTTGGCTAAAATACAGTTTTGGTCCTTTACTTCCGTTAAGTGACTGTTAATTAGGAATTATGTGGACGGTTAATTAAAATGGTTTAGGACTTATGTGGACAGTTAACTAAATGGTTAATTTGTTAATGCATCACTCTTTCGGCAAGGCATACCCTTCAAGTTAGTAAGGTCTGATCGCATTGTTTGTGTTGCTCTGTAAATGCACTGTTAGTGTTGTTGTTGTGTTTCTTGTTGATTAAGGATGAAAAAAAATAGAAAACATAATTAACAATTACTTACAAGAATGACCATATTAATTAACCATAAAAAGATAAAGGACGTAAACGAAGATTTTATAAAACATAAAGGACGCAAACGAATATTTTAAAAAAAGATAAAGAATGTAAATGGAATTTTTTTTAATAGTCTAATAACACAGTCAGTTGCTTATGTGGGCAATTTGTCCACATAAGCTCTAATTAACGGTCACTTAATTGAATGACAATTTTAACTAAACGTAAACGAATATTTTAAATGGTAAATGACGTAAACCTAAAAAAGAGTCAAAGATAAAAGACCGCAATTATATTTTAGCCTAAAATTTTTAGAGGAGTATTTATGAAATTCTTAAAATTTGAGAAATACACCATCAGCAAAGTAATAATAGCTGGTCTTTATCAAAAGAAAAAAAAAAGTAATAATAGCTGGAGATTTTGATGTCCCTCTCTATTTGAATAATTTTCATTTGTTGTAACTTAATTTGATTTTGTGAATCATAAAATTCATCAATAAAAAATGGAGCAATATGATTGATGAATTTAATTTATATACACAATAGGTGTATAAATGTTTTACACTATCGACCAATTAGAAATTAACACGTTATTAAAAAGAAGTTGGTCAATTTTTTTTTTTGACAAAAAGAAGTTGGTCAACTAGTAACCACCTTATATGTCAATTATTTCATGAATTATTATTAGTTGTGATTGTAAAAACCTTTACACTATACATGTACATAAATTAAACTCTATGTTTTATTATTCTACAAATAATTAACAAAAGTAAATTAATAAAACTTTAAGAGTGTTTTGGCTGAGGCAAAATTTGAGCATAACGTAATTTAAATTTTTGATATCGATTTTTTTTCGAGACTAATCGTCGCAGTGGCAGAAATTCTGTTTATGGACACCTGATTGTCGGTTCGATCCCGGGTGTGGACTATTGGTTTTTCCATTTGTGTGAGTGTTAGATTCTGACACTTACCAATCTGACCATAAAAAAAATGATAATTTTTTATCAAAAGGAAAGTAAAAATTATTTAGATGATAATTAAAAAGAATTTAGGAAATATTGTTCTTTTAAAAAAAGAATTTTTGTGAGACGAAAATTGTGTAGAGATTTTTTTTGCAAAAAAAAATTGTGTAGAGATAGAATTTCAAAATCCCTCGTTGGACTCTCCTGTCTCTCGCGCACTGCTCTCTGTCTCTCTCGCGCGAGCCGCTCTCTCTCAACAATGGCTGAACCCTACTCTCGCTCTTCTTCCCTCAATCAGTCCAGGTTCGTTTTCGTTTTTTTATTTCTTTGTAAATTTCAGAGCAACCTATTCAGTTATCGTTTTTTAGTGTTCAATGCTTATTATTTGTGCATTTCTGCACTAATGTGTTGAAATCTGTATTCCTGAATTTTGGCCCATTTTAAGCTGGTCATGTTCCCTACCTATAGATATCATGTAAGCAGAACACAAATCTAATCATAACTTCATAATTATACTTACTAAGAACTATTCTAATCTTGTCAAGTTGCTTCAGAAAAATAACTAGAAAAATATCTGATAATAGTGGCAGCTTTGGTTTGTTCCAAGCTAAAATTAGCTGCACATGTAAGTGAAGAAAAGAAACAGTTTTATGTTCTAGGCAGAGTAGGAAGATAAAAGTGGTCATAGGAAGCATTGTTGATAGTACCATATCCAGTTATTGCATCTTCTGCAACACGTAGCTTTAAGTTTTTGTAATTAGTTACTGAGTCAGAATCACAAGTTCTAAAGCATTGTTTGTGTTGTAACTTATAAAGTTCTAAAGGATGTGTTTAGTGTTAGATGGTTATAATTGGTTAATAACTAGTTGCTCTGACCAATGTTACTGAAAAAGAAATAACTGGTATGTTTAAAGGGAATCTGCACAAGTATATAATTGTGGAAGGATGGACAAACTCTCCATTGAGGTTAGCTTGTATTGCAAATGTATACAATTGTGAGGGATTCTTTACCCAAATAATTGTGGAAGGATGGACAAACTCTCCATTGAGGTTAGCTTGTATTGCAAATGTATACAATTGTGAGGGATTCTTTACCCAAATAATGAAGGATGGACAAAAAAACAAATAGTTACTCAATCATAAAACAACTAATAGTAACGCATAACAAGAGATGAAGGTAGAACTTGGAAGTGACACATAACACGAGATATGGATAGGGTTTTGAAGACGAGTTCTTACTCAAATAGGCTATTTGAAAGGTGAGTTTCTCTGAGCATCTCTGATTCAGTCTGATGTTGTTTTGTTCTGCATTTGTTTGTTTTTGACTCACAAATTATTTTATTTGTTACCATTACATCTGACTGTGATTTGAGTCTGAGGTTGTTTTTGTGGAACAGTTGATGGGTAGTGATGGTGCGTGGAAGCCGTGCTATGGCGAGACTCACTCCCCTTTTCTCTATGCTGACACAATCGCATTCCCGGTGCCCACTTCTCTCTCGGAATTTCTCTTTTTACACTCTGAAACGCACAGTAACAGGTGCTACCCCAACTAGCGCCATCAGCACTTTAGCTGTAACAGCCAACTCACGAGACAACAATGGCTCCTCCTCCTCCTCTTCCAAAGTAACAAGTGCTATTAAGCTTTCAACCAAAGCAAGGAGAAAAGCTGCTCAAGAATCCCCTGAGGGAGTTCTAAAACGGAACCTAAACAATTGCTCGAAGGAAGGTGATGTTGTTCAAGCACTTTATCTCTACGACGAGGCTCGAAAAATGGAGGTTCCACTCACTCTTGACCACTACAACAAATTACTCTACCTGTGTTCTGTCCAAACAGGTGATGCCAGTGTGTCTTCTTTGGGTCTTGAAAGGGGTTTTGAGATCTTTCAGCAGATGTTGAGTGACCAAGTCGAGCCAAATGAAGCCACATTTACCAATGCTGCTAGGCTTGCTGCTGCAAAGGAAGATCCCCAAATGGCTTTTGAGTTGCTAAAGCAAATGAAGAGTGTTGCCATTACACCTAAGCTGAGATCCTATGGTCCTGCTCTCTATGGATTTTGCAAGAAAAGGGATGCTGAGAAAGCTTATCAAGTTGATGCTCACATGGTTGAGTCGGGTGTTATGGCCGAGGAACCCGAGCTTTCTGCTCTTTTGGAAGTCAGTGTCAATGTAAAGAAGGCAGACAAGGTGTATGAGATGTTGCATCGCTTTTGCGTGCTGGGGTGAGACAGGTGTCTGAATCAACTTTGCAGATAATTGAGGATTGGTTTAACTCTGAATACGCCACAAAAACCGGGAAGAAGAACTGGGATGTTAATGGTGTAAGAGAAGGGATTGTGCGGGGAGGTGGAGGATGGCATGGACAAGGTTGGCTTGGAAGTGGGCAATGGAAGGTGGTCAGGACTCATGTGGACGGGACGGAATGTGTCTATCTTGCAGCGAGAAGCTTGTGAGCATTGATATTGATCCGAAAGAGACCGAAAACTTTGCTGCCTCGTTATGTAAATTGGCTTGCCAAAAGAAGTCAAGGCAAAATTTAATCATTTTGAGGTAGAACTGTGTTCATTGTTTTGTTTAGAAATTATGCTATATTGCTTAAAATCTGAATTTGGTGAAGGGCTCTTATCTTGTCTTGTAGACTTCCTTTGACTAGTTGCTATATTTTCAAGCCTCTGTCTTCAATTAGGTTATATATGAAAGTATCAGTATAGGCATGGGAACTGATATTGTTGTTTAACATTTCCAGAAGTGGCTTGAGAAGCATGGCCCATTTGATGCTGTTGTCGATGGTGCTAATGTAGGACTTGCCTGCGGGCAGGAGTTCAGGTTTTCGCAGGTGTGTGTGTGAAATTGTTGACCTTTTTTTTTATCGCATTACAAAAGCATCCTCTTAATGGTTCTTTCCACTTGATTGTAGCTTAATTACGTTGTTCAACAATTGCGTCAAATGAGCCCTTCAAAGAGATTGCCACTTATAATTTTGCATGTAAATCGAGTAACTGGTGGTCCTGCTCAGAATCCAAATAACAGGAGACTTATAGAAAATTGGAAAAAAAATGGTGCTCTTTATGCTACACCCCAAGGTTCAAATGATGACTGGTAATGAAGTGCTTCCATGACATTTAAGTTAGATTAAGTTGCCTAGTGTCATTCGTTTTTTTTCTTCTTATTTTACATGTTCAACTCTTGTTTACTTGTATTATACATTTCCAACATTGATAGGAATATAGATTCTTCAGTATATGTGTATCTGACATTCTGTGTTGCCCTCCAAAAATTCAGCTGTACTAAAATGTGGATTTGTTTATTGCAGGTACTGGTTATATGCTGCTGTTAGTTGTAAATGCTTACTTTTGACAAATGACGAGATGAGGGACCATTTGTTCCAACTACTGGGTTCTAATTTTTTCCCAAGATGGAAGGAAAAGCACCAGGTATTTGAGTTATCAGAGTAGTTAATTATAGCCCTATAAGGATGCATTTATTAGAAGCCTATTCTGAGTTCTGCTAGTGTAGAATTTAGAGAAGAATATATTCTGTAGAACTGAAAGTCTTTTCATTGAATTGAATGGAATTGTTACAAGATATTTATAGAGCTTGAGAAACCTGGAGAATCAGTTAGCTTTCTAACTGCTCAACTAACTACCTAACAGAATTAGTTATTATCTAACTAATTCTGCAGTCAACTAACAACTAACTAGTACACTATAGTACAGCAGAACAAATACAGCATACTATACTATACAAAACCAATAAACCAATCCTATATTTATATTACATCCTTCATTCCCCCCACAAGCTCAGAGGTGTGAAACACTCTGAGCTTGTCACGAAAGTAGCAGAACAGATTCTTTGACAGAGGCTTTGTGAGGATATCAGCAACTTGAGCTTGAGCAGGAATGTATTCCACCAGCAGAGATTTGTTCAAAACTTTCTCTCGAACGAAGAAAATGTCTAGTTCCATATGCTTTGTTCTAGAGTGAAGTACAGGATTATGAGTGAGGGCAACTGTGCTTTGGTTGTCACAAAATATAACAGGAGTAGGTAATGAAACTCTAAGTTCATGGAGTAAGGACTGAATCCATAAAACTTCTGCAGCAACCAGAGCCAGGCTACGGTATTCCGCCTCTGCCGATGATTTAGCCACCAAGGTTTGTTTGCGAGACCACCATGAGATTAAATTTGGTCCTAAGAACACACAAGCACCCGAGGTTGATCGTCTGTCATCAATGTCTGATGCCCAATCAGCATCACAGAAGGCACGGATAGAGAGGGGGCAGGCTGCAGTAGCTTTAACAAACGTAAGACCAATATCAATCGTGCCTTTGAGGTACCTTAAGATCCTCTTAACTGCTGTCCAATGAGATTGGAGGGGTTGTGCCATGAATTGGCACACTTTGTTGACAGCATAACCAAGTTCTGGCCTTGTAATAGTAGCATATTGAAGAGCACCCACTATGCTTCTATACAGAGCAGGGTCCTCATACAAATCAGTTCCATGTCTTGACAGCTTGAGATTGGTGGGAAGAGGAGTGCTGATGCTTTTACAATCATCCATACCTGCTTTGTGAATGATATCCCTGATGTATTTAGCTTGAGATAAAGCAATATCACGAGGAAGATGCTTGCATTCAATACCAAGGAAATAATCAAGAGTACCCAAATGTTTCAAGGAGAATCGGCATTCAATTTAGTAATATGAGAAACTAACAAGAGCAAGTAGAAGATCCAAAGAACAAGGATATCATCCACATATATCAACACTAGAATAGATTGACCACCACGGTTATAAGTAAGAAGGAGGCATCACATCTAGATCGACAAAACCCAAAGGTAATGAGAGTTTTGGTAAGACTCTCATACCATGCCCTTAGGGCTTGTTTAAGACCATAGATAGCTTTGTTGAGTTTGCAAACCATGCTTTTGTCATTGTTGGAGAACCCCGGAGGTTGAGCCATATACACATCATCATGAAGCTTGCCATTGAGAAAAGCATTATGAACATCAAGTTGTTGTATAGTCCATCCAAATGTGAGAGCGAGGATAGAAACGATTCGACCAGTGGATCGGTTTTACCGGTGCAAAGGTGTCAGTGTAGTCTTGGCCAAACTTCTGTGTAAAACCCTTAGCAACTAGACGTGCTTTATATTTATTGATGCTTCCATCAGGATTTTGCTTGATTCTGAATATCCATTTGCATCCTACAAGTGTTTTCCCTGGAGGTAAAGATGTTAACTGCCAAGTATTGTTAGTAAGTAAAGCATTATACTCATCCTGCATAGCCTTAGCCCAACAAGGAGAAGAGAGAGCTTGGTGATATGTAGAAGGTTCAGAAGTGGTGAGATTTAAGCTGGGATAAAGGGGTGGTTTAAGGCTGCCAGTTTTAGATCTAGTGAGCATGGAGTGATGATTGGTATTGGGTGGTGGTGATGGGGATGGTGAAGGTGAAGAATCTGGATCTATGGTACTAGAAGCAGTAGATGGTAAAGGTGTTGAAGGTGGTGTGTGTAAAGGGCTGGCAGGTTGAACATACGGGCTGGTAGGTGAATTGGGAGGGTAGTGAAGATTAGGTGTAGTTGCAGTAACATTGGATGATGTATGTGGGAAAACAACATGTAAAGGATGCTGTGAAGAAGTGTTTGTGGAAGGTGTGTGATTGGTGTTAGTAGTGCTTAGCTTATGATTAAATGGAAATGCTTGTTCATTGAATATTACATCTTTAGAGAGATATAGGCAATAGGACTTGTCAAGACACTTGTAAGCTTTATGAGAAGATGAGTAACCTAAGAAAGTACATTCTGAAGATCTAAATTCAAGTTTGTGGTTATTGTAAGGTCTAAGTAAAGGGTAACAAGCACAACCAAACGTGCGAAGAAATTGGAAATTGGGTGGCCTGTGAAACAATAACTGTGATGGTATGGGTGTGTGAGCGTATGCAACCTATTGATAAGAAAGACAATTTGTATGGAATGCATGATCCCAAAAGTAATATGGCAGTAGAGAGGAGTGGGAGAGAAGGGCTAAACCCATTTCAACAATGTGTCTATGCTTCCTCTCAACCACACCATTTTGGTGATGTGTGTGAGGAGCAATGACACGGTGGATGATACCTAGATCAGTCAAGTAATTCTTGAAGGGACGAAACTCACCCCCCCAGTCAGATTGAATAGCTTTTATCTTTCTATTTAGTTGAAGCTCAACTAGAGACTTGAATTGTTTGAAAATAGTGAGTGTTTCAGACTTGTTTTTCAAAAAATAGATCCATGTGTACCTGCTGTATGCATCAACAAAGGATACATAATATTTGAATCCCATTGATGATTCCATAGCAGCAGGTCCCCATAAATCACAGTAGATAAGTTCTAGAGGAGCAGAGTAAGTAGTAAGAGAAGGGGAGGAGGGAAGCTTATGAGCTTTAGCTAAACAACAATCAATGCAAAAATCATTATCATTTCTTTTGAAAGAGGAAAGATTACAAAGAGATAGTACATTATTGAGTGTGGCTAAACTAGGATGTCCAAGTCGTTTATGCCACTTAAAGAAAATATTGGAACCAACAATGGTAGAATTGATACTAGGACTAGAATTACAAGAGAAACCAGAATTATTGAAAACCAAAGATGCTGTCCGAAGTGGATACAATCCATCAGCAGTGAGAGGACCCTTGAGAAGATCTTTGTTAGAAACCTGAGATTTCATAACATAATGGTGAGGGTGGAATTGAACATAAGCATTATTATCATAAGCTAATTTACTAACAGAAATCAAGTTTTTATTAAGGGTAGGAACATGAAGAACATTGTTTAAGTGTAATTGTGTGTGAGGTTGCATAGGTGAAGGGAATGAGTAATTGCTAATGGATTGAACTCTCAAACCTTGACCATTGCCTAAGTAGACATGATCCAAATGGGATGGAGGAGGAGCTCCAAAGAAAGTGTGCATGTTTGTAACATGGTGAGTAGGCTGCAGTGTCCATGGGAGCAACATCATCGTGGAGGCATGATGGCGGGAAACACAGGATTAGTAATATTGGCTTGAGGAGGGTGCAGGATTTGGTGAAGACCAGATCGGAGCATTCTGTGTAGTTGGACGAATGTATTGGTACGGATTGCTTTGTTGCAGGTGAGGACTGGGATTCACAGAAGCATTGAAGCGATGGTAGCACTGATAAGCTTCATGCCCAATTTTGTAGCATAACTGACATTGAATATTGCTCCGGCCACCACCACGACCACCGCGTCGTCCTGCGCGGCCACCACGACCACGATTATTGTAGTTGTTGCGGTATCCCTGTTGATTGTTCCCATAATTGACGTTTCCAGTAGAATTAGGGTTCGTAATGTTCGCCTGAGGGGAAATTTGGGAATTAGGGTTAGGATTTCCAATCGAATCAGAATTTCCGGCTGATTGAGTGAAATTGAGCGACGCCACTTCTTCCTTGATTTGTTGTTTGGAAATCTTTTGTTCTTGCGCTAACAGAAGCGATTTAATTTCCTCAAAATCAAACCACGAGATTTTACTGTTGATGACGGTGGTTAGAGCGTCGTAATCGGCCGGTAACCCTTCCAAGATTACATCTAATTGATCTTGTATGGTAACGGTTTCACCAATTGCAAGAAGCGAATCAGTAATCAATTTGATCTTCGCCAGAAATTCTGCAATTGAAGAGTTGCCTTTCTTGGTCGTTCGTAACTCTGTGCGAAGCTGTCTTGCTTGAGCTTTCGTTTTTGACTGAAATGTTTGATGAATTGCGTCCCATAATTGATATGTATATCTGCATCCAATCACAGTAGGAAGTATTTCAGGAGAAAGGGACGATTGCAGCCATGAGAGCAAGAGTTGATCTTGCAATTCCCATGCTGCATATGCAGGGTTTTCTCTGTTGTTGATCCGATCGGTTTCATTGAGAAATTGAGGTGGGATTTCAGGGGAGATACAGAACCGATGGAGACGATGGGCTCTAAGGACAGGCTCAATTTGCTGTAGCCAGATTAGGTAATTTCTGTCATTCAGTTTTGTTGCAATCTTGTAGTTAAAACTGGATAATGGTGTGGAAGAAGAAGGATTTACAGATGTGGTGAGTAATGGTGACGAGCCACCGTGGGGGGACGCCATTGGAGGAGGATGCGCAGCGAAGCAAGAAGAGGATCAACCACCGTAGTGGGAAAGCCTTACCGATACCATGTAGAATTTAGAGAAGAATATATTCTGTAGAACTGAAAGTCTTTTCATTGAATTGAATGGAATTGTTACAAGATATTTATAGAGCTTGAGAAACCTGGAGAATCAGTTAGCTTTCTAACTGCTCAACTAACTACCTAACAGAATTAGTTATTATCTAACTAATTCTGCAGTCAACTAACAACTAACTAGTACACTATAGTACAGCAGAACAAATACAGCATACTATACTATACAAAACCAATAAACCAATCCTATATTTATATTACATCCTTCAGCTAGTCTTCTATATCCATGGACTGTTATTGACTACAAGTTACAACCCAAGGCTAGCAGCAAGGATCTCAAAAGTCAAAACCACACACTCTAGGGAAAAAGAAATTATTACAGTACCCATTGCACATTGTCCTCAGTTTAATTGTTCAATATATCTTCTGCACAACCATGTTTGCTTAGCCGTAATCCTAGGTAATCTTATATGGAATGCGGCCCACTTTAGAATAAGCTTTTGAATCCTTCAATTAAGATCCCCTAAAATATCTTGTACAGATACCAAAATGGGGTTTATCTTTTTTTTTTTCCTACATATACCAAAACCCCCTAACAAGGGGGAACTCAAAAATGTATTGGAGGAAGATTTTTTGAGGGCTTAGAAAACTTCTTCATATCCTTTCCATCTTTTTATGATACTCCAAAAATTAAAAAATATTAGTCATGACTCAAGTAATCTCTTCCCCTTCTCTACAAAATTGCTCTCAAATAAGGGGAGAGATTTCTCTCTCTCTTTTTCTCCTCTCCCCTCCCAACTCCCAAACAGAAGGCTTTGTTCCATTTGCGAGTTAGGAGGGGAGGAGGAGAGAGGGAAAGAGAGAGAAATCTCTGATCTTATTCGAAAGTGTTTTTGTAGAGAAGGAAGAGAAAATACTTATGAATACTGTATTTTTAATTCTGAGATTAATACTTTGAAGAATTTTTGTAAGCCCTCGAAAATCCTCCTCCAATACACTTTTTTTAGTTCTCCCATATTAGAGAGTTTTAGTATTATGAAGAGAGATAAATCCCTCACTCAAGGTGGGGAACTATCTTTCCTTCCCCTTCCCTTCCCTCCTTTTTGTCCAAAGCTCTCCCCTCCCCTCCTAAACTCCCAAACGGAGCCTTAGCCTTTCTCGATGCTTAATCAATGTCATTAAATAGTGGGCAAAGCGGCACCTTGGCGGAATGGGATAGTAGATTTTGTGCCAGCCGCCTTAGACAACTTGTGAAACACCATTTGCCATGACAGTCCCATAGGTTGCAATTCTACATTTATATGGTGGAACTCTGGCCATCTACCATTGACAACATTGTGCTGAATTACTAATTTGTTATTTGTCTTTTGCTAATGAATTTGGGTACTTAAGTATTTGACTCCAATAATGAAAAGATAGATGATGCCTTTTTTGGTTTATAGGTTCGAGTATCAGCCTCATCTCGTGGAGTTTCCCTAGTTCTGCCTCCTCGTTATTCAATAGTTATTCAGGTGAGAGGATGACCTAACTGATTTCTTGTTTAATTGGATTTACAGGATCATGTTTCCACCAAGCAAACAGTATGGTTGTTACCAATCTCTCCTTGCTTAGCATTGAAATAGAACTCTGCTAAATAAATTGGGCTGAGACTTTTGTCCAATTCTGAGAGGTTTGGTGGTTTTCTATCTCAACCTGTATGTATCTATATCTGTCCCTTCTCTCTTCAAAGGGACAAAAAAATGATTGACAGATAACTGAAAGCTGCAATTTAATTATATATGCTAATTATTTTCGTGAAAGACATGAAAGATGAAAAAAGGTTTTACACAATATAACTGCAGGAATCAGCCAATGGTAGTTGGCATGTGCCAACCGTTTCTAATGATGATCCTGAGACCCCAAGGGAATGGTTGTGTGTCACTAGATCCAAGAAAAGCTCATTACATAATTTATGGACATCAACCTCCCACATCTGATGGCTCGTGAGAATGAAGATGGAGTGTTTTGATCTTCTTGGTTCGTTTACAGTAGTCATCCAAGGTTTTTCTCATATTGAATTGCAGTTATATACTTATATGCAGCTGCGATGAATGCCTGACATATAGAAGGTGCTGCTTAGCTGCTACCATTTCCTTCTCTTTTTCTGAATATAATTTGTTTTTGTGTTGCTCAACAGCTTATCCTTTAGCTCCAGGCTACCCCGAAAATAAGAAGCTTCTCCTTCTGGAATTTCTTTAGATTTTCCTTAATAACTGATATATAGCTCTTTCAATGTTCAGAATGAGAAGGTTTTCTTTTGGTTCAGGAAAGTTTAAGCAGTATGGATTGGAGGACTTGGGGGGAGTATCTATAATCAATTTTGTCTCGTATTTTTGCCTAAGAGGCACCATAAAGTAGCATTACATTTGTATAGGGAGCAATTGATTGCAGTATTGAAAGCTATCGAGTCCACTTTGCCATAACTTCAGTCTGCATTCATAGACCACTTCTGTTGAAAAAAGGATAATGGCATTGTTGTAGTACTATGTACCATAAATTTCCTTAAAATATGCAGTTAGATTGAGTGTTAGGGATGATTATTATTGGGGCCATTGAGTTCACAATTTTTTTTGCCCCCATCAATTTATATTTATCCACTGTCCATTTGATGATTTCATTTGACCAGGACGTGACCGCGTTTATTTAATCATCGAAAATTATGGTCGTCTTTTCAATTTTCATGCTGGTTGTATTTGGATTTCAGTTTGAATGAGTTCAAGCTTATGTGGATTGGCTTAAATGTAACTTTATGTTTTCAAACTACAATCCAAACTCAGTACTACTATTAGGTGTCGACAACCTCAAAGCGCAGAATAGCAAAATGAAGCAACCTTGGAACTTGGAAGTTTGAAATACTCCATCTATAGCAGGGAGCATAGCTCCCAGGCCAGTCGGGCGCCATGAACGTCAAAGAGGGTGAGGAATTGGGGTTTCTTCTTCATGCCATGTAACACGACTAGTGATCTTGGTTCGTCTCGTGTTATTTTTCGGGTTAATTCCCACCTAATTGTTGTGTGTAGGAGTGATCTATCAAGAATTTGAGATTGTTATCAAAGAGAGTCGGAACGTTTTATCTTTGAAACGTAACTTTAGGGTAGAATTGTTAGAAGATAATCAAATCTAAAAGTTTACTCGCTTTGCACGGGAGCCTACTTCTCGGTCAAGTCCCAACCCCAACGTTGAGTCGTTACCTTATATATCTCATGCGAAAATTGATCATCTAAAATTAATTTTGAATAAAAATAAGTTGAATATAAAATGATTTATGTTTGGATGAATTCACATAAAAACAATTGAACAATAAATTTGAGAATAAAATCAACTTTTGGAAGCAAAAGTTACAAATTCTAGTTTAAAGTTTGAATCAATCTAAAGTCAAAATCAAGCTCTTCGTGTACATATCTTTGCAACTATAATTGTTTAGTGTTTAGATTTTATTGAATAGTTATTTAAATAAGGGTTTTTTTTGACCCCCACCCATTCCTCTAAAACCCCCCACCCACCATGTGAAAATACCAAAATACCCCTGTCTGTTTACAAATCACCATTTCTTCACATAATTGGTCATACATACGTTTGACCACCTTCACTCGCATATACGCCAGAGAGACGTATATACGATCAGCCCAGAAATCCACCAATCGTATATACCCCACCACAAAATTTATATATACGACGAGCAAAAATTTACTCACCGTATATACCCCTATTCAGGCGTATATACGATTAGCCAGAAATTCATCCACTCGTAAATACGCCAGCAGACCCTATATACGACGAAGAAAAAAGTAAGCACCTGTTTTGATGTAAATACGATGAGAATTTTTTTTTTTTTTTACTAATTTTTTTTCTTCCCTCGCAGTTGTCCAAAGAGTAGGCATAGAGGAGACGTGAGGTCTCTCCGATCGCAGAGAGATAGGGAGTCATCATCGCTCCGAGCACGAGGACTCGGAGGCATAATCGATTCCATGCTTCAATGAGGAGACAGAGACAGCATAGCCCGAGCCGGTGAGTATCACCTGAGCCACTTCGATAAGCTCGCTGGAGCTTTTATCTCGGGGATTACTGCAGCAGACGCAGCAGAGAGGATTGGCATAGAGGAGGCCGGTTTCGGTATCATTCATTCCCACTTACTCCTCGATATCATCCACGGTATCCTCGAAGACGATCCTCAACCTCTTCATTACCATCCCCACCTCCCGAGTATCGCAGCAGCAGTTGTTCTGTGTCGATGCTTATTACTCGCACCGATCCTATGTCTGAGTATCATGAGGTGCCTCAGCAGAGTATCAGGAGGAGCCTCATCCCTCTCTTTTCACTGACTTGGCAGATCATGTCTGCAGTTCTATACTCACGACCGATAAGTTTTGCATTTTTGCTTAAATAATTTATTTAAGTCACATAGTCCGCACTTTTGCTTACATTATTTATTTATTTTTATTTCAGAGTATCGTGTTGTCAAAGTATGGGCTCATGGCAACAAAGTCCATACTAGACTCCATCTTCATTACCCTGACCTACTTCAGCGCACCACTGTGGTCAGGGACTCCAGATTGGCCCCACTTCTCCGTGATCGCCACGCCACAAAGAGACCATGAGTTCTTTGTCGGCTTTTATCGAGAGATGGCACTCGGATGCTTCGTCATTTCACTTGCCATTTGGTGAGATGACGATCACCGATGACATCTCTTGTCTTCTCGCACCTTCCCATCCAAGGGAACTATGCCACACCTCCCGCCATCACTTTGTGAGCTCGGAGTTTGCCACACGACTTGCCGAGACATATCCGGGTGTGTCACGGGTTGAGGTCGCTAACAACACCCGTGGGGTCCGTGACATGCCTTCAAATGGTCGGAGCAGGTGTATGAGCGTAACATGGAGGAGGGGGTGACATCATTTATTCTTTGTGAGGGCTTATCGCCGCCTCCGACCTACTGATATCTTCACTACGAAGACCGGAGATGCAGCCGAGGCTAAGTGGCCGGGTCTACACTGGATGATCCGAGAGCAGATGTTCTTGGAGGCTATGCATGGGGTGCAGTGCACTAGCCGCCATGTATGAGTCCTTGAACACCGCTGCGTCTTTGAGGACTACGCAGCAGGTGTGGGAGGTATGCCACCTATTTCGTGTACACATTTTAACTTCTTGTATTTTTGTTAAATCATGACCGACTTTTGGTAAATTCTTGTGAATTAAATATGTTGTTTATTTTCGCATTTCGAGCTTGGATTATGTGGTATTTCCTCGGATGGCGGAGAGGTTTCGGTCATATCCCCAAAAGTGAGCCACTTGCGGGCGCCACGGAAGAAGAAGTCGACCACCAAGCTCACCACTACAGGAGGATGCTTGATGAGCCGAGGCCGAGGATGTCTGCTTGGCGACCATTTGAGAGGACAGGGTGGTAGACCGCTTCGAGCGCGGATCTCCTACAGAGGCTTCATCGGCTAAGCCGACTTCGAGTTCCTTACATGCCCGATAGGTGTCTGCGGCGGTGTGGGTACACGCAGATCATCCCGCGTGACCTCTCGATGGGTCCGTCCGAGTCATCATCGATCTGCGTGTTTGATCGCCCACTTCATGGCATCTGTGGAGGACATCATGCGCACTACTCGGGTTGCTGCTCGCCCGATCGGATCAGCACGGAACTACTTAGAGAGTGGTACGTCCGGGCTTCTATCCCCAGACTATTACCGGCTCCACCATCACCTAGAGCTCAGCCCTGGACACCCTCCCCTGAGATACGCTACGACGATCATGACTGGATTAGGGAGGTTGTGAGGGCTTGTAGAGAGGGGATTCGTGACGGCGACATCGCGCATGGCAGTCCGGCGTATCGGACACTCCATAGGGTGGTGGGGGGGATGGCAAAGACGGATGACGTGGGTGGGAGCTTAGACGACGGGACGCGAGGACGAGGGGGACGCCGTTAGGGAATTTTTATTTGTTTTTTGATGTATTTGATATTATATTGGCACTTTATTATTAACTTTTTTCGGATGTTTTATTTATTTTACGAGTTTCCATGAATTTTTGATTTCATTGATTCGATAAAACAAAGTTACACAAGCGATAAAACATAAACAACTTGAATAAAAATAAGCGAGATAAAATGAAAATACAATAGAAACTATCGAAATGGTGGAGTTAATCGACGAAGGATCTCAATGACGGTCATACGGTTTCGACGCACACATGAATGTAACTCCTCCATTTAATTGTAATATGAATGGACATCATGTCTCGGACGTCATCCTCATTGTTGACATCCATGGTAGACCGATGTAAATACCTCCATCGATCGTTTGGGTTTCCGATAAACGATACGAATTATCTCATGCTCGTTCTCTGGTTGAACCATCCGCAGTAGTTTCTGCTTAAGAGCAGAAAATGATATATCGTGTCTTAACCTACACGAAACAACATCTCTCCCATCGAAACTTACACCATCATCTTTCAAGATGATGCCCTGATGATCAACAAACCCCATATTAGAATGACGCGAGTGAGGAAGAAGGCTCGTAGTATGACATTAGCGAAGCTTGCATCATCTTCACTTGTGATGTGTGAGAGAAGGAGGAAGTTGAAATTTTAAAACGGCCAATCGTATATACTTCTTCAGGGCATATATACGATGTTTAAAAAATACACATCGTATATATGTCCCAAATGACATATATACGATGAGCCTTTTTAAAAAATAAAAAAAAATAGAAAACGAAGGGCATTTTGGGGATTTCAGTGTGGGTGGGGGTTTAAGGGGAGAGGGTGGGGGTACAAAAAAAAAACCCTTTAAATAAACATAGGTATTTAAATTCAACAAGCACAAGTAGTCTAGTGGTAGAATAATATCTGCCATGTCATAGACCCAGGTTCGATTCCCGGGTGGTGCACTATTGGGGAGCTGTGATGAAATTAGTTGTGATGGTGGGTCCATCATCAATCCTGAATTCTAGGATGGAAACAAATGCCTCTGAGCTCCTTCTTTTTTTAATTAATTTTTAATTTCATTTGTCTAAATTTGGAAAGATTATGAGAAATTAAACAATGGTAGATGATAATAAGATGCTTATTTAGTAGCTTAATGGATCTGTCTTATTAAACAACACAGTTTGGCAGATAAGGATTCATTCCTTTAATTAGTAGCTTATGATCTAAAAATGAGACAAAGCATGTGCTGCATATGACTTTGATTAGCTAGCCTGGCTGATCTATGTGAAATGAAACCCCTTTATGGAAAATTTACCAAAATATTTCTATCTAAGTTATTTATGCTGCTTTGCTTTCAAATTTGCAATTTTGAGCTCTGTTCAAAATAGTAGCCGAGCTAACAAAGGTGACTGACTAGCCAGCTAATTAGCCATTTTTGGTTAGTTTCGACGAAATGTCAAATAAATACTACACACTATTATATGGTCACACCTGGGTTCGAATTCACGAGTCAGCATCTCCATATTGCTGAAATTGTCTATCGTGGGTACTAGTAAATGATATGTTGGTGTATACAAATAATCATAATCAACCAAACATTTTTTGTTGGAAAAGAGAGGCCTAAAAGTCAGTCCTCAAGGGTGTCCGAGACCATATGTAGATTCATGAACTAATTCTGTTCACTCATTTTGAATTGAACCATCATCCCTGCCGTTTTTTAGAAAATGGCCGGTGTTGTTAGTGGCTTAGAGTTAGAGCTATTTTTGCATGTCCTCCACAGTGTCCACTCCCCTATCAGTACTCCTTTGTTTTATGATTATTATTATTATTATTGTTATATTATTTCCTTCACACTAAACACCACCTATATGCCTCTCCTTACTAATACTATTCACATGAGGGAATCATTTATTTGCTTCCAGACATTTCTAATGGATCACGCAACTGACAACAACTAAGCTTGCCAGAAAAGGACTTGATTAATTGTATATGCATTTCCATAGCATGTAACCATATCCCCTTTTTTGAAACCAAAGATATACCGTATAGTACATTAATTGTATCCATCCTTTTAATTTCAAGTGTCCCTTATTTGATAAACTCTTGCAATTTATGGATAACTTATTCTTTGTTTATTCAGTTTAATAGCTTTTCCATAAAATTAAGAATATACTACAACTAATAATAATAATAATAATAATGATAATGCAACTTCAACCACCCATCAAGTTCGTGAACTTATTTAATAAGCCTCATAGCTGTAATGGACAATTTCTACAATATATAGCTCACCACTGAAGCCTTTTGTGCTACATCTCAACATTTCCTTATCTCATATTCTTATCCTGAGTCTCTTTTAGAAACTTCCAAAGATGGCTGGCATAACATTCGGACGCGTAGATGATTCTTTTAGTTTGAGCTCCATCAAGGCCTATATTGCTGAGTTCATCTCAACCTTGCTCTTTGTTTTTGCTGGTGTTGGTTCAGCCATAGCCTATGGTTAGTTAATTGAAAGACTATATATATGTATAACTAAGGTTCTAATAATATATGCCAATGCATGAAACTAATAACTAAGGTTCTTATAGTACAGTTTTTGAATTATGGACATGCAGAGCATGCAAACCAAAGACATAAAATCATTGTGCTTTTTTTCCTTTTGCAGGTAAGTTGACATCAGATGCAGCTCTTGATCCTGCTGGGTTAGTAGCAGTTGCTGTTTGCCATGGTTTTGCTCTCTTTGTTGCTGTTTCAGTTGGAGCCAACATTTCTGGTGGTCATGTTAATCCAGCTGTCACCTTTGGGTTGGCTATTGGAGGCCAAATCACCATCCTCACTGGCATCTTCTACTGGATTGCACAACTTCTTGGCTCCATAGTGGCCTGCTTCCTCCTCAAGTTTGTCACAGGAGGCTTGGTAAGTTCAAGCTCAACCCATGCAATGCAAACATCTATATATATATCCATCTAGGACTAGCACTTCAGATTGACGTGTTTGGTATCCGACACGTATCTTTACCGACACTTCAATTACTTCTATTTTTTTTTGAATTTATTAACGATATCTACTTGTTTGTGTCTATATCTGCGTCGTGTCTAGTTAGAGTTGGCAGACAAAGCGGGCTAAGCTAACCAGCCCAGTTGTCTACTAGGTTGTGTTTTTGTAGTCCAATTGGGCCTAAAACACTGTGATAGCGGTACGACACAACCCAACCCAACTTTTAAGAAAAGAAATCTCAAAGTCTTCAAAAAGTATTAAAAAGCGGACTCACTCTCGTGCATAGGCCAACAGGATTGGGCCAAAATGGTCCGATTATTTTTTGGGCCTCTATTAAATGAGCCCGAGCAAGTCCAAAATACTAGGCCATTAGGTCGGCCTGTTAGGCTGGGCCGAAATTGATAGCTCTCTATGTCTATACATGTTTGTATTAGTCCTTCTATATGATCCAATCATTATTGTGAGAATATATGTTAACTTATTGGCTGTTATTTGTTGTCAGGCTATTCCTATCCACAGTGTTAGTGCTGGTGTTGGAGTTGGTGAAGGAGTTGTTACAGAGATAATCATCACATTTGGATTGGTGTACACAGTCTATGCAACAGCAGCTGATCCGAAGAAAGGGTCATTGGGAACAATTGCACCACTTGCCATTGGTTTAGTTGTTGGTGCTAACATATTAGCTGCAGGACCATTCTCTGGTGGTTCAATGAATCCAGCACGTTCATTTGGCCCTGCAGTTGTTAGTGGTGATTTCCATGATAACTGGATCTATTGGGTTGGACCTTTAATTGGTGGTGGTTTGGCTGGTCTCATCTACAGCTATGTCTTCATGACTTCAGAACATGCACCTCTGGCTAGTGATTTTTGATTTGATTGAGGTTGTTGCATTGCATGTATCATTCTTGTATTGTTGTTCTTGTTCCTCCACAATAAAGGAAGGAAAGAGATCACTCTTGTTTTTCTTTCTTTTCTTTTCCTCTTTATCCTTTTGTTTTTATGCTTTTGATGCAAAGCATTTGAGTCATTGTTTTCTTGTAAGAATTCAATAAGTTGTCTTTGTAGTGTTTTTTCTCTTCAAGAAAGAAAAACTCTAAAAAATGACTTTTCGTGGCTTTGCATTTGATTCGATTTTGAGACAAAAAGTCATCTGGTTTGAAAGTGCACAATGCATTCATCTTAGTAAACTAGTACATCTCTATGCTTTTTACATTCTGTTAAAAAAAACAGATATATTCATTCATGACTTTCTTTGGGATTTGCAGTAAAATAAAACAAATGCAAAAAATGGTTGTGAGTGGGTTTACAATATTCTTTGGTTATACTATATTCAAGCCTCAAATGACTCTGACTCTTCAGACTCTCCAGGCTTTTCATATTTCCATTCATGCCCTTTCCACTCAGGTAGTTGTTGAATCACAACCTACAAATGAAGCATAAAACATTTATTTATTTATTTATTTAATCTATTAATTCAAAGATACTACTACTCTAAAACTCAGGAGTCAAGAAGAATGACTAACCACCCCTGTTGAATCTTCTTTACCCACTGTTGTTTGACATGCCAATCTCCAATTCTTTGGTTTCTAGGAAGAAAAAAAAACCAAAAGAAAACTCAGATAACAAATCTGCAATTAATTTTGATATTGCCAGAAGCAGAATGAATGAAATTAGCTAGCATTTACCCTCTTGAGTTTTTCTTTCTCTTTATCTGTGCGGGGATTTAGAAGCTCCTTCCCTTCAAGAACCTAACAACAAATGTAAAATACAATTAATACCAACTTAACTTATGAAGTACCAATAGAGACAGACTCTAACATCAAACAAGACAATATGAACACGTAGATACTGACTTTAATTTGAAAAATAGAAGTAATTGAAGTGTTAATATAGTATAGATGTTCGACACGAAACATATGTCGGATAGTAGACACATCTTCAACAACTTGAAGTGCGTGCGTGCGGTGCTACACAGGAAGTAAAGCTCACTCACTCACCTCTACCATACAAGTTGCACAAGTTCCACCCCCTCCACAATTTAATAAAGGTCTAGCCTGGAATGGAAAGAGACAAAAGTGTATATATATATACTAGGTTGATTCATTAATTGAAATATTAATTAAAGTAATGAAGAAAAGAAAGAAAGAAAGTTAGAAGTTGTTACATACATAAGGTCCATAAAGATCGATATTGGAATCAAGCATTATATTCCTAAGCTTCTGGCCACCAGAAGCAGAACGATAATGCACATCTGGTGTTCCATCTGGTAGCAACACCGACTAATCCAAAAAACATTATTAGAAATACAAAACACAAGTTAATTAGTATAATAATGTGGAATAAGAGAATAAGTTACATGTATGTGATTGTTGAAGAGAACTTACACTGACAAATGCGAAGCCAACAGAAGGTGGCTCGCTGGGGTCAGTGGTCTGAGTCTGTGAGGCTCTCTCAGCAGCTTCAGGGAGTGTGCCAACGGCTCTTATTATAACTTTGGTTCTAATTGCAAACTTAGGAGAGGTGAGGGGTCTCACTCTCAAGAGTGATGAGGTGAATGCAGGAGAAGGAGGGGTGAGGAGTGACGACATCTGTGTTAAGCTCAATACACACTTGTGGTTCTTCTTTTCATCATCTTATCTCATCTCATCTCATCTCATACAAATACTATTTCAATATAACGACAACATATTATACATGATATTTTCCATTTAATATTTATGTTCATATTCATGTTGAGAAAATAAAAATAAAATTATTTATACAAACTATTGACGTCGGGTCTGGGCCATACAAGGTTGCTTGGTCCACAAGGTCAAGCCCGTGTTTTAAAACGTAAAAATCAGCGCTAGAGGAAGGGGTTGAACCTTCGACCTTGTGGTTAACAGCCAAACTCCAGCTCCTTGGTGATTGATCGTTTCTTTCTTTTTTAAGTGTAGAGCATACCTATAACTAACATAATTAACCTAAGAGTTCTCAAGATACTTAAATTTCTCTACACCATCGATAGAATTTTTGACACACCCAAACTCGAACTTAAGACCTTTTAGTGAAACTTTGAATCAATCCACGTTGCTCATTGTTTGTATACTACTTTTTTTTACGGGGAGTGTTGGTAGTATGCTTAGTTGTCTTTAAGTAGTCTAAATTAGAAAATATTATATGTTATCGATATAATTATCTTTTAGATTCTGTCTTTATAAATGTCTTTGTATGTTGCAAATGAATATTTTGTTTTCGAGGACCAACAATAAAACATTACATATTGTCATTATATTAGTTTTCATATTTTTCCCATATAATTATTACATTTTTTGACCAAAATATTTATTACATTTTGTTGGTACAGTTTCATTACTTTTGACATTTGACGGAGAAACCTTGCGTATTACCGACATACAAATACAAATTATTTATCTTACTTTACACATTTGGTATTTTTCTTTATGATTATCGAATGTTGTTGAGCATACCCAATAGCGCTTGAATGAGATGGTTTGAGTCTCTTATAGTTTAACTGTCATAGATTTGAATGCAACTTTAGAAATGTAGCAGCTTTAAATCTCTCGAGGGAGAACTTTGTCGCCCATTATGGTCATACCCCGTTCGAGGAATTAATCTATGCAGTAAGAGCTTTAAATTTCTAATGTATTTATCTTTTGTAATTTAAATATGTTGTTTTTTAGTTTCGATGAGAAACCATTGTATGCTCTCGAGATAATTATTTTAATAGTTTTATCCTTATAACTTATTTATTTATTTTTTCTAAAGAATTATTTTGCTTTTTAGTTCTAACTGAAAAACATTATTGAAAATATTATCTATTGCAAATATAGTTATTTGGATAATTTATAGTTTGTCTTCATAAGTAAATATGTATATATTTTATAAATTGGTATTTTATGTTGCGGTCGTGGCGAGAAAATATTATTTATTATCAAAATACTTAATTCTTACATTTCATCTTTTTATATGTATTTTTTGCTTTTGAATTCTAACGGAAACATTACATTTATGTATGTATGTATACTAGTATGTAACCCGTGCGATGCACGAGAAGCAATTTTCGTGAAAAATATTCAATTTAAATAATTTTGTGAAATAATATAAATAAAATTAAAAAATAATTTGGCCATGTTTGATAACAATACATCATTTTTATTGATTTCAATTTAGCATATGTATAATTAATGGTTATGAAGAATAAATAGAATATAAGGTACAATTATTACATATTAATAATCTAAGGTTTAAAAGTAAAAAAAAAACATAAGTTATCTATTTGAAAATCAGTTTGAGTATAATATATGGATAGACAATCAGAATAAATAAAATTGAATTTATATTTGGATTGGAAAATAAATTTAATATTTTTGGTCTAGATGAAATAGCAAATAAACACCACACACACACACACTACCAATGCTCATACTCGGGTTCAAACCCGGGAGTTGGCGTCCATATGTCGTTGAAATTGTCAAGGCAACAGAGGGACAAAAAAGACAAAAAAGAAATCTTATTCACTTTATCATGAGAAAAATTGACTTAAAAAGCTTCTCTCACATTAAGACATAGAATAAATCATAAATAGCTCATTACTAATTAATATTACCAAAACAACCATTATAAAGTTGGATTTATGCATTTCAGAGCAGAGTAACAAAGATTAGGAACAAATTTAATCAAATAAAACTACAAAAAGGATTGTATTTGACCAATTTGAGTAGCTAACCGTACAAATATACTATCTATATATAACTGTAAGACCAATTTTATGACTATTATGTGGTAGACAAAGTTACACATGCATCTATCAATTTTATTTTAATTTTTTTACACATAACGAACCTCTAAGAGGAAGGCAAATCATGCAACTTGTTCTAGACCTCCAAACCTTTTACCATACCATTGATACGTTTTTTTTCAATGGACTATAAACTGTGAAAAAAATTAGAAAGAACTATAAGGTAAAATGAAAGGCATCCTGCTAGAGCACTCATCCCTAATTTTTATCACAGTAGAATTTTCAAAACAACACATTCCTTAGTAAAAATTAAAAAAAAAACAACATTAACTTTGTCTAAGATTGAGGTAATAACTATAACATAACTTCAGTCATCTCAAAATCCGAATTGGAAAATTGCCTAAATGCTAAGGAGGTGAAAAAAATTAAATATGAAAAAATTAAATTTAAGTTAGTGGCAGTAATAGAGATAAAATGAATCATTGAGAAATTTGATTAAATCATAGAAGATTGACATTAGTGACAACTATTTACCTCTTTTGAAATAATAATAATAATAATAATAATAATAATAATAATATCAATATCCTTCAAAAAAAATATCAATATCAATAATGCTTTAACCTGTAAAAAAATATGGGTTATATATATGAGAGAAAAGAATCTATGAATAAAGATAACATTTTGCTTCTTTGAGTTGGCATGCCCTTTGAATCAGTAGCATTTTCCCACCTTCACTGAAAATTGGAGAAATGGAAATGTGTGAGTGGAGAAATGCATAATGGGTATATGTATATTTACTCTTTTTTTTTTGATAGAGAAAAGTTTAGATGAGTTGGGCTCCGGGAGCTCACCAGGGTCAGGGCAGGCCTCAATGCTCTTTGAGCGCTTACAGAGGTACTTACAGATCACCCACCAAAGAGGTCCTCACATCAGCAGCGGGAGTTGAACCCACGACCTTATGAGCCAACTCCTTACCAACTGAGCCAACCTTCCTTGACATATTTACTCACTTTTTAAGTACATATGAATTTGAATTTGAATTAAAAATAATCTTCACATTTAATGGTAATTATATGGTGAAACAGAAGCTACATTGCACAAAAGCAAAATATGTTCTACGAACAAAAATTATTTGGGAGTTTCAGTTTTGTTTTGATTAAAATTAGAAATATTTTCTGATTTGTTTTAACTCATAATAATTGAGAGTTTAAGAATTAAATGAAATGTTGTAAGGAGATGCGAATTTTCAGCTAGGAGATGCGAATTATTTGAGAGTTTTAAGCCTTGTATTGCAATGCAATTTAAATTTTATATAACTTTCGGCAGTTACAAAATTGAATATTAGGTTTCTAACTTAATTGGTCAACTTGAGGAATTTAATGGGCCTATTAATATATGAACTTGACAACAGGATATGAGGTGGAGGTGCATGATGACCCATCAGCCTTAATATGCGATTTGCTGATGTGGATAGGCTAATTAAACGACAACTCAGAAAAATTGCACTTTGGGTCATTCTCACTTGTATATTTTATAGATTTTAATTTAATTTTAGGTTCAATTATAAAAATATATATGTTTCCCGAATAAATTTTGTATAGAATTATTCATAGAATTATCCATAATAAATAATACAGTCCTAGTGCATATACACAAGTAGGTGTCTCACCCTACGAGGAGGTGTGATTGAGCGGTTAGGGCTCATCCTCCCTTAACTAAGTGTCGATGGTTCGATAATCACTTTGAGTATGGAGCAACTTTAAATTTTCGGGCTAGTTGTCTCACCCTACGAGGTTCCTCCAATCCAGCAAGGAGATTAGTCACTCACTCTATTTGGTGTTGAATACCCTGGTCTAAAAAAAGTAGATGCTATACACAAGTATGCTGCTAGTTTATATAAGGCTAAATTACTGTTTTGGTCCTTTATCTATGGCCTCGATTTCATTTTGGTCCTTTATCTTTTTTTTTTTCTCGTTTTGGTCCTTTATGTTTCAGTTTTGTGTCAATTTGGTCCTTTTTTGTAGTTTTCTGTCTATGACCTTAACAGACGCCACGCTAGCAGTTAACGGCTGACGTGGCGTCTTAAGTGTCATGTATGATGTGTCATTCATTAAATGAGGTGGCAAATAGTTGTTTTATTTACTTCTAAATCATTTTACACATCATCATTTAAGTTTATTAAATTTAAAAAAAACCAGATCTTCATCTTTTTTTTTCCAGATCTTCATCTTCTTTAAAAGAACCAGAAAAAATTGAAATCTTTTCCAACAACAACAATCAATTTTTCTTCATCTTCTTTTGTTCATTGTTCTTCCAGCAACAACAATCATTATTCTTCCAAAACCCTCTTCTCCAAAACGCAAAAAAGGCATAAAACATAAAAAAAAAAGGCAATGAGATGGGAAACACACAGAGAGAAGGGAAACCATAGCTAAAGGAAGAATGGTGGACGATCCATCGAGCTATAATTTCGATTTTGGGGTTAGGGTTCCGATTTGGGGATTTGAGTTCTGATTTGGGGATTTGCAGTTCCAATTTGGGGATTTGTGGTGTAAACAAAAAGGAAAGGAAAGGAAAGGAATGAATGAATGAAGGTTGAAGTTGTAAACAAAAAGGAAGGGAAAAGTAGAGGGTGAGAGGGTTTCGATTCACATTTCTCTCCTGCAATTGTAGTTGTTTTTGGAAAAAGAACATGATGGTGAAAAATTGATGATGGTGGTGAGAATAATTGAAGAGATGGTGATAATGAGGGGGTGGGAGGAAGATGATGATGATGAAATATTGTGGGTTTCATTTGCTGGTTTTCGTTGATGGGCTACAAATTTATCTTTCCAGATCTTCTTTCCAGATTTTTTGGTTTAATTTTTGTATTATGTTTTTTTTTTAATTTAAAAAACTTAAATGGTGATGTGTTAAATGATTTTGAATTAAATATAATATTTATTTGCCACGTCATCTAATGAATGACACATCATACATGACACTTAAGACGCCACGCGTCGTCCAGATTAATCGCCAACGTGGCGTCTGTTACGTCATAGACGTAAAACTACAAAAAAGGACCAAATTGACATAAAACTGAAACATAAAGGACCAAAACGAGAAAAAAAGAAGATAAATGACCAAAATGAAATCGAGGCCAAAGATAAAGGACCAAAACAATAATTTAGCCTTTATATAAAAATTTAGGGAGAAGATTATAATTTTTGCAGAAATCAATTTTAAAATTTTCAAACAATTCATATAGTTATGAAAACAAATTGATCATACAAAACATAAATCAAAAAAAAGAGAAGAGGGAAATGAATTATTTGATTTGAGACGAGGTTGCTTGCTGGGCAAGAGGGTTTTGTTTTATTTTTTTATTATCCGTCGGGTTCTGACCATGCAAAAGCCTAAAACCCTTAACTTGAGAGATAGATAAAAAGAGGGCAGAATGGCCCAAGTTTCAAACTTGCGCCACTTTTTCTTCCTCCCTTCTCTCCCTCTCTCCAAATCAAATACCCGTTTTCGATTTCTCTCAACCCTCGTCGCTTCTTCTTCAAAACGACACTGTAACGTTCCTCCTCTCCATCTTCGCCGCAGATACAAAAGCACCACTTCAATGGAAGTTCAACAGAACAATTCCGTTGGTGCTGGTTTCAATAGGAAAAGGGCAGAGGGTAGAGACAAGTCCGACTTGCCTAAGAACCTTCAGCTCAAAGTTCGCAAACTTAATCCTATCAACACTATTTCATATGTCCAGGTATGTATTTCTCTCATTAGAGACAGATACTTGATTCTGATTTGATTGTTCATAGATTAATTGTTTCGATTGTTGCTTTGGATATTCTCTCATAGAATGTTGCTCTGTTTTGTATTTAACTTGTTATTGGAAGCATTTAATCATTTCGGTTTTCTTTTGATATGAACCGTAGGTTTTGGGCACTGGAATGGACACTCAAGATACATCACCTTCGGTGTTGCTTTTCTTTGACAAACAAAGATTTATTTTTAATGCTGGAGAGGTGAGTATTGTCTGAGAATTGCATTGGGGAAATCTAGGATATTATTATCCCTTTTCTTTTCCCTGCCACTAACTGGAAGCTTATTACCTATCTCTGCCTAACTACTTTTTAATATGTTTTCGTCTTCTCGATGAGAGTTTAGGCCCCGTTTGGTAAAAATAAGCTATATGCTAGCTACCTTATAGCCAATAAACTAGCTTATAACTAATAGCTGAAAGTGTTTGGTAAAATTAGTTGTTCAATTATCTGATAAATATAAAATACATCCTTATCGTTAGAAATGGGTTATAAAGCTCAAACGCTACTTGAAGTAGCATTTCTAAATTTATAAGCTAGTGGGATAAACTTGTTTACGAAACACTTCTCTTTTAGTCATACAAAGCTTATGAGCTAGTCTCATAAACTATAAGCTAGTTTTGCGACCTTGCCGAATAGAGCCTTAAATGTAGGCCCTTTAAGATTCGTTAACGTTGTATTGTATCATATACAATTCAGGGACTACAAAGGTTTTGCACGGAGCATAGGATAAAGTTATCTAAGGTATGATGTATATGCAACTTGAGCCTTTTTCCATTCTGGTGCGAATTTTTATCTTATGCATTACTTATTATTGACTCATCTATAGATAGTTTGTTACAATTTTTAGTTTCACACTCTTACTATTTTTCATATTTTTTCAGATAGATCACATATTTCTTTCTCGTGTCTGTTCCGAGACCGCGGGTGGGCTACCAGGTCTGTCTTGGATTATTTTTAATCTCATGGTTTTATTCATAATGTTCATATCATATATTGCAGAGAATAACACCTATTCTATTATACTAAAATTTTATATTTAAATTGTATTATGCTTTATGGATTACTTAGCTTTGATATTTAGAATGATGGTACATTGAGAAGAGCCTTGAAAATACTCACAGGCCATTTTCAACTCTCAGGTTTGCTGCTTACTTTGGCTGGTATGGGAGATGAAGGGATGTCTGTAAGTAGTAGACCAACTTCGTATAATCTTCCATCTCTATCAAATTTAGTTATTATAAATAACACCTTTTAATTTCCAGGTCAATATATGGGGCCCTTCAGATCTTAAGTATTTAGTAGATGCCATGAGATCTTTTATTCCCAATGCTGCCATGGTTCACACAAAAAGCTTTGGGCCCACCTTAGGCACCAATGAGTTCCTTGTGCAGTGTCAAAGTAACCCCATTGTTCTTGTTGATGATGAGGTGGTCAAAATATCGGCTGTTATCCTACAGCCAAGTCGATATGATGGTCAGCTACTGAAATCTCCACAGAGCCCTTCACAAAAAAGGTTGGATCATAGTCCAGTCACTCTTGATTCCCCCAATGGCCAAAAACAGTCAGCTGCTAAGCCTGGTGATATGTCTGTAGTATATGTCTGTGAACTGCCGGAGATCAAGGGAAAATTTGATCCACAGAAAGCTAAGGTCCTTGGTCTCAAACCTGGGCCAAAGTACCGGGAACTGCAACTTGGAAATCCAGTGAAATCTGATCACCAGAATATTATGGTGAGGCTCAAACCTATAACACTATGTACTCAAAATAGGGTGGAAGGAAACCTAGAAAAGGAAATGTAATTTGAGACAGATAGATATCAGTCACAATCACACATGATTTATGTTATTTTTAATCTGTTGTTGGGATTCCATACATTTTAGTGTAACCGTGTTCCTGCCACAACAGGTTCATCCAAGTGATGTCTTGGGTCCTTCTATTCCTGGTCCTATTGTACTCCTTGTTGATTGCCCAACCGAATCTCATTTGGAAGCATTATTGTCTGCAAAGCAACTAGCTAGTTATGGTGATCAAGGGAGCAATCTCCCAGAGGCTGGTAAAAGTGTCACATGTGTAATTCACTTAACTCCTTCATCTGTTGTCAGTTGTTCAGATTACCAAAAATGGATGAAGAAATTTGGCTCTGCGCAGCATATTATGGCTGGACAGGAAAAGTAAGATGTTAGTCTATCTGGAGAGTCCTTTTTATGGTTCTCCTATTTGCTTTATTAGTGATTACTTCTGGTTGCTCATGCTGTTTGCAGGAAGAATGTAGAGGTTCCTATTCTGAGATCCAGTGCAAGAGTTGCAACACGACTTAATTACTTGTGTCCTCAGTTCTTTCCAGCTCCAGGATTTTTGTCTCTTCCAAATCAGAATTGCTCAAAAGCGGGCTCTTTTGCTTCAAGTGAGGTTTGTTACTCACTTACTCTGAGCTCGAAAGGGAAATTTGTTTCCTCGGCCAATGGTAGTTAAGACATACACGAGTCTAGTTAATGTGTTTCATTGATTCTTTTGCAGGGTTCTTTTTCAGCACCTTCTGAAATCATTTATGCTGAAAATCTTCTCAAGGTAAGGAAGATTGATGTCACCTGGCTGTTAACTTATTTGTTTTTATAGAGGTTGTGATAAAGTTTTTGGAGTTTGAGAAGCCTATAATTGTCACGAGATTGTTGATTGCTGATGACATCTATTCTTTTGAAAAGAAAGTGTTAACAGCTTAAAGCATTATGATTATGATTTATGCATCATGCTGCAACACAAGTTTAAGTAACAACCATTTGATTTTTAAATACACGTGTCTGGTTATCTAACATTTTGTCTTCCAACAACTTTAACTTGTTTGGATGTACCACTAAGAAAGAAAATGAGAATAACATTCTTGTCAAATCCTTGGAGAGTGGTTTTCTCATGGACCTAGTATGCCAAGATAATAATGAATATATTTGAGCAGATTTTCAAGTCCCTAAACTTTCTGTAAATCCATTTAGAGCATTTTCTTTTTATTGCTCTCCTCTGTCTTAGTAATGAATTTTTTCATTTGAGTTTCTGTTAAGCTTCTCGTGTGGCTAAATATTTTTATGAGAGTTTCTCAGATGTATTTGTCACCTAATGACTACATTTCATTTCTTTGTTATTTGTCTCTTGGTTTTGCCAAGTTTGTACATTGATAAATATATTGCTCTATGCTATACAGTTTACTTTGCGTCCTTATGGTCATCTTGGGTTGGATAGATCTTGTATTCCAACTACAGTGGCTTCGTCAGAAATCATTGATGAGTTGCTAACAGAGATTCCAGAAGTTGTCGAAGCAGCTCAGCATGTCAGTCAGCTCTGGCAAGATTCCAGTCAGACAAAGGAGGATTTAATTTCCGTGGATGATCATCAGATGATGATTGAGGAGCCATGGCTTTGTGACGATAGTATTCCTGCATGCTTGGAAAATGTAAGGAGAGATGACTTGGAGATAGTACTTCTTGGAACTGGTTCATCCCAGCCATCCAAGTACCGAAATGTGACCTCAATATATTTAAATCTTTTCTCAAAAGGAGGTTTGCTCTTGGATTGTGGTGAAGGAACCTTGGGACAACTTAAAAGAAGGCAAGCCTATCCAGATTCTTAATTTCATGTTTATTGTGCTGCACTTGTTTGCTTTTTTTAATCTGAACTGTTGGTTGATGTATCCCTTTGGAAACAGATATGGTGTGGATGGTGCTGATGATATTGTGAGATCTTTAAGCTGCATTTGGATTTCACATATTCATGCCGATCACCATACTGGTTTGGCTAGGATTCTTGCTCTGCGCCGTGATTTGCTGAAGGAGGTGCCTCATGAACCATTGCTTGTTGTAGGACCTTTTAAGCTTAAGAGATATTTAGATGCATACCAAAGACTCGAAGATTTAGATATGCTGTTTCTTGACTGCAAACACACCACAGCAGCATCATTGGATGCTTTTGAGAATGACGTTCAAGAAATAGCTGATTCTCAGGATCTTATCAATAATAAGGAAGTAAATGCATCAAAAGTTGATACGACTTTGTTTGCCAAGGGGTCTCGTATGCAAAGCTATTGGAAAAGACCAGGTAGTCCTGTTGACAAGGATGCAGTTTCTCCTCTCCTGAAGAAACTTAAGGGAGTAATCCAGGAAGCTGGTCTAAATGCCTTGATTAGTTTTCCTGTTGTACATTGCCCACAGTCATTTGGTGTTGCTCTAAAAGCAGAAGAGAGGACTAATAGTGTAGGAAAAGTAATACCTGGTTGGAAGATTGTATATTCTGGTGACACAAGGCCCTGCCAAGAGCTAATAGAAGCATCTCAAGGCGCAACATGTCTTATACATGAGGCAAGTCTTTCTGTAGTGACTAATGTTCTATTCCCAACAATATATATTATCACCCATGCTAGTGTTTTTTCTTCAACATTGTCCATGAAACTAAATCTGCGTATGTGTGAATTGCAAATTTATGCAGGCAACTTTTGAGGAGGGTATGATAGAGGAGGCTATTGCAAAAAATCACAGCACCACAAGTGAAGCCATAGAAATGGGAGACTCTGCCAATGCATATCGTATCGTACTAACTCATTTCAGCCAAAGATATCCAAAAATTCCTGTATTCGATAAGACACACATGCATAAAACATGTGTTGCATTTGATATGATGAGTATCAATATAGCAGATTTGCCCGTGCTTCCCAAGGTTCTTCCATATTTGAAATTGCTTTTCAAAAATGACATGTTAGCTGATGAGTCAGATGATGTAGTAGATGCTGTGGCTTCTTAACTAAATGTCTCAATTGTATTATTTATTCAATCCAATTATTTTTGTTTTGCATAATCTGATTGTATCCTATGTCAGGCTATGCAAACATTATATCAGTTATCCTCAATTGCCCATGCAGGTTCTCCAACATTTGAAGAAAAAAGATTAAATTAACATGTTTATAATTTTCTTGGGTTCAATTATTTGTTGATGTGTCAAAATAAAATCGTTAAATTATAATTATATTAAATGAGGTTTTTTAAGTGCTGATTTTTGGAGTGCTAAGTTGATATGTATATTTGAGATTTTAAATAATTGAAGCAATAACAAAATAGATTATCATATAACACTTCAATCACCCTTTATATTAATGAAAAAACAATCGTAAAATCTTCCTTACATCTTCTCTCCAAGGAATTTCAGACCATTTGGTGAGCTGCTTTTATAATCTTCCTTTAGTAGCCTTATAATTATTGCCATCACATATATATAGGAACAGTTGAGCCCAATTTCATTTTACTGTGATCTACAATTCTACATTTATCAAATGAATCGGTCCACATCAGTTAATTCAAAAGAAATTCGCATCTCCTTCAAGTGCCCCACAGGCCACAGCAGCAATACTTGCCACTGTTCTCCAACATGTTTAACCTTAATAATTGCTTTGTTATCTTATTTTCCTGTCCCCATAAACATGCGGTCAGAAAACAGTTGTACACTTGCAACCAATACTGTTTCTAATCTAACAACATCGCCTGCCAATGTACAAATGCTGGTTATTTCTTAAATGCTTACTACACGGTACAATTCAATTATTTATAACAGACATCTACCACTACTATAGTTCATAACCCCACTTTACACTTACACCCACTTCATTCATATCTTTCTTTCTTTCTTATCATGATAGTGAAGAAGACAAACAAAGAACAATGACTGACTTGAATTTGTTTACCAATGGATGATCATGACGATTCCAACTCACCTGATTCCACTACATCCTTTGCTTTTAGATCCACAACCACACCTCAAAACAACATCATCTTGAGAAGCCATTCAACAAAAGAAACAACACCTTTCTCAAACTTTCCAAACTCCCCACCTCGTCTCTCTTGTCCTACTCTTTCTCGGAGTCTCCAAAACTCTCCCATTTCCTCACCGATTCATCCTCAACAACATCACTACTTCCCTACCAAGCTCTCTGATTCTGATCTCCAAACCACTTACCACTGTGCTTCTTCTGTGCTCAGAAACGATGGACAGATCATGTCCATTGCACTGTCATCAAGTGGTTTAATCTACACTGGCTCTGAGTCCAATCTTGTGAGAGTATGGAAGCTACCTGAGTTCACTGAATGTGGACAATTGAGGACCAAAGCTTCCAGGGTGGTGGCATTGGAAGTGTCCAACGATACTGTTTATGCTGCTTATGGTGATGGCAAGATTCGTGTGTGGACACGAACTTTGGATAATAAGGTGTTGAAGCATGCTCGATCAGCTACCATTCCAAAGACAGTTGGTTATGTCCGTAGCTACATTGCTGGAAAAGACAAAGCAGTAAGTCGAGTAATTCTTAGGTGGTCACAAATGATTTAGTCATAGCATTTGGTCACACACACAAAACAGAAATAAATGCACTATTAAAATAATAGTTGTGTGTTTTCTGAAGTGCATTTATTTCAGTTTTGAGTTTGTGATCAAATGATGTGACTAAATATTTGTGACCACCAAATAACGTTTGTGTTAGTTGCAATTATGGATAAATGTCTAATAGAACATTTTTCATTAATTTGATTGTTCTCAGCAGATGAAGCATAAGGGGCTAATAACGTCAATGGCAATTAACACAGCAGAGGACATTCTATACACAGCTTCCCTAGACAAAACAGTGAAAGTATGGCGAATCTCAGACCTAAAATGCATAGAGACAATCAAAGCACACCCTGAGTCAATCAATGCAATCATTGTAGCTGATGATGGAGTTCTCTACACTGCTTCGGATGACGCGACGGTCAGAGTATGGCGTCGAAATTTTTGCAGCCACGACCAACCTCACTCTCTAACAGTAACGCTACACGCCAAGTATTCACCTGTAAAAGCCTTAACACTAACCCCTGATGGAGGCATCTTATACGGTGGCTGCACTGATGGCTACATACATTACTGGCTAAAGGGTTGGTTTGCTGGTCAATTGCAATATGGTGGGTCAATTCAAGGACACACACATGCAGTATTGTGTTTAGCTAGTGTTGGAAAATATGTAGTTAGTGGTTCAGCTGATTCAACTAGTAGAGTTTGGGGTAGAGAACAAGATGGTCAACACACGTGTTTAGCAGTTTTGGTTGGTCATAGAGGACCAATTAGATGTGTAACAGCTTTTGTAGGAGGACATTTTTTGGATGATAGTGAAGATAACTGCACTGTTTGCACTGGAAGCTTTGATGGTGTCTTGAAGCTTTGGCGTGTAACTCATCATTCCAAGAATGTCAATAGTAATAATAATCAGTGCTCATCCCAAGTTGAGAACAAGTATTTTGAACTGTACAAGGGACTTCAATGAGTGTGATGAATTATAGTTTTTGTTTGCAACTTTTTGAGACAAGTAATTGACAATAGAATATCATAATTTTTGACTCATTGAGTACAGAAATATCTCTATCCTTTACCATGCAAGCAAATAATACATAGAAGAAGAAAAAAAATGAAAATAGTAAATAACAGAGCGAGCTGTAGAAGCTGTTATTCAATGAGTTAGAATTACATGTTGTTTATTGGCCATGTCGTGTGTTTTGTGATTGCATTTCTAAGCTACCGTTTAGATGTTCACCAACATGAGAGTCTCTCCTCTTTAGCAATCGGGAAAGACCATAACATAGCAAACGCAAAATGCAAAGAATTGATATGGTGACCAAAGCTGAGAGAAGATAGGCTACGATGGAATTGGAACGCCTGCATCCAAACAGAGCTCCTCCAAAACATACCATGGTAGAGTAAGTAAGTATGATCTAAAAATACGCTAGTCAATATATTGATGTACTGCAGCACGAATCATATACCATATATTATTATTATATATTAATATGTGTAAGTTTCAAAATATGCTCCTTTCATTTGGCTATTCTTGCCTTCAATTACCACTGTTTTGGTGCCTTCTTTGTCAAATAAGGAATAACTCAGGTTTGGGAGGTAGTCAATTCATTGAATTACAACCTCCAAATATGGCCCCTTCATTGTGTTTGCATATGTGCTTCTTTAATTTATTTATTTATTTGTATCCGCCAAGTCTTTTAATGTCAAGCCATTAAGTGTTGATTTTTTGCAATTTATATAACAATTCATCTATTTTGCTTTAATTGTAACTATGCTGTTTGGATAATTTTGGATATGAAAAAGAAAATTAAAACCTGCTTGAAATTGAAAGTTATTTTGGATAATTTTTCTTGAAAATCATTTTTGATAGATTAGATATCATTACAAAATATAACAAAAAAAAATCCGGTAAATATGTAACCAGAAAAATATATCATTACAAAAAGTAATTTTGATTATAATAAACAACAGTACGAATAGCATTTGACGAAATGTCAGACTAAAATTAAAGCAAAGAGGAAAACAACTGCATGAGAGAAAAGAAGCGCTGAATAACCCAACATGGGAGGGTGGTTGATAAAGATGACCGAGTGTAGTGGATATTCTTAATTTTTTTTTTGAGATTTGAAGGGGTTAAAAGCCCAAAAAGGATTACACGGAGATCAGTCTAGGAGTAGAAACTCCCAATACATCAGAATCAACAAACAACTGAATATCTAAAGGAGGGTGTGAGTAAACAACAAGCCCCTCATTCAAGGAGCAACCAACATTTGCAAGACCATCCGCAACTCTATTTGCTTCACGATATATGTGAACTTTACGAACCGTGGTGAAGAAAGAAAGATAATGCTTGATTCTTCTCACAAGGTTTCAACCGGAGATCCTCCTACAAGTGCCATTTTTGAGCAAATTAACGATGACCACCGAATCCATTTGAAGCTCAATATTCATATAACCCAGTCGATGAGCAAGCATAACAACCAAAGCCCCCCACAACTCGCCCATATAAGCAATAGTGACAAATAATCGTTTGGCTAACCCAATTAACCACCTCCCCTCGGTGCTACGAACCACACCACCACAAGCAGACTCTCCACTAGTGCTCATTACCGAGCCATTAGAATTAACGGCAACCAAGCCATACTGAGGCGATCTCCAAAAGACATGAACAAGCCTTCTACTCGACGCTAACACATGATGAACAAGCATTGCCTCATTACTATATTGCTCCACAAAATTAACTATAACATTATGAGGGAACAAAGGCCTAATAAAGGCACTATCATGAACATGCTTGTTTCTCCAAAACCAAAGATGATGACAAGCTGATGCCCAAAGATTTCGCCATTCAATATCATTAAATTTCAAACCCACCAACAAGTTGAATCTAACCCAATCCAAAGTATTCAAACCGAAAAAGTTGGAGTTGATAGAATTAGGAACAATAGGAATCCAGACCTGCCTAGCCAAGGAGCAATCACGCAAGACATGAAGGATGGTTTCCTTACAACTCTGACAACTCAAATCTCCATCTGTCCACCGACCACAATAACCTTTCGTCGCTAACTTCCCATGCACAAGTTGCCAAGCAAAGCATCTAACCCTCTCCAGTACCTCAAGGCGCCAAACTAATTTCCAAACATCATCAATAAGCGACATATCAACCGTAGATAGAAGTCTATAAACACTGGCAAATGAAAAATTACTAGAACTTTCACCAGCCCAGTAAGAAACATCATGACCGTCAATAGCCAAAGGAACAAGATGATTCGTGATATGCATGAGATTATGAGCAGGGAGGATACCACACACCATATCAAGCTTCCAAACACCACCATGATCCACCAAGTCACTAGCCTTCTAGCTAATTGCATGGGGAGGAATAGTCGTCACTATATCTTGGAGTTTAGTTACACCATCAAGCCACTTATCCGTCCAAAAGCTCATTGTCGATCCATCACCAACGCACCAAGCTTGCATATCATGCATGTCATGCGAACAATCACAAATATCCTTCCAAATAAAAGAGTCAGACACTTTCACTTGCAGAGCGTCTGATAAACAGGTTCGGAAAATGATACAAGTAATTTTTGCACTCTCTATCATTTTCCAATAAAATATTACTTTTATCTTTCTTAAAAAATCTTTAAAAATGAATATCTAAATTACTAAATGTAGAAACTATTTTTTATTTTTAATTATTTTATATAATAATCCCTAAGAAACCCGTCCTCAATGTTTCCACTTTAAGCATTTTACGTGGTTAATAATTCAGAGAAATCACAACATTTTTCCTAATTTTAGATATGAATTGAAGAGGAGCAAGAGGCAATTGGGAACTACTCTAATAATTTTGTTAAAATAAAACAGCAAAGAAAGGAAGTAAAGAAGGAAGAAGAAAGAAAAGAATAAAAAATAAGAATGTCATCATCATCTCCAAGGCTGTCACTTACAATCCCACACTCACAGACACAGCCACAGAGCACAACCCCAACCCAGCGCCATCCCAATCTCCCCGCCACCGCCACCACCACCACCACCACCACCCCATGTTAGACCGGGCACTTTCCTCCCGTCGTGTCAACTCTCACGGCGACGTCGACGGTGACGGTGACGACGCTCTCAACGGCGACGAATCCAAGACGAAAAAGCAACAGAACATCCTCTTTCGCATCACTAATAGGGCTTCCAACTACCTTTCCCGAACGGTGAGTTTTTGTGGCCAGTATCTGCCGTGTATCGCCATCGCATTGCTCCTCTTGTTGGCTTGCTCCTTCCTCTTCACCTCTCGCAGCTTCGTCTGCATCTCTTCTTCCTCCTTCTACCATCCCGTCTCTCGCGCTGGATTCTTTGGCCTCGATGGACTTGACTCCGATTTCGGAACCCTTGGCGTGCCCTGGTGTAAGTTTCTTTTCGCTGATCTCATCCTATTTTCTTAGGTTTTGTTTGGATCAAAGGGAAAAATTAAATGGAATGTTAGCTTAGGACTTGAGAATTTCTTATTTCTCGAAGATCAAAATGAAATACTCGTCGATCTGAACGTTAAATAATCGAGAAAGAATGTTTACTTATTTATAAAAACAATTCAATTTCAATTTCTTATTTCTGGATCCTGATCCTTAATGGAACCAAATTTCATTCTTTTTTTGCACAATTGGTTGGCTGTTCTGGGGTTCATTACTGTTAGATTTATCAAGTGTTTTGTGGTCAAACTATGATGTTGTGAACGGCCTTATCGTTTTAACATTATGCAGTTGGGAGTAAAATTGTTGCCTTTTTTATTCTGTATTGTTAATCCCATTCCCTTCAAACGGTGAAGTTCAAAGCTGCACTTGCTTGACTGTGGTGAATTGGAGAGAATAAGTTGATAATGCTGCGGAGTTTAATGTTAATAATGCTGAGTGTTAGAGTAGATTGACAATTTCATTGCCTGTTGTTTCAAACTCTTGATTTCTGATTTTGAATTGTTGGATACTTATAATCTTATCCTTGGTAAAGGCAGATCGAAACATGGTAAAACTGTAGAATGGACATCGAAAGATCTGCTTAAGGGGCTGGAAGAGTTTATTCCTATATACGAAACACGGCCAATCAAAAACAATATGTATGGGATGGGTTTAGACCACAGCTTTGGGCTTTGGTTTATGGCCCGGTGGCTGAAGCCGGATTTGATGATTGAGAGTGGTGCTTTCAAGGGACATTCAACTTGGGTGTTGCGGCAGGCTATGCCAGACACTCGTATTATTTCTCTTTCACCCAGGCATCCAGAAAAGTATCTAAAAAAGGGAGCTGCCTATGTTGACGGTAACTGCACATATTATGCTGGAAAGGACTTTGTCGATTTTGGAAGTGTTGACTGGGCAAAAGTGATGAGTGAACATCGGATTACAGACCTCAGTCGGGTTCTTATATTTTTTGATGACCATCAGAATGAATTAAAAAGGTTAATTACATGTTCTTTGATATGCGTTATTTAATAGTTTAGTACTTATGATGAAATTTCTGTTACTTATTTTCATTGTTATTTTGTATCTGTTGTAATGAGCAGAATCGAGCAAGCTTTGAAAGCTGGGTTCCGACATCTTGTTTTTGAGGATAACTATGACACTGGAACTGGTGACCATTATTCATTGAGGCAGATATGTGATCAATTTTATATAAGAGGTGCAAACTCTCACTTTGCTATTGGTTTTCTTTTTTTTCAGTGAGTAATTGATACGAATATGATGTTATTGACATTCATCAGCGTTGCAGTTCCTCTTGACATAGTTACACAAGCGTGATATGTTTCAGTTATCTGTTTCTTCACGGGGTTTGACTGGCTTATGAAGTATTTGATATGGGGGGGGGGGGGGGACTGAGATGTTATATTAGGCAAATTGTGGGATGATTAATGATTCAGGAAAGCAGCAGAAAGTGTAGAATTATGCACGAGTTCTGCTCTAGAAAATGTATTTATACTTAAAAACTTTCTCAGTTGTGATATTGGTTGCAAAAATATAGTCGAAGTTGCCATAAAGTCCAGCTTCCATTTGTTGGAAAATATCTGTATGGTTGCATGCTGCTGTTGATAATCTCATATTGGTGGAGTTACTTCATTATATTTTAAATTAATCCAGGCAAGGATATTGACATCTATTTCGTTCCTTTGTTGATCTAAGGCGGGGGACACAGTTGCTTTAAAGACAGTGATGAAGCTAGGATCAGGTCAAGAAGGAAACAATTCTGGGAGAAAGCAGTTGATATCGAAGAACTATGTGGGCCAGGGGAAGCATGGTGGGGAGTTAGAGGCTACATGCGTGACAACTTCAATCACAGTAATACGCCAATATCTTACGCACAGCATTTCCAGAATAGCCGGTTTATAGAATCTATTCTTGATGTGTACTGGGAACTCCCACCGGTTGCTGGTCCTTCCCTCACTCATCAAACCAGGTATGATCCTGCTCGTACATCCAGTCCTATTGTTGAAGATGGGCGATATGGTTTGTTCCAGCGGCTTGGTTTGGGCAAATTTGACAATTCTGTATTTAATGGATACACTCAGATGGTTTATTTACAGATATCTGAACGATAATTTACAATTGCTTAGACAAGGGTATGATGTAGTTGAAGGAAATTTTTGTACCTGTATTATGTACGACATAGTTCTTTTATTTTTCTTTCCCCTTTACATTTTCAAGCTAGCCATCTTTACTCACTGTTCAATTCTTTCTAATTATGGTTTGGTTGCTTGTCATTGTATGGTGGCTAACTTGATTGCCAATGTTCTTATGTATGAGTAATGTTTCACTAATTTATTTATCTCACAAGTTCGGGCCTCACAATATTCATATGATATTAAATTAAATGTGAATTACTTGGAAGTTTCTTAGAATGCTGATGCAGCAGTCACATCCACCTAAGAAAGAACTGTCGATCACTTGGTGAATTGTCTATCGTTAGCAGACTAGTTCAGTCTTGCCTAAGTGGATGCTTATTGTTGTTGTTGTTCACGTAAGCACACTGATGAGATCTTAAACCAAAGTGTTATGATCTTTGGAATTAAGGAAATAATGATTCTTTTAGGATATTCTAGAAGGGGTATTTTAGACATATTCCTTTATTAGTTTGTTAAGTAGTATTGTTATTGTGTGGTTGATGTAACCACTTTATGGTGTGTGTGCACTAGCCTATATAAGCATTGTATTGGCCTCTTATTTGGTATCCATGAAATATAATCAAAGTCTATTTCATCTCTTTAATATTTCTTTAAGAGGTATCTTAGTCTTCGACTTCTGAGAATCTATCAATGGTGCTTTCATTATGCTGAACCCCTCTCTACCATGAGTTCTTCACACACTCCTCTTTCTCGCGATGCCATTCCGGTGTTTAACGGTGACGACGATGCTTATGGGTGGTGGGTGCTTGACATCGATCAATTCTATGCTGAAACTGAAATATCATCATCGTCAAAATTGCTCAAAGCTGCCTTTGGGTTGCAAGGTCCTCCTCTCCAATGGTGGCTTCAATGGTCTCACAATCATCCAATGGCAAGTTGGGAAACATTTATTTCTCCTTTTCTGTGGCATTTCAAGCCTGAATGGCAACATCTTTTATCCACACCGGAGGAGCCAACAAAAGTAGCTTATGATCTGTCTTCAACACCACCTCCTTCCATCATAAGCGCTCCCGTTGCCGAACTGGTTCCTCCCTTCGTTGATGAACCCCTAAATATTGAACCACCAGCATTTCGGATCCAGTTTTAGAATTTCCTTCCGAAATGCTACCACAAACACCACCGAAACACCACCGATTTTGGATCCAGTTTTGGAATTTCCTTCGAGTCTTGGCACCAACTTTGTCATGCATTTCTTCACTGTCTCTGATCCCGATTCCGTTTCCGATGACTCTCTCCGCGAAGCATGGCTCACTCTCTCTGTTTCCAATCTTGAAGGAGAAGCGGTCTCCATTGATGGAGGGTTTGACGGCAGTACGATTTGTATCACCACTGCAACATTTGAATCATGACGTCGTGGCCAATCCTCCGCTACCACAAACACCATCGAAACCGCCAGATCGTCACTGTCGCGTCGTCACAGATGCACCAGATCCAAGTTTCGCAAGCGACGATTCAACGATGCCTCCACCACCTCCACCAGACCAGCAATGGCATACAATGGAGGAAGACGATGTGCTCAGTGTGATTCCAACAGATCAGTACTCATCTGAAACTAAGCTGCAGCCGACTCAATTGTTCATACATGTTCAGGACGTGCTTTCGCTTTTTGATTGGCGGTATACATCGGGATCTTCCATGGAGTATTTTAGAGTGGGTGGGCTCGCAGTGCAGATGCCTTTCAGTTGCTCGACAAAATATCCCAATGAAGTCACTGCCGCTGAAACCACCAGATTGGAACTTCGGCGACATGGCACATCCTCCGCCGCCGCTTTACCTGATCAGGCTCTCTGTTCTCTGCTTAAGGAACATCTTGAAGAACAAAAGTCATGCATTATTGCTCAATGTAAGTTTCAATGTTTCCAGTGGTTTTCTTCTAATTTCCATTAATTCATCAATTTCTTATGAAGGCACAACAAGGCTCTACTATGGCGAGGCTATTCTGATCATCTCATTTCTATGTATCCCTGAAGTTCTAAATACTAGAAATTGGTCTTGCCATGTTGTCCTCTTCAGCATTCAAGTGGAGGAATTTAATTTCAATCTTGATTATGTTGATGATATTGAGTTCCATAACCCATTAGGTATTCATCATTATAGTGCTCTCAACACTAGAGTACATGGGTTTTTGTATGGAGGTGGGGAGAACGACAGTAGTTTTATAAGTGGTGTGAGGATCCCTTGCCAAGCTCAATTGGAAATATTAGAGGAAGGGCACTCGGCTGTGGCTTTTGTCAAACGTCTGTATTCCTTGTTTTTCCATATTCCATACTTCTGAGACTGTAATAGCGGTTTTCCATTCTGGTTCAAAAGGGGAGGCAGAATCGCTTCTAGAGTTATATCTCCATATGATTTGATTTGTGGTAATCAAGTAGGCATGCACGGTATTTACCAAATTAAGGTGGTATCTGCTATTGACTATGGGAATTCAATGTGTTTTATTGGATGCTATATTGACTCAGCCTGCACACCTTTAATTGTTTGTGAATATCTTGCATATGGGACCATCACATGCTTTCAAAATGTAACACTCTCATATTTCTATCTAGTAGAAATACTAAAGTGCACCGTTTAGCATACATCAGAGATAAATTTCCTGTTTAGATATACATCTTTACAAGAATAGCGGAAACAATTACATAACTTAAAACAAATTCAAGTCATAATCGGATACAAAGATAACAAAGGGAAACATAAACACGAATGGAAAAACTAAATCTCCAATCTTCTATCCGAGCATGCCACCTACTTGTGCCATACGACCTTCTTCTTTCCCTGTTTCTCTGTAAAACAACAACATTTTGTAGGGTGAGATAACAAATCTCAATGAGTTTTACCGTGACCCCTTGCCTAGTCACTCGGTCCATTTTTTATTTTTTTTTAAAAAAAACTTATTAACTTCGTGATTTAATAAATAAACCACGCACATAATCGATTGCACAATACTGACTGCCCTCCGACTAAATCCCGGTAATAGTGCAATCATAACTTTTTAGCATAACAGAATCGCCTCCTCGACTAAATCCCGGTGAACCCCCTTCCCAATAGGACTTTGCCTAATGGTAAAATTTTATAGGGCCTAGGTTTAGGGCTCATGACTTCCCCGCCTAGTATGCTAACTCTGTGGGTCGTCACCCATACTCGACACAATTGACATATATCGTACCCGCATTGGGCCGTCTCTTATACTCGATATAGTTCATATACCGAAAACATAATTAAATCTATGATATGTTATAATACCATATTATCATAAGTATAAACTCATGAAATCAGTCCAGTCAACATTAGGTGATTCTGCTTGCCGATACTGAGATTGCACTACAGTTTTCTAAGTCGACTTAATAGCATTATGAAATATGGCTTTGAGGAAAAAGGAACTTGATCAATACTTGCAGTTATCTAAAAGAATGTCTCTAACTGCGACATTGGTTGTGGTTTACTCTAACCATAAGGTAAGGTTATTGTAAAACAGTATTTCGGTAACTGGTAGGCCGACTAAACAACAATCATGGTTTCAGGTGTCAACTAATCCTAACAGATCTGAAATATGGCTTTGCTTAATTGTAGTTCCCTGTAGAACCTACAATAGCATCCACTGCAATTCTACAATTGCACCGAGTTCATTGACTGAACAGTCGCCCATAGTTTGCTTAAGAACACCATCTATAGCCCTCTGCTTCCGCTACGTGCTCTGATAAACCAAGAAGGCTAGAATTCGTATGGTTCAGGGTTTGGACATTTTCGGGGCTAAGGCAACTAACTGTCATCATTCTCAGTAATTCACATGAAACATTGAGTGGATCCTGACTCAATACTTCACATAATATACTGAAAGGTTCTGACATTTAATCGCCTAAGTCCCTAGCTGACTCGATCTAAACCTTTTGACCATAAGGTCTCTACGTCCGACGAGGTCGAACTGCTCTGATACCAAAATGTAACACCCTCATATTTCTATCTAGTAAAAATACTAAAGTGCTCCGTTTAGCATACATCAGAGATAAATTTCCTGTTTAGATATACATCTTTACAAGAATAGCGGAAACGATTACATAACTTAAAACAAATTCAAGTCATAATCGGATACAAAGATAACAAGGGGAAACATAAACACGAATGGAAAAACTAAATCTCCAATCTTCTATCCGAGCATGCCACCTACTTGTGCCATACGACCTTCTTCTTTCCCTGTTTCTCTGTAAAACAACAACATTTTGTAGGGTGAGATAACAAATGCTGCACTATCACTATGTCGTTCGTTGTGATTGCCATTTGTCCATCTGTCGTCGTAGCTTGCCCTCCTGCAAAACTGATGCACATGACATGGGTATGGTGTTGTTCTTTCTCCAAATTCTGAGTGCAAGCTGCAGTTACTGGCGAGAGTTGTATAAGTTCATTGAGGAAAGGGCTTGTCACCATATGGAACTGAGGATTGATCTTGACCACATGCATATCAATTTTAAGTGGCATGAGTCACAACTGTGTAATTCAAACACTATGGCCATTAACCTGTCTATTGTTTCTAACTGGCAAGGACATCATACAATTTGTGAAGCCGAAGGACCTCACGTAGAAGCTCTAGTTTTTGGCAATGAATGTGACAGTGACTCTGTTGAATTCCTCAATTTCATCTTCTCTAGTGCCTTACTTGGTTGTTGCAGCCATGCCTCCTTCTGGGATAAACCGCATCTTGAGCCACTGCATGCCTATGCATGCCATAATCGTGCTGCAGTTTTCTATGACGTTCGTTTCATGCACCCCCGGGTTGTTGTAATAGGGTATGATGTGAAGGTTGCTATTATAGAAAACTATGTTTTTCTCATGTTATCAAAAAGGGAAGACTATGCACTCATTCTGGTGTGTTTCACTTCACGTGGTGCTAAATTCCATCAGTGGGACCCAGCGACAACTAAGGATGACCATGCATTCATTTTGGTGTCTATAATTTTTCATAGTGTTCAATTTCAACAGTGGGATCCTGGAGAACATTTCCAAATGTCTCAACTTCTTTGGTCATTCCAATTCAAACAATGGGACCCTGAGAGATATTCTTTTGTGCATTGGAATTGTCTACTTGTTTGGGTGGAGACTTCGAAAGATGCCTACGTGAATGTTGAAGTTCTTTATAATTACAACCTTGAGGACAAGGTTGATTTTGAAGGGGTAGGTAATGTTGTGATCATTGGAATTAAGGAAATAATGATTCTTTTAAGATATTCTAGAAGGGGCATTTTAGGCATATTCCTTTATTAGTTTGTTAAGTAGTATTGTTATTGTGTGGGTGATGTAACCACCTTATGGTGTGTGTGCACTAGCCTATATAAGCATTGTATTGGCCTCTTATTTGGTATCAATGAAATATAATCAAAGTCTATTTCCTCTCTTTAACCTTTCTTTAGGAGGTATCCCAGTCCTCGAATTATGAGAATCTATCACAAAGTTATTACCGTTTAATCTTACTGCCTTAAGATATTACACCTGAAGCGATTGGTCAAGTACACTGATGAGACCCTTCTTCACATATTCTATACGTTGTCTTTCAACATTCGTAAGCACCACTTCATTCTATTTAACACTCTCCATCCAACACTCTCTTAATAATTAGATTGGAGAGAGGGGGTTAAAGAAAATGTTACTAGCACTCCTCTTAAATCTAATATTTTGTGGCAGACCACTTCGACTACAACTGGGTTGGGCCAAGCCAGCATTAGTTATGAATTAAAATGAAGCCAAACAAGTCTAACCAAACGAAACTAAATTGGATTTCTAATGATGAATGTATTGTAATATTAATATTAATTGTAATAATTAATAGAAATCTTAAACTATTATTGTAGAGTCCTCTAAATAGAGAACCCTTTCAAAAATAAGCGTATACCACTTTTAGTGAAAAGCACACGGTATTCTTTAGTAAAAGGCGAAAGAATAGTTCGCTTTGTGCTCAACACATGGTTGCGTATTTGTATTGCTATAAGTTTGTTAAATTTATAGAGTAAACAAAATATTTTGCTTCATACTATAGGCGATGTGGACTCTAGTTAAAAAGTATAAGCATTGATTCGCATAGTTGCCACAATAATCAAGAGCTAGCTCGTTGTCACTTGTCATAGTCCTTCCCTACCTTCCTCGTTTTAAGAACGCAGAGGAAGAGAAATAACATTGCCTTCAATTAAGCTTTGTTACTAGTGTCCGTTTGGTTACCAATCATAGCTTCCCGACATTGCTAATCGTTGCCTCCAAATGTTATCTACTATGTCATTTGTATTCTTCTAGAAGCACTTAACCACAAAATAAATACAATGTGAAGGAGGGTGTGAGTGTCGTTGAAAAATCAACATCAAGTAAGAGATAGGGTAGACTATTGCATGTATGCTTAGCTTATTAAATTAATTAATTAATTTCATTGTTGCAACTTCCTTCTTGTTCTGTATGAGGTTTTCAATAGTGAATACTTGTGCATCAAACTAATTCTCCTCCTCAACAACTTAGATCATATGCTAAATTTATATCAGGAAACAAATAACATTCAAAACGAGAGTGCTGCAAAAGAACAAGACTGGTATTTAGTGGGCTAACTCAAACAAATAACATTCCCTGTGTGGACCCCAACTTTTAACCTGACAGGTGGCACATGATGGGCGCGGAATCGTATGGAAAGAGAGTTTTCCAATTTCTCGTTGTTATTTTATATTCTCTGATTTGCGTGAACTGTTAAAAAGTCGATATGTCCGAGTGGTTAAGGAGACAGACTCGAAATCTGTTGGGCTGTGCCTGCGCAGGTTCGAATCCTGCTGTCGACGCTAATATATTTTACTTTTTCAAATTGAATAATTTAATTTGTTGGTTTAATAATTTCTGCATATGTATATTTTTATATTCTATTTTATTTTGTACATGTTGTTAATAATGAAAAACCTTTGAATTTTAAACTAATCGGTGGGAGTAGTTAAAATTAATCAACGATTTGTCACTCAAAAGTCTAATCATGTTTTCTCTTTGTATTCATTCATCATTTTTTAATTGTTTTCCCGGATGATTAAACACAAGTTCAGAAAGGATAAAAACTAAAAAGTGATCCGTGGATATTTAGCTTGGTGTTGGTGAGACATAAACTTTCTGATTATTACTCAATTTTCTTGAGTGGAAGACCAATGGTCAAAAAGACTATGCTTATCTCATACAATACAATACATGTGGTTTATATATCTTGAATTCATTCATCATCCTTTTTCTTATGCTTATCTCATACAATACATGTGGAACATTATAGTTGTCATCCCTATTTCCAAGATATTACTTCTACTTTATTAATTATATTGGTAATTTTGAACTTTTATGCCTTTTATTAACAAAGTACTAGCATTTTGTAACAATGTAGAAATGTTTCAGTTTACTGAATTATTAATTTCCACCCAGGATAATGATGTATAAGTGAATACTACGCACCAATAACATGATAACAAAGAAAATGAATAAATCTATACGTAACACATGCTCCAGCAAATATGTAAATTTGCATCGCTTGTCTTTTATGGGCGTAGAATCTGGTTCACTCAATGACAAGGTACATGTTAAAGAGAAATAACCATTTCTGTCAATTTTAATTAATCACGTTAGTACTTTCTATATTAATTGTTAATCATGCTAGTTAGTTAATTAATCAGAATCTTTCTTCAATTGATGTCATGGGTGTTGGTATATGTCTATACCAGTATACCATTATACAAAAGGTTTGTAAGGCCTAGAATGACCGATGTTTTATGCTGGACATTTTCATAATTATATGAATTCGAATTTGGAATCATCACTTTACGTGTGTGAGTTTATAGTTGAGGTGTGTCACTCTATCTTTTGACCGAAAAAAATACGATTATTATACAAAAGAAGTAAGGTTTTTTTTATTTTTTATAACTACGTTTTTACTTCCTGTTTTCTTTCCATTTTGCCCTTCATTCATTTCAAACTCTAACGATTTTTAGTTAACTTAGTCCTCACTTCTCACAAATTTAGTGACAATAATTAATTATTGACAAAAAACAACAGATCTCAACAAAAAGAAGAATTAATTACTTAAAATACATAACTAAGCAATATATGAAAAGCTAAAACACTATATATATATGGTTTGTATCTGTATTAGGAGACAAACTAATTGTATGGCTCATAGCTAGTTAGGGCAGCTCAGTCTTATAATAGTCACCAGGTGCATGACTTTGTCCCACATTGCATCACCTTTATTTTTATGAATGAAATAGCCTGAGATGGTTTTCCTAAAAAATATGTGTATAAAAAAAACGTTATATCAAGGGCAATTTGTATTATTTTCTGTTTTGGTCCTATTTAAATGAGCCACTAGATTTTTGTAGTTTAGTATTTTAAAGTGAATTATTGCTGCAAAGAATAAAAAAAAAAAGCATATAATATTGATCTTTTTACTATTTTTTATATTAAAGCTCTACCTCCACCCGAACCCTAGCTATAGGCCCAAAACAATCCCTAGGGGCAACCCCAAATTAAGGAAATATAAGCACTCAGTGAGTAATAGCCTCAAAACATTGGCCACCAGCTTTTTTGTTTCTACTTTATCATAAAGCAAAAGCAAGAATAAAAAAGGAAAAAACTGAAAGGAAAAAAGAGAAAGCAACGTGTGAAAAGTTCTTCAAACCACATCTCTATAAAATACTTTGAGACCCCAAGACTTTACGTTTTCTTCAACAACACCTACTAGTAACAAAGCAAAAAACACAACTCTCAACTCAAACCTTTAACCAAAGGCTTGTTTGTTACAAGGAAATATCACAAAGGTGAAAGTAAGAAGAAAAAGTTGTAGAAAAAAGGAGTTTAAAAATATCATTTTCTTAAGAAGGAGAGGTTATGAATTGAAGTTTCAAACACATCATGAGATGAGACTCTTCTAGTGCAAAAGCATAGCAAATGATGGCTGGGAACCCTAACTGGTGGAGCATGCATTCTCCATCTTTGAATATACCTCCTCAATATCTTCTTGGATCTTCTTCAAATATCCCTTTTAATTCTTTGACAGAAAATACTATTGCTGCTGACCCTCCCCAATCATGGAGCCAACTGCTTTTGTTAGTAAAACTACACTCCCTTCTCTTTCTTGTGTCTATGTGTGTGTTGTTTCATTATTTGTACATTTTTTTCGATAATTAAGAGTTTATTGATACGCCATACCGAAACAGTAAGCCAGAGAGTACTTACAAATCATCTGTAAGCCATGTTCACAGCTAGCTAACACGCCTGTTTTGCAGTACTGGATTTCCAGGAGAAGAAGAGAGACTTGGTTTTAGTCATTTTCAACCTAAAAGCTCAGAAAACTGGGATGTTCAAAATCTTAATCCTTCTTCTAGAGTTCCTATTCATGATGTAATTAAGCAAGAAGTTTCTCAAAGTGGTAATTTGTATGGCCATGAGTTTCAGGCTTCTGGACAAGCTGCTGCTGGGGCATCTTGGTCACATATGGTGCCAGTTTCTTCCCCAAGACCTAGTTTGAGTTGTAATAACATGTTAGATTTCAGTTATAATAAGCCAGATCATAGGACTAATCAACTACCAGATCAAACATCTGAGGTAATATAATATATATTTAAACATATGTTGTTATTATTTCTTAATTTGTTTTCTTTTTCCTTATCCAAACTATCAATTCAACTTCAAATATTATAGTATATAATAATTATATGCATAGATTATATCTTCAGCTAGCATGTTAGTTTTTCATCTATCTTTTTCTTCTGCTCTAGTGTAATAGCTCAACTGTTGGAACTGTGAAGAAGGCTAGGGTTCAGCCATCTTCAAGCCAAGCACCTCTTAAGGTGACTCACAAACTCTCTCCTCTTTTATTTCTGCTATTTGTCTTACTTTTCTTCTTGGTTTGTGATATTGTGTATATGTGGTCGTTTTGTTGTGTGTTGTTGTTGTCTTTCTTGATTGTCTTTCTCTCCAAGACTGTAATATTCTTTTTGCTTGAAATTACTTTACTTCTTTTCTTTTGTTGATATATAACCTCCTGAGTCCTGAGTCCTGATACCTTCAATTATATATTATTATGAATCTGAAGCAGGTGAGGAAGGAGAAGCTAGGTGATAGAATAACAGCACTTCACCAACTAGTTTCCCCATTTGGAAAGGTAAACTAACTAATTAGCCTCTCCATTATCTTAAACACAATATATAAAAAAGCATAAACCATCCTTTGGTTTGGTTTAGAAAGTAGTTGTTTTAAACTCTTCCATGATCCATGTTTTTTGTAGTAGCACCACTAAATCTTTTGGCATTGATTGGAATATCACTTTTAGCTTTAAAGGAAGAAAGATGAGTCTTCATTCATCATGTACGTAGTTAGTGATGTTGTTCACTTTTGCAGACTGACACAGCATCTGTCTTGTTAGAAGCCATTGGATACATCAGGTTCCTTCAAGGTCAAATTGAGGTGATAATACTATTTCTCTTCTCCCAATAGTACTACTAGCATGCAGTTAAAGTTTGATGTAAAACATTCTTTAGTTATGGGAGTTATAAAATTTTATTCCACTTTGTTGCAGGCACTCAGCTCTCCTTACTTGGACACTGCATCAAAAAACATGATGAGGAATCATCAGTCTACAGCAGTAACTACCCATTTCCCAATGTCTCTTACACCTGACACATAATTTTGAACAGGACAGACAAAAATGACACTATACTACTTGTTTGTACTAGAATTAGAATATAAGTAGTATTATTGAAGGGAATGTTTTGTTCCTTCCTTTTTAATTTTTTATTATTATTAATTTATGAAAATTAATTAACAACAGGTTCATCATGGAGAAAGGAATTCTGTATTTCCTGAGGACCCCGGTCAGGTATGCTAGCTTTATTGGATCCATCAATTCATTAGAATCAAATTAAGGGAAGAGGAGTCTCTCTTTTCAATTATTGCATTACTATATATTTAATTTAATCCCACGATTGAAAAGAAAAAAGCCATTGAAATTAACAACAAGGTTTCTCAGCTTTTTATATATAACATATCCTTTAAATTTAAAAAGCTGGTGAAAAGAAAAGCATGATGGGGCTAGCTGAATATTGTTCATTTCATTTGAAAGTCAAAGAAGGGTTCTCTAATTTCATTGAGAAGTTAAATATAAATTTCTAATTAATACTTTCTTTTTGTTCCATGTAGCTGTTGGATGACAATGGCCTAAAAAGAAAGGTAGCTCCAAACCAGGTATATCCTTTTCTTTTCTTTTTCTACAAAGTTGTCCCACCATGATTTTATTATTATTTTTCATTTGACTCCTCCTTCTTTTAAATATTTATATAACTATATATTGGAGTATCATTATCACCAATAATATCATATTAATTAACTTTTTTGTTTATCAAATTATAATTAATTATTATAATCAGGATAAGGCAATGGATTTGAAAGGTAGAGGGTTGTGTTTGGTTCCTGTGTCTTGCACCCAACATGTTGGAAGTGAAAATGGAGCTGATTACTGGGCACCAGCATATGGCAGTGGATTTTAAGATGAAGTGAAGTGATCCGTACGTTTTGATTATATAACATCATGAGCAGTCATTCTGTACTAATGAAAAGGCTGATTGCTCACGATGCTATATTTATAATTCCATGAATTAATGGGATATTCATGAATGTCCCTTTGTTCATGTACTCTCTCTAATCTAATTAAGATAGACTATCAAGTTCTTATTATTATTATTATGATGTGCCTAAACTGTAATTGATCTTTCTAATTAAATATGCATTGTGGGGAGTTTATATTCTTTCTTCTTAATTTTGTTGTGATATGTACATTACGACGACCATAACTAGCATTATGACTTTCTACATTTCCATCGTAAGCCCTTTATATAGAAACACCAAACCAATGAACCAAAAACATAAACCACTTATTACTTAGGTGTAAAACTCTGTGGTGCTTAGTGTTTAGTTGGCTTTGGGTGGAGGAGGTGATACATTCACCCGACCTACATACTATGATAATGGGTTTCCAACTATATAGGAGCTATTTCTTTGGAGCACTATGCACTATGCATGCATAAGGAATATAGAGACACAATATTCACTGTTGCTAATTCGTATGTTGTTTTGCACAGAGAAGTTTTCTAGTTATATATATATATGGTGCAGAAGTAGTACTCATCACAGCTAGCTATATATCATGGATTTTATTATATTTGTTTGTTAGTCATTTGTAACTTGAAATTGAGCCAAAATATAATTCAAATTGTTGTCAGAAAGAAGCCAAACATTGATTATTCATGTGGATAGATATGGCGTGACTGACCCGAATGTTCATATATATGGACCCCATCTGATCACTCGGGTCATCAAATTTGGACCACTTTTTATGATAGCTTCCCATTTCTCCTACGCTCCTCATCTCAGGTGATATGCTTTCATCATCATGACGCTGCATATTGCATCACCATGAAGCTAGCCAAAATTATATTATTATCTTATACTCCACTAGCTATGTATGATCAAGATCAATAGAATGTCTTTAGCAATTTCTTGCTACAGTTCCTTTTGGTTTTAACGTTATATATATGTAGCCTTAATTAATTCCTACTTTCGCATGTAAAGCCAATGGGGTACTGGCCGTGATTACCTTTATACCAACTAACAAGAAATTTATCAACAATGGTCATTTACAGAATAATTAGTGTATTACATGATTGGCCTAATACCTAGGGGGCGGCTCGCTCTTCATTTTTTATACTTTTCTTAAGATCACTACAATTCAAAATAGGAGTGAGATTCGATCTTTCTTGTCAAAACAAAATATATAGGAGTGAGATTTGTGATTGAAATAAGCTTATTTGGATGTGAGACAATACTAGAATAATTGTTTTTAAGAGGGATATTTTTGCGACAGAAGCATATCCCTCAATAATATATAGTGAGGATAATTACGACACGTGGATACTTGTAGTTTAGGTGATCCGGTGATACTCTCTTCAACAAATAACTCATCGAACCACACTTGCAAGATATTGATTCATCCTCCACGCTACCACCACTAGGTTAGATTCACTAAATACCTCAGAGTTTGCTGCTACTTCTAATCCAGTAGCAGTAGTAGCGTATGACATGAGGAAAACTTGGAGTGATGTGTTAGATGATGTTGACTCATCCTCCACTCAACCTCAAACCTTCAGGCTAGATTCACAAAATGCCTTAGAGTCTGCTGCTACTTTCAATTCAATAGTATCATCTGACATGAGAAAATTAAGAAAGCTTTAGGGGTGATGTGTTAGATGATGTTGATGATCCTACGGCTACCGATATTCAAGGAACAGTTATGCGAGATTACAATTTGAACCGATTGTGTCAAAGACTCAAAAGAAGAAATTGCGAGAAAAAAAAGAAATTGGTCGTTGGCTATATATAATACTCATTCAAATTAAGACAAAATTTGTCTCTGTCTCTTTTTGATCTATAATACTCCTTTAAATTGTTTTATAATTTGTCTCTAGAATGAGTATTATAGCCAACGACCAAAGTTAAGGACAATTTAAAGGAGTATTATAGATCCCTAACAATTTAAAGGAGTATTATAGGCGGCAACGACCAAAGTTAAAGACAATTTAAAGGATCTATAATACTCCTTTAAATTGTTTTATAATTTGTCTCTAGGATGAACTGTTTTAGGGGGGGTCCTTCGCCGTAATAAGTTAAGGACTCCCTATTATTGTTTTGTTTTTACTTTCATTTTCTTGTCATGGGTATTGGTGGTCCTCTCTTGGTTTCTTTTCTGTCTTCTTTCTTTTTATCTTTTTTAATAAAATTAAGAAGAAATACTATTTTTTTTCTTGATGTTTTGTATATTAGAAGGTTTTAACGAGACTTCTTTAATTATATTGCTTAAAAAAAGTATAATGTGACATGTTAGACTATCTTTTTGTGAATTTGCGTCATATCTTCTACTATATATGCGGCTTGTCGCTGTTGGCGCCAAGTCCTTTTTTTTTCTTCTTTCTTTTTTTTTGCTTTCTTTCTTTTTTTTGTTGCTTTCTTTCTTTCTTTTTTCCTGTTTTACTTCAATTTTTTTGGTTTTTTTTTCTTTTGTATTACTTCACTTTTTTTGGTTTTATCTGTTTTTAATGTTTTCTTACTTCTTTTATATTTTAAGGTTTTGTATTTTTTTATTTTTTAAGAAGTACTTTAAAGTCTAAAAAAAATTAGATGTTTAAATATGCAAATTTTGTTGTTGAATAATTGATTCAATGAATTTTTTTTAATTTTATTACAAAATATGTAAAGTGATATGCTAGACAATTGTGTTTTGGTGTACTTGATGGTAAAAAAATTAGTTTGAAACAAAATGTGTAAAGTGAAATATGAAGTAGTATGTTTTGGGTATATACTTTAGGATACAGAAAAAATTATAACTCTTCAAATACTAGAAATTTCTTTGTAATTAATAACCGGTTTGGTAAAAAATAATCATAAGTTTGTGACAAAATACGTAAAGTGCGATGATGACAGTGTATTTTGGGGTACTTTTTAGGGTGCCGAAAAAGTTTTAAATGTTCAAATACACGAAGTTCGTTCTTCAATAACCTATTTGATGAAAAACAAAAAACTTTTGTGACAAAATACATAAGATGCTAGACATTGTGTTTTATGGTGCTTTAGGATCCAAAAAATATTATTACCTGTCCAAGTTGGTGTTTTTTACATGTTCAAATTATTGTTTTCTTCTTTATTTTGATAATTTCGCACCAACGAGTATTAGGAGCATACTTAAATTGGTGTTTAGTTTAAATTAAACTCGACATGATATCTACGTACGTATTCCACTTTCTGATTGTGTTTTCTTCTTTTCTTTTTAATTATGGATTAAGTTTTTATATTACTGATGAATATAGATAATGTTATTTAAAAAATTAGACATTTTCTTCTTTTTATTTGTGGATGTTCAATTCCAATTTTTTTGTTAAAGTTTATTTTAAATTTCAAAATATTGTTATTAATTTAGATTTATAATTTAACTTTTTTCATGAGAACTTCGGTCTCATTTACAATAAAACTCTCTAACATTTTCTTTGAACTTTGTATAGGTGATTTTAATTTAATGCTGATTTTTATTCAACCCTACATGATGTATTGATGTACTCCATCTGGACCTAATTCTAAGCAAAAAAAACTATCTTTACACATATTAAAGATAATAGTTTTATGCATTTAGTTTTCTTGAACTCATAGAAAAAATAAATAAATTTACTAAAGAATCTCTAATTAATAATCACCTAATTTCAATATTAATGAATTGATTTAATGTATTTAAATTTATTGATATTAACTTATTCCGTGCAACGCACGGGACATGAGGCTAGTAAAAAGATAAAATAAGAAAATAGGTAAAAGACAATTTTGGTGCAAAATGCCCAGTTTTTTTATAATTCTACTTCCGCTAAAATAATCCTCGTCTTTTCTGAAATTAAACAAATTAATATGTAAAAACAACAGTGAATTGTATAAAGAAAAAAGTGGGGTGCAAAACTCACTACACTAAATCCCTTTATTTTAGGTGTTTGCTTTTCTCACACCCCCTCCTACTCAAAACACACCCCATAAGGGTGTGAAAAGACCAAAATGCCAGTCAAAACCTCTTTTTTTTCACGAAATTTCACCTGTTCGAACACGGGCCTTCGAACAGGTTCGAATGACATCGTTCTTGTGTGTTAAATCTTGACTTCACACCCTCTTGTGCGTAATTTCACTTGTTTCAAACGAGGTCATGCGAATAGGTTCGCATGAGGGTGTTCGAACACCCTATTTTATTACAAAAAATGGACTCTCACACCACATTCACATTTTTTACCTGTTCGGTTGACCTCAACCGAATATATTCGGTTGCCCATCCCCGAATCGGTGAAAACACGCACTCTACTTAAGGGTATTTTTGGAATATTTAGAGGTAAAGGGTGTGAAAGAGTAGGAGGGGGTGTGGGAAAAGCAAACGCCTCTTTTTATCCTCTCACGATCCATTAATAATTGGAGCACATGGATAAGAGAAGCATCTCTCGACCAAAAAAATAAAGTGAAGCATATCTTGGGTGGTGATTTTTGTAACCCCCTTCTTTGACCCCATATCCCCTCCTCCCTAAATTGAATTTGATACCAAAATACCATCTCATTTTCACTAAAAATTACTCGACATCCTCCAAAATTTGACCTTTCTTGGAATTTACGTATTAAGAGGTAAAGTCGGAGTTGTTTTTTTTAGTGTTCTCGAAATTACATGTTGAATATTAATTTTCTCGAATTTATCCTAAACACATAAATTCAGAGTGTTAAAATGAGAACCGGATTTAACTGTTTAGGATAAATCCGGAGTCTTTTATTTTTTAAATTCTCGGAATTATGTTGTTTTAGCTAGTATTTTCGGATGTATTTTTTTGACTCCAGAAATTTCTTTAATGGATAAATCCGGAGTATTTATTTATTTACAAATTAAACAGTTATGGCAACGACTAATGGCATGCTTTCTTTTACTATGGATTTATCGGATGCATTTACAACTAATGAGTTACGTATCTCCGATTAATATTTTGTACCTGTATTTATAAGTTATTTTAATCTGATAACAACGAGAATTTAAATCATTGGTAGATTTTTCCTACCCATGATGATCTCGTATGTTGGGCTAGAGAGATTGGGAAAGCCAACGGAACGATTGTTATCATCCTCAGATCAGATAAAGTAATTGGTAAAAATGGGAGAAAATGTAAGATTATTTTGGGTTGCGAGAGATATGACAGACACACTGTAGTAGACGTGAATTGTTCTAAAGGTAGAGCGAGGTCTTCAAAGAAGTGTGATTGTCCATTCAAGCTAAAAGCTAAACCTATGAATCCTCCAGTTGGGGACTGAAAAGTCAAGGTTGGGTATGGAGTACACAATCATAAGCTTGATCATGCAACTTGTATTATACTTCCAATATTTGGGCATTCACTAAGGAGGAGCGTTATATGGTGGATGAACATACAATGTTAAATGTCAAATCAGAGTAGAGTCTAGCTGCATTGAAGAAGAGATTTGTGGGGAACTTGAGTAGTATCACACAATTGTATAGGCACCACAGGAAGTTCCAGACGTGTCGCAGAGGTCCTAGAACCGAGATCCAAGAGCTTATGAGGTTGATAGACTCTGAACACTATTTGTGTTGGACCAGAAGAGTTGAGAACTCTGATGTTGTTGGTGACATCATGTGGGCACACCCTGAGTCTATCAACCTATTGAAGATGTTCCTAAGATTTTGATTATATATGGACAACACCTACAAAACCAACAAATACAAACTGCCTCTCCTGGAGATTGTTGGAGCATGACTTCCACTGAGTTGACATTCTCGGTTTGCTTTGCTTATTTGTTGAATGAGCGGTATGACAATTTTAGATGGGTATTGCAGACACTGAGAGAATTGATGGTGGTAGATATTGCGCTTCATGAACTGTTTGTTATTGATAGAGATGTTGGACATATGAGTGTCATAGAGGTGGTGTTCTCGAAAAGTTTCAATTTGCTTAGAGAAGATGAAGCTTTTCTCACTAAAAACTATGACCGGCTAAAGATTATGTTAATTTATTAATCGAACACTTTTATTCATACTCATTAGACTAAATTTTGTCTCTATAGTTTTGCTTCCAAAAATAATTTTTATTTCAAATTTATTGTTGTAACTAATTTTTACGAGAATTCATCTAAATAGTAGTAGTATAAATTACTTTACATTCAATTCCCTTTTATTAAAAATTAATTTTGCCACAATTAATTTATTAAAAAATAGGCTAAATTACTGTTTTGGTCCTTTATCTTTGGCCTTCATTTCATTTTGGTCTTTTATCTTTTTTTTTCTCGTTTTAGTCCCTCATCTTTCATTTTTGTGTCAATTTAGTCCTTTTTGTAATTTTCTGTCAATGACCTTAACAGACGCCACGCTGGCAGTTAACTGCGGACGTGGCGTCTTAAGTGTCAGGCTGACTTGGAATTCATTAAGTGATGTGGCAAATGAGAGGCCAAATTGAAACTAAAAGAAAACATAAGGGACATAAACTCAAAACTGAAAAATAACAAACAAAAAAAACACAAAAACAAAATTAGAAAACTACACTTGTAAATTAACAAAAACTAAATTAAATTAACATAAACTAATCTGCAACCATGAACAAAAACACATAAACTGGAACCATGAACAACAACAACATTCCATGAACTTTATCTTCCTAATCTTCAACCATGAACAACAACAACATTTCCTTCATCTTCATCTTCGCCTAATCTTCAACCATGAACAACAACATTTCCTTCATCTTCATCTTCCTAATATGCATTCTGCAACCATAAACAATAACAACATTTCCATGAACAACAACAACATTTCCATGAACTTTATCTTCCTTATCTACAACCATGAACAATAACAACATTTCTTTCATCTTAATCTTCCTAATCTGCATTCTGCAACCATGAACAACAACAATATTTTCATGAACTTTATTTATATATTATTAAACTGGAATTAGAATGAAAAAGAGACACAGGGAAATCTTATTAAAGTTGAATTAGAAAGAAAAAAAGAGAAGAACAAAACAAACCAAAACTGGAATCTGCGAAGAACAAAAAGAGAAGAAGATTCGAAACCCAAAACCAATCCTAACCCAGAATCGAAACCCAAAAACGAATCGAACCCATAAAAGAATTGTAACCCAGAATTGAAACCCATAAACGAATCGAAGTCCATATATAAGCGAATCGAAACCCAAAATTGATAATATGCCAGTGCCACGTGGCAACCATTCATTGGTTGCTGACGTGGCATGACAGTGTCACGTGTCAGTGGTGACGTCATCTCCGTTTGCCACATAACCTTTTTTTTTTTTAACTGAAACTTAACAGAGGGACCAAAATGACACAGAAATTGAAGATGAGAGACCAAAATGAGAAAAAAAAATAAAAAACCAAAATGAAATTAAGGCCAAAAATAAAACAATAATTTAGCCTAAAAAATAATTTACGTCACTACAAACGTCGTTGTAATGCCTCAAGTCAGTTGGAATTTGAAAATTCCTTCCACCGACTACCTAAACATTTTTTCTCGTTAAAAAAAAAACTCACTTTTTGGTTTATGATTCATGATAGTTATCATTTATGATTTAGATTTTATTGTTGCATTGCATGTCGACCTTTTTTGGTCACTGTGCTAGATGGTGATGGGTGTGTGGGTCAAATGCAAATTCATACTAGTAGCACAACTACAACAAGAAAATAGTTGGCAGGTAGAAGACACAACCTACCATCAAGGATGATGATATTGACAATTAATTGGAGTTATCCTTCGCACTCAAACCATGTGAAAGTGAAACCAAGCCAAACGCGTTGTCTTCCAAAGTGTGAACTTATGAAATACAATTTCAAGACCAATTTTACAAGTTTATATTTTTTTCATTCTTTCAAATATGCAATATTTCATTAAATACAAGGTAAAGGTCATTGAAACATTACACGAAATGTACGACATTGGCTTATAGAGAAGCATCATCAGGTTCTCCAAGGGACAAATGCACATCAGGTATAGCTGAAATTCTAATGATAAATGATAAGTCTATGAGCAGCACCTAAGCCAAACTAGATCTACCAAACTAACTTAATGACAAACCAGAATAAAAATGCTAAATTAACATCCGAAATAAACAACTAAACATCTCAGTCCAAACCACTAAGGATTCCACTTGTAGGCTACCAAAGTACCAAAGTGAGCCCTTTCTTGAAACCACCACTCAGCAAGCAACCAAACATGGGGTCAGCAACCCAACAAGCCAATCTGAATCTTAATGCCACCACAGAGCAGATTTGTAAGCCACCCCTGCCAAGAAGCATTACCCACCAAGTAGGAATAGTGGGAAAGAACGAAAAGTTCAGAACTTTCCCCGTAGAAGGCGACCAAACGGCCAAGGGAACACAAACTTGAAAGGAGGCAGCCACACAAAGTTGAAAAGCATCAAGGCAGTAGATCAAGATCTCTGTTGAGGGCCAAAACAACCATCTCCATAACCAAACTCATCTTCAAGAACGAACCAGAACCCCCAAGGAACAACCTACCGCTTACTCGCACCACCAACTATCAAAATAGGAGTCTCCCTAACGCCAAACATGAGTCCCACGAAGTTGGAAGAGGGGGTAAGACGAAAAAGTCCAGAGTTACCGCGTATTTAAAGGCCAACTGGCAGGTGTTGCGTTCGTGTGGTATTCGCAAATTTAGTGCAAGTATACACGTCGTACAAGTAATAAAGTGGATATAAGTAAGAGATCGTTCCCACGAGGATTGGTTTTACTTTCAAGGTTCACGTTTCAAAACACAAGAGAATCAAGTAACAAATCGGCAATAATGGTTGATCTTAATGCTAAGAAGATAAATAAAGCAAGTAAACAAATGTAGGTTGTGAATATGGATGAGGAGTGAGTTGGGTTGTTGCATGCAAGTAAATCCTTTCTAGTCAGACGTTATAACGTTTACACGCTATTACGTACAAATGCTATTCAGTATAGACGTTACCACGTCTGAACGCTGTTGCAAAAGAGCTGTGCTTTTCAACACAAAACGTCAGAGTTTCAAGTATAAGAGGTCCTATGTCTAGGTTCTAAATAGGCCCACTCCTGTATTTTAAGTACCCACAGCAATGTTCTATGAACTATTATCCATTCTATGTCTAGACTTAGATAAAAATGCCTAAATGTCTTTAGTGCACCTTTTCGTTCATATAAATCTTTGAGTTCTTTTCATAGACCATGTCCTGTATTCTATGAATCTACCTTTTTAAGTGATCAACCTCAAAACAAGTTTGGAAATATTATCATGCAAAGATTTAAAACATGTAAGCGTCAATACTTCATAACATTTAACTAGAAATTCATTACATGCAAAACAACAACCCAACTACAAAATGTTTAGCTCATTTGAGCATCTTTCTGAGAAAGATAAGGAGTTAAAATCCAAATATCATACATAGAGGAAAAGATCTTGAGTGCAACAGATACGCCTAAGTAACTTTCCCGCATGCGATCTGTAGAGAGCGTTACAACGCCCGAGCTTCACGATGAGTGGTTATGGTGGAAATGGAGTTGAGTAGAGTTCAAAAACCGAAGTTCGTGTCCGTAACTTCGTTTTGAGAACTCTTTTTACGAACAATGGAGGAAGGTAGATGATGAATGTATGGATGGTGTGATGTAGGTATGTGTGTCTATATCCCCAGAGAGAGATAAGTCTTGTAATTATAGAAAAAGGGGTCACATGTTCTGCGATGTCATTTGCCCACCTACCAAGCTGTTTGCACTACAACCGACACTCTGAGCCCGACATCAGCATGCAGTACTCTGATCGTCATCATCGCAAGGCGAGAAGAGAGAAGATCTTCACGACTTGTTGAATCTTTGACCATCATTATTAATGCAAAGACAACCGAGATATTTCTTTCTTGCTTGCTTTGCGCTTTCGTAAGCGTGGTGAGGACATTGCGGCGTTCGGCTTTTTCTTGCACAAACACAAGAAGCATCAAAATGCTCACAAAGGCACCAATTGGTGCCAAAATGCACAGAACTCGTAATTTAGCCCCTAGCTAACTAAGAAACAATAAACTAACAGAAAACTAATAGAATCAACCTATTATTATTGCTAGAGAACTTGCATGATTTATCTTTGAATAAGTATAAATAACTCATATAAATATGAGTTATCACACCCCCAAACTTAAATCATTGCTTGTCCTCAAGCAATCAAGACAAAACAAAATTAATGAAATGCATGAAATCAACTACACCAAAGAAGTTGCATTCTACTCAATCATTTGATCAAAAATTATTCTCAAGGGGCTAATTCTCTACACACTCACGCACCAATGCACATTTAAATTCTAGATTCATTACTGCCCAAAGTGAGTGTGTGATCTCTGAATTAATTCCATTCCTAGCTAGGTTCAGAAACTATTCTAGCCTATGAAAGAGTGGTTTCCATTTGGTGAGAGCAAAACATCTTTCAAAACAAAGAGTAGGCTAACATTTTCACATAAGAAATGAGGTTCATTTGAAGCATGAACAAAGGGTCTTAATTGGGTGCTAGGACTAGATTAGTGCAACTATTTTTCTGACTCACACACGCAAATGACTGCAACCCCCTCATTACTGAGCAACTCTCTTTTATTTGCTCCATTTTGGAGTTCTTCTCTTTTTTTTTTTTTAACATTTTTTTTAACATTTTTTTTTTGAAGTGCTCAGCATTTGTTTCAGGGTATTACAGTAAACATAGAGTACATGTGGATTCTCCACTTATTTGTAACAACACACTCTTTTTGGTATTTTTGGAATAGACGTTACAACGTTTATGGGTGAGACGTTATAACGTTTGAAACACAAAACACAACACACACGGCATACGTTATAACGTTACGGGTAGACGTCACAACGCTGCACTCACACTACACATGCACTAACCATCCTACAGTCTTTGCACCCAGCCTTTGTATAACCCGATTCACCCCCAAACTTAGCTTCTACTGCTACTCTAGGTTTTTAATCAAGTTTTACTATCACCATAGTTCACCAAAACTAGCTTCAAAGATAAAATATTCCCTAGCTAACTTGATTTTTCCTTAAAAGCGAGTTTGTGTGGGAGCAAAGAATCAATTCTTTTCATCTAAACATGCATCAGCTACTCACACATATTCACACACAGTCATCACCAGATTTAGCCCAAAGAGAAATATTTTTAATTCTTAACAGAGTGAGAACAAAAACTGGTTTTGCATTTGATTTCATGCTTGTACAAAACAGAAATAAAAACTTAGAACATTGGAATTCTCCCCCCACACTTAGAGTTAAGCGGTGTCCTCACCGCTTAATGATAAAAAGCTTTTGAGTGTGTTTTTTTTTTTTTTTTTTTTTTTTAAAAAATGGGGGAGGAACAATCAAACAGAACACAGACAAACAAACAACTACTATCTTCTAACCATCCAACGTTGAAACAGACATTATCACGTTGGACAGTTGTTTATTCTTACTAAAATTAAAAACTAAAATTACTCTACTGCTAAAAGGGCTAAATTACTTGTTCAAAGCACCAAACCTGAACTTTCCACTCTGCCGAGTGGGGATGCCTGCTTGACCAGTCGCCTTCTTCTTTTTCATTTAAACCTTGCCCAGACAACAGACGTGCCAACGTCTAGTGTACACTGAGACGTTATAACGTCTACCACCTTTTACTTTCTCCTTTCTTCAGCCTTCATTCCTACAAAACAAAAATTAAAAGACACAAAAAGTGTTGGTTAATCAAAAATCATTGGGTTGCCTCCCAAGAGCGCTTGCTTTAAGAGTCTTGACCGGACTTCCTCTTTAGTGTTAGAGGTCTTGAAGCTCGGTGGAGACTTTGTCCCTCACCACATGTGCTCCACAGTATTTCTTCACCCTTTCATCATTGATCTTCAGTGTGGAACAAGTGGTTTCTTCAAACATATTCACTATCTTGTTAGGATACACCTTCACCAACTTGAAAAGTCTTGATCGCCTAGATTTGAGCTTCTTAGGTAAAGATTTAAGCCTTGAGGTGGATGATAAAACTTGTCCCCATTCAATGAGCTTTCTTCTTTGAACTGTTTTGGTGAATTTTGGTGGTTTGGTGGCAATGGGTCGAGGTGAAGATTGCGGACTTAGGTTTTTCTTAGTATACGCTTGCGTCTTGGTGAATTACAACCGCAACCACCTCTTCATTTGGAACCAATCGCTTAGAAGGCGTTACAACGACGGATGTTATAACGCCGTAGTTTCCTTTTCTTTTGCCGAGGGTTGTTGTAATGGTTCTTTTTCAGTTCGAAGTTGAGTGGGGGTGGTTGTGGAATGGGTTGGTCTTGTGGTTTAGATTGTGGTGTTTTGGGGGTATTTTGGTCATGAGTGGATGGTTCTTTAGGTGAGGTTGGGGTTGTTTGGCTTTTGGTGATGGTGGTTTGGGCTTGTTTGCTTTGGATTGTTTTTGAACCACATGGTCAAGATGGCAACCACATAAGAACATTCTTACGTGTGAGGTTACGGATACTTGAGTGTGTTGAGAACATTGAACTTGACTTCTTGGTCATTGACTCTCATGATCAATTCTCCTTTCTCGCACATCAATGAGTGTCCTTCCGGTGGCTAGGAATGGTCTCCCGAATGATAGGAACTTCTTTATCTCGCATCAAAATCTAAAATAACAAAATCCACTTTGGAAACACAAACTTGTCAACTTTAATCAAAACATCTTCTAATATGCCCTCGGGATATACTCTACTCTTATCACTAAAGTGAGACTTAAAGAAGTAGGTCCGCGGTTCCTATACCAAGTTTATCATAAATGGACTTGGGCATCAAGTTGATACTTGCTCCCAAGTCACACAAAGCTTTGCCAATGTAAAAATCTCCAATGGAGCATGGTATAGTAAACCGCCAGATCCTTGAGTTTTTTCTAGGGAGTTTATTCTCGCATAATTAAGCTACATTCTTGATTAAAGCAACGATTTGAACTCCCTAGCCTTCTTCTCTTGGTGATGATGTCCTTGGGGAACTTGGCATAGTTTGGCATCTGTTTGTAGAGCTTCTACCAAAGGAAGGTTGATGTGTAGCTTCGAGCATCTCCACGAACTTCTTTGAATTGCTTGTCTTCATGTGCTTTCTTTAATCTTTGAGGGTAGGGTGGAGGAGGATATTCGTGTACAAGCTTGGGTACAGTCTTGATTCTGGTTCAAAACTAGACGTTGTAACGTCCGGCTTGGACATCACAATATCCGGAATATTCTTCTCTTTTTCTCCACTTGTGCTCGTCACCTTCCCTTTCTCTTTTTCCTTCTCGGCTCGCCTCTTTCTCCACAGGCATTGTTGGTTCAGGGTATTCAGTACCACTTCTCAATGAGATAGCATTTACTGTGCATTCACCCCATTATTACCATTTGGATTGGATGATGGTGTCTCGATTGTAGATGGGAGAGATCCCATTCTCGCCTTTTTGTAAGAGTTGGTTATCTCGCCCAATTTGGTTTTCGAGTTTTGATTGAAGACTCATGAGTTTGCAAAGTTGTCTTACAATCACTTATGAAGCTTTTTATCATGGCTTCCAAGTTGCTATTATTGTTATTCCTCGCACATACCGCTCTGTTGTTGTTGTTGTTGAGGGGGAAATCACGGAGGTATTGCGGGAGCGAGATTGCTAGCATTCAAAGCATTGTTGTTTTTCCAACCAAAGTTTGGGTGATTACTCCAATTTGAGTTGTAAGAGTTGGAGTAAGGATTGTTACTGTGTTTCGGGATACAAAGTTTTCTGATCGAGGTTATAGGGACACTCTTCGTAGACATGCCCTTCTTCACAATAGACACACACTACTCCCCTGAATCGCGTGGGTTCAAGCAGTGCGTGCGATCGCTTTCAGAGGCGTGGCCACGTTTGGAGTATTCATGTTTTTGATCATGTTGGTCAGAGTAACAACCTGAGCAGAAAGAGCAGTTACTTCACTTATCTCATGGACACCAACCTTCTTTCCAGGAGTAAATCTTTCAGATGGCCAATGGGAATTATGGGTGGCTATGTCATCTATAAGCTTGCATGCCTCAGAGAAAGACATGTTCAATATAACACCACCTGATGAAGCATCAAGTATAAGTCTGGTAGGCTGATCTAGACCATTATAGAAAGTCTCCATTTGAATAACCACGGGAATGCCATGGTGTGGGCACATTCTCAGTAATTCCTTCCACCTTTCCCAAGCTTCAAATAATGATTCCCCTTCCCTTTGTTTGAAGGAAGTGATATCATTTCTCAACTTAGCATTTTTGTTGGGAGGGAAGTATTTTGCAAGGAATTTCTCAGCTAGCTCATCCCAAGTGTGAATTGAATTTGGCTCCAAGGAGTTCAACCAATTTTTAGCCTTATCCTTGAGTGAGTATGGGAAGAGCTTCAATCTAAAAGCATCCTCTCGAGACTCTGGGGATGATAAAGTTCTTTGCACACATCCGAGTAAATTGTCTTAGGTGAGAATATGGATCTTCTTGAGGAAACCTCCAAATTGGCTGCAGATTTGCGGCATTTGGAACATCATTGGCTTGAACTCAAAATGACCAAAGTATGAAGGGTTGGTCTTGCAATGCCTGTTTGTAAATGAGCAGGATTGAGCACGGCATAGTCACACATAGGCCTGTCCCTGTCATTGACCATGTCTTGTGGCCCTGCATTGATGAGTTGCTGCCTTTGCCAGTGTTCATCATCAACAACAATTGTCTCTGTATGGGTTTGCGGTCCACGACCATGTCCTCTTCCTCCAGCATCATGGTGCCTTCCTCCTCTTGGAGCATGTCCACCTCTAGAGCTTCTACCACCAGTACCATGTTCAGACATGATTGGCGGCTGTTGTTGTTGTTGTTGTTGCCCCCTTCTTAACCTTTGTTGTCTCCTTAGTTGCCTGAAGGTTCTTTCGAGTTCGGATCAAACTCAGTATGATTCACTCCCTGGTTCAATCGAACTAGAGCTTGAGTTGGAACTAAGCATACGCTGTAACGTCTACCTGTTCTCACACAGAAACAACAAACAACACAGTAAAATTCTTCCAACTTGTGTTTTAATGCTTTTGAACAATAAAAGTTAACTTCAATCCCCGGCAACGGCGCCAAAAACTTGTTGCATTCGTGTGGTATTCGCAAATTTAGTGCAAGTATACACGTCGTACAAGTAATAAAGTGGATATAAGTAAGAGATCGTTCCCACGAGGATTGGTTTTACTTTCAAGGTTCACGTTTCAAAACACAAGAGAATCAAGTAACAAATCGGCAATAATGGTTGATCTTAATGCTAAGAAGATAAATAAAGCAAGTAAACAAATGTAGGTTGTGAATATGGATGAGGAGTGAGTTGGGTTGTTGCATGCAAGTAAATCCTTTCTAGTCAGACGTTATAACGTTTACACGCTATTACGTACAAATGCTATTCAAGATATGAGGCGTTACACGCGTCGAACGCTGCAAAAAGAGAAGTGTGCTTTTCAACACAAAACGTCGAGTTTCAAGTATAAGAGGTCCTATGTCTAGGTTCTAAATAGGCCCACTCTGTATTTTAAGTACCCACAAAGAATGTTCTATGAACTATTATCCATTCTATGTCTAGACTTAGATAAAAATGCCTAAATGTCTTTAGTGCACCTTTTCGTTCATATAAATCTTTGAGTTCTTTTCATAGACCATGTCTGTACCTATGAATCTACCTTTTTTAAGTGATCAACCTCAAAACAAGTTTGGAAATATTATCATGCAAAGATTTAAAACATGTAAGCGTCAATACTTCATAACATTTAACTAGAAATTCATTACATGCAAAACAACAACCCAACTACAAAATGTTTAGCTCATGCTTTGAGCATCTTTCTGAGAAAGATAAGGAGTTAAAATCCAAATACCATACATAGAGTAAAAGATACGAGTGCAACGAGATACGCCTAAGTAACTTTCTGCATGCGATCTGTAGAGAGCGTTACAACGCCCGAGCTTCACTGATGAGTGGTTATATTTGGAAATGGAGTTGAGTAGAGTTCAAAACCGAAGTCTGTGTCCAGAACTTCGTTTTGAGAACTCTTTCTGAACAATGGAGGAAGGTAGATGATGAATGTATGGACTGGTGTGATGTAGGTATGTGTGTCTATATCCCCTTAGAGAGAGATAAGTCTTGTAATTATAGAAAAAGGGGTCACATGTTGCTGATGTCATTTGCCCACCTACCAAGCCTGTTTGCACTTACAACCGACACTGAATCGACATCAGCATGCGGTGCTACAAAGGCGTCATCCGCGCACAAGACGAGAAGAGAGAAGATCTTCTGACTTGTTGAATCTTTGACCATCATTATTAATGCAGCACAACTGAGATATTTCTTTCTTGCTTTGCTGCCTTTCGTAGACGTGGTGAGGGACGTTGCGACGTTCGGCTTTTTACTGCACAAACACAAGAAGCATCAAAATGCTCACAAAGGCACCAATTGGTGCCAAAATGCACAGAACTCGTAATTTAGCCCCTAGCTAACTAAGAAACAATAAACTAACAGAAAACTAATAGAATCAACCTACTATTGCTAGAGAACTTGCATGATTTATCTTTGAATAAATATAAATAACTCATATAAATATGAGTTATCAGCAGGGCCGACCCAAACATTACGGAGGCCCTGTGCAAATAATAAAATTGGGGCCCTAATTATATTTTTACCAAGTAAAACTCAAACTTCAAGACAAAACTCAAAATTCAGTATTTTAATTGTAAATAACATTTTTTTCGATAATTGAGCATAATAATTAATATTAATCATAATTTATCTCAGGATCATTGACACGTGCTCCCCCCACCTTCTATGAAGGGTTTGAAAGGATGTTCAATCATGTGATATAGCTAAAAGAACCAAATACACCAAGTTAAATACAATGCAAAAAAATGGGGGCAAATAGCAAGCCTAACAGACAATAAAGTATATGAGAGAGTCACCCCAAAGCTAAATAAAAATACAGAGAACGCATTGATTTTTTGAAGTGAAGGTTTTGGGGTTGTTTTTTAACCAAAGGGGTTGGGTTGTTGTAGTAGTAGGGTATGGGTACACCAAAAAATTGGGGCCCTTTATTTTTTTTGCGTCGAGGCCCTGTGCTGGCGCACAGTCTGCACAACCTCTAGACTAGGCTTGCCAGCTGGCCTCAGAGACAAAGATTTAAAAGCTGGGAGCTCAAAAAAATTAGGTGATGATTGGTAGAGAGGTAAGATGTTCTTTGGAGTTTGGTAAAAGACAATAACGACATAAGGAGATGAAGAGAGATATGAGAGGGGCGGAGTAATCTTAAAAGCAATGGAAAAGGTGAAAGGTAGTAGCTGCTCAGACGTGGTGAGGGACGTTGCGACGTTCGGCTCTAAATTTCCTGCACAAGCACAAAAAGCATCAAAATGCTCACAAAGGCACCGATTGGTGCCAAAATGCACAGAACTCGTAATTTAGCCCCTAGCTAACTAAGAAACAATAAACTAACAGAAAACTAATAGAATCAACCTACAATTGCTAGAGAACTTGCATGATTTATCTTTGAATAAGTATAAATAACTCATATAAATATGAGTTATCGTGAGCATATAGCGTATAGAGTCAGTGGATCCGGACGGTCGGGAGGTTCAGGAGGCGCGAGCAGCAGCTACGGAGGGAGAGGAGGAAAATGAGTGTCAGGTGTGTGAGGGGGAGGATGAGACAAGGGGTTACGGTTTACAGTTAGGGTAGGGGAGAGATGGGTGAAGAAAGAAGGTGAGGTCTTGAGATGCTACATCATGGAAGAGGAATGGTGGTGGCGGTGGCGCACTGCTAGTTGTAGTAACAAAGACCCAGATGGTTTACGAACGAAAGGAGGCGCCGCTTAGGCAAAAGACAATTTTGGGTTGGACCAAAATTATTTCTGACCATTATTTATCGGCCTAATCCAGTCCTTGTGGGGAGCCCGCCAAAAAAGGAACTGAGGCGACCCTTCGTAAAAGAAAAACCAATCAAAAAAGATATTTGGGTTTTTGTACCCCCACCCAAATCCCCATATACCCCCACCAAATAGTGATGAATTCCCAAAATGCCCTTTAAAAAACCTTTTTTTTTTTACAAAATTACACGAATCGTATATATCTTTTTTTGGACATATATACGATGTGTAATCTTTAGGCATCGTATATATGTTCATCGTGCGTATATACGATTGATGCATTTTAAGTCAATCATATATATGCACAACGAACATATATACGATGCCTAAAGATTGCACATCGTATATATGTCCAAAAAGAGATATATACGATGGGCTTATTATTTGTTAACGATTGTGATTTTATTAACGGTTATAATTTGAAGTCTCGTGATTTGATTAACATCAACGGTGTAGATATCTTGGATAAAATAAACGCGTATAATTACAAAAACGCGATATAGTAATAAATACACGTGTAATACAAAAAAGGTGTGAATCTATAAGTCGTCAATAGAATCATCGGCTAAATCGACACATCTAGGCGCATCACCGAGAGTGGGACGATGCACTAAAGGACACATAGACTGCCAGAGGGTAAAACGACCGGCATACGTATCCAACCATGACGCTGACTCTGATGAGTAGTGATGGTACCACTGCGGGGCAATAGGAGGCAACGGATAGGTGGGAGAGATCGAAAGATGCAACCAGTGTAGATTTTCCTTGATGATTTTAAACTTAGATGAACCATACCTCTCAAAGGCAGATAAGTAAAACTCATATTCAAAGAAAACTAAACCAGTGCAACATTATACTTGGTTGCAACCATATACCCCATCTCTGGCAAATCAAACCACTTCGAGTCTAGCTGACGTCCGTAGAATTCAATAGTTAAAGCTTTGCGAAGCTCTAACAGTCTGTTCTGCCCAACCATGGTTGAATACACTGTTTCCCTTTCCTTCGTTTCCTGAATTAAATCTTGCCTAATCATGAGGCCAAGAATCCTCACCCATATCAAGTCCAACCCCGACTGCTCTAAAACCACAATTACCGTCACCTTCCACATCAACTATTTTTTGAACATAACTATGCACGTGTGGTGGAAGAAACGGTAAATGGATTTTAGTCACAACTGTTTGTGATAAAACTCTCGAAGCACCCTGAGATAGTTTGGAAGACCGTTGTGTTGATTTTAAATTAGAATGGTCTTGTAGGTTGAGTCAAGAATGAGAACTTTCGGAAACAACCTGAGTAACTTTATGAAGTGGGATGAGCCCACATGATATCACTGACTAATCAGACCCCGAAATCTTTCTACTCCAACATAGATAATTATGTGATGCAATCAATCTCAGTACCTCCTGAATATTCGTTCTAGGACCCCTATTTGTAGATCGGTGTTTGTGACGCTGCCTATAAACTTGACGAAGAGTAGTCACATTCTACGGATCTAGCTTCTTCAAAACAATAATAGTAGCTTTCGGTCCAACATCAAGATCCGCATGCTCGTTAACCAGATCTTTTTGCGTCTTAGACAGACGCCCAAATGCATTAGTACCAATGGAAGTTTTAAGCAACTCGTGTGTGTGTCTACCACATTTAACCGTCACACACCAACCCCCACGGCGAACAATGCAAGTAGCCTTCAATCTAAAAGGACAGCCTCTCCTTCTAGAACCGAAAACCCTTGAATCATTAGTAAACCCGTCTTTCTTCTCACAGCCAAAATCAATCTTATCTCGTCTCCCCCTCTTTCCAGCTGCTTTTTCTGATCTCACTATAATAATGACTACACTGATACTTCTACCAACAGCTTTGGCCCACTCCTCCACAGTCTCGCGTGTAGAAAATATCTACAAAATATATAATTTATTAAGTACTTAAGTAATTTAATACTATTTACCAAACTTGATTTATTAGAGTAAAAAATATACCGTATCGGTGGTAAACGCCGTTGTAGTATTGATATCAGCAGAGCCAACCGAGAGCTGCAGATCGCTGCAGCGGTCAATATATCTGTTCCAACAAAAGCGGATATCTGTTTCATTAAAAAAAAAAAAAATCGTATATACCTCGTCAACCATGTATATACGATGGGTAATTTTTTAACATCGTATATACATGGCCCAAATGTATATACGATTAGATCTTCATAGCCACTCGTATATAACCTATATACGATGGGTAGTCAACGAAACATTTAATAAAACAATCGTATATACATCTCGAAGGACATATATACGATACACACTTTTTCAGGTCAACGTTTATTATTTAATGCAATCGTATATACCTTCCATTAATTGAAAAGTGTTAGATCGAGTGGTTGGATTGCTAGAAACATAATAAACATAAAATGACTTAAGAAAAAAGGAAAAAAGTTACCACCAAGGATATTTTTGAGAACGAATTGGAGTTATTATCCCCACTCAACCCATGTGAAACCAAGGAAAACACGTTGCCCTCCAAGGTGTGAACTTTTGAAATACAGGTTCGGCAGCATTTTTAGAGGTTCATTTTTTTTTTTGAATGTGTAACATTTTATTGAAACAAGGCAAGGCCACCAACATTACACACAGCAAGTGAACAACGTGCTAACAACAAAGCATCCAACAAGTCCAACTCAGGACTACAATTAATCAGGTATATGCTGAAACTCCTCATAATAAACATTAAGCCTAAGAGCAGCACCTGAACAATAAAGCTCCTAATGAAACTAATAAAAACGAAAACAAAACGCAACCTAAACACTTTAAAACAGCCAACAATCAGATACATAGAGCGAAAAGATCGTCTTCCCCACAGTCCAAAGTCCAACAAGTGAACAACATGCTAACAGCAAAGCATCCAACAAGTCCAACTCAGGACTACACTTAATCAGGTATATGCCGAAACTCCTCATAATAAACATTAAGCCTAAGAGCAACACCTGAACAATAAAGCTCCTAATGAAACTAATAAAAACGAAAACAAAACGCAACCTAAACACTTTAAAACAACCAACAATCAGATACATAGAGCGAAAAGATCGTCTTCACCACAGTCCAGAGCAAACACTAATTAATTATTACTCCCTCCAATTTTGGGTTGGGCTAAAGGCAATTTTGGGTTGGACTAGAATTATTTTGGGTTTTTCTTTTCCCACTCTCCCTCCTACTCAAAACACACCCCATAAGGATGAGAAAAGACCAAAAGGTCATTAATAAAATGGCCAAAGCGTCTTTTTTTTTTCCAAAAAATTTCACTTGTTCGAACACGTTCGAACAGTCTCATTCGAGTATGTTAAATATTGGCACACACACCCTCTTGTACGTAATTTAACAGGTTCAAATGACACCAATCACACCTGTTCGTATAACTTTGTTCGAACACTCTATTGTTCAGGACTCCTTAAAGTATGTACTTTTAGAAAAGAAAAAAAACTAGAATTTACTTCCTTTGTGATGCATGAATTATTAATTATGAATATAAGAAAATGAAATCCACTAATACTTTGTTTGTCCCTTTAGCTAAAAGGTTGTCTTATTTCAATTGATGTTTTGCAATATCAATGAAACATTAATACTTGTTTTCCTATTATGTCGTTGAAGCATTAATGTAATTTTATTTTTTCGATGTTTCAAATTTAGCTAAAAGATGTTGAAGAATGAGAAGAATAAATTTACGAAACTAACCCTATTGGTAATTGACATGTTCATTGTTATCATAAATAGAAAGTAAATGTTTTGAGAGTAGTGCTCATAGTATTAAGTAGATGGTTATATTGATAAAAGATTCAATAAAATTAGAAAATGATATTTATTTTGAAACAACATTTTTAATAGTGTGACAGTTAATTTGAGGCGGGTATAAAGAAATATTATAAAAGTATAAGATAATTATCATGACTTTAACATTAATTATTTTTCTTAATCTTGTACCCTATCTTAAACGTCAAATAGAGTAATGAGTAAACATGAGAAATTAAAAATAATGATTCTCAAAATAAATAATAATGATAGTATAGACAAATGCAACTTGAACCCCACGAAAAGGACGTGACCCATTGGTAGATAGAATACTGGCTCCGCCCTATAAGAATTAATTTTTTCTTTCTATAAATCAGTAAGTTGATATCGATCATCGTCTGGAGATGAAAACAACTTTAAATCTCAGGTCAATTTTAAATGTCATCCGAGTCATATCACGTCCAATCCAAGAGAGAGAGATCCACGTTTGCAGTGACTAGTGAATCTCGACCAAAAAGTCAAAGCTTCATAAGTAGAGTAATTCCGTAAACATGAGAAATGTGTTTATAAAATAATGATTGTCAAAATAAATAATAATGATATTATAGACAAACAAATGCATTGAACCCCACGAAAAGGACGTGACCCATTGGTAGATAGAATACTGGCTCTGCCCTATAAGAATTAATTTTTTTTCTTTCTATAAATCGGTATCATCTCATACAAGAATCGCGAGATTAATTAATCACTCGAATCGCATAGGGACCACAATGAAGGCTTTCCTCAAAAAATTTAATTTCATTATGTCAAGCGCCAGATTCGAACACAAACATTGGTTAAACTATAAGAGACTATTACCATTTAATTCAAGTGCTTTGGGTATCTAAGAATTAATTTTAGACAGTTAATTTTAGTTTTGTCTGGTAATTTTTTTTTACCAAAGTTTTTTTTTCTATTAATAAATACTAGTAATATCAATATTTGTAGGGAAAATAAATGCGCACGACACTTTTGGCATGTTATATCCTTTTTTAAACTGGATCTTGGATCTCGGCGAGATATTTTATGAGATAAGGTTTCACAATGATTATCTACTCCATAAGCTAACCTCTTATAAATCCACTATTTTAATTCCTTCCAGTAATTGGTAAGTTTGAAAAAAATGATCGAATTGATGCAACCTTATTCTCTAATCTTAAAGACGATGAATACAAAATCACTAGACAGCAAAGTTTTAATCATATCCTACAAGTTCTACCTGCATGTGAAAACATAGAGTGGGGGTACAATTATTATTGGCGATTTTAACTTTTTATAATTTAAATAATAGAGCAAGGATATATATATAGGACAAAGAACACAACACAACACGTGGTGCTGGTGCTGGTGCATTCCAGATCATGCGGTATTAACAGAGTAACAAATCACAATATGAACACGCAACCTATGATAATTTGTGTTGATTAATTGTCCCAATCAGGCCAACCATTCCAAGCACTCAAATCATTTCACACTAGTATGCATGATGATGAACATTGCTACTACTACTTAATACCACTTTACTCTCCTTATCTCTTTACTGCATTAGGAAGAAGAAGAAGAGGTTAATACCAATCAAAATGGACAAGGAACTTGAGCTAGCTTCTCCTTATTCAGGTGATGGTGAAATGGGTGAATACAACTCAGAAGAACAACCACAGAAGAGACGCAAGGGTGGTTTCATCACCATGCCTTTCATCATTGGTTTGTTTCATTTCATTTCTTTGGAATTTGTATAAGTGTAATATTATTCTAATTTGTTGTGTAGTACGTAATTAATGAGATGTGGTTAATTAATGCAGCGAATGAGGCACTAGCGAGGGTAGCAACCTTGGGACTTTTGCCTAATATGATTTTGTATTTAATGGGAAGTTACAATTTCCATCTTGGCCTAGCTACCCAGATTCTCCTCTTGTCCTCTGCAGCAAGTAATCTCACACCTGTTATTGGTGCTTTTGTTGCTGATTCTTATCTTGGTAGATTCCGTGCTGTTGCCTTAGGTTCCTTCGTCCTTTTCCTGGTATATAATATTCTTTTCTCAAATTATTAATCTCAGTGTCTACATGTTCAGTGTTGTCTTAATCAATGCTTAATAGTTTGTGAATATCATATACAAACAGGGAATGGGGATGCTATGGTTAACAGCCATGTTCCCATCAGCAAGGCCTCCAGCTTGCAGTCATACAGCAGCAACTGATATCTGTAAATCAGCAACAGGAGGACAAATGACAATGTTAGTATCTGCTTTTGCTCTCATGTCTATTGGAAATGGTGGCCTTTCATGTTCCATGCCATTTGGTGCTGATCAAGTGAATAGAAAAGACAATCCCAATAATAATAGGGTCTTGGAAATCTTCTTTACTTGGTACTATGCTTCAACAACTATTGCTGTCATAATTGCTCTCACAGTTGTTGTATATATTCAAGATCACCTTGGATGGAAAATTGGTTTTGGTGTTCCAGCAGCACTCATGCTTTTGGCCACTTTATTCTTCATCTTTGCTTCTCCACTTTATATAAAGAACAAAGTACAAACCAGCTTGCTCACTGGCTTTGCTCAAGTAATTGCTGCTGCTTATAAGAACAGAAAACTTCCCTTACCACCTAACAACTCACCTGAACTTTACCATCACAGGAAGGGCTCTGATCTTCTTTTTCCAACTCATAAAGTAAGGTATAATAATCCTCACATTACCATAACACCTTTTAACTTTTTTGTCCTATAGTCTAATGAAAGTCGAGCGTACGTACCCAGTTCGAACCTGAGTGTGGATCCTCTGCTGCGCGTAGCACGTGTTGCGCCAACCTGGACTATCCAATCTAGAGAGAGAAGTTTTATCTCTAGATCGGATGGTCCACACCGGCGGAGCACGTGTTGCACGGAGGACAGGATCTAAGATCTGTTCGAACCCTGCTCTGAGTATCCACAGAGCACTTATGTGTGTTTTGTGTATACTCAGCTTTGATTTCAGCTAGCTTATGCATGTTTGTTTTATTTTTCAGGTGTCTGAATAAAGCTTGTGTTATTAAGGATGTGGAACAAGATATAGGAGCTGATGGGTTAGCAATAGACCCTTGGAGTCTATGCACAATAGAGCAAGTAGAGGAACTGAAAGCTATTATCAAAGTTATTCCTTTGTGGTCTACAGGGATCATGATGTCACTCAACATTGGAGGCTCATTTGGATTGCTGCAAGCTAAATCGTTGGATAGACATATCATTGGAGGCTCACACTTTGAAGTTCCAGCAGGCTCTTTAGCTGTAATCTTGGTAGCTACAGTATTTATATGGATAATTCTCTATGATCGTGCTATTCTTCCTCTACTATCAAAGATAAGAGGGAAACAAGTTACGATCAGTCCAAAGAAAAGAATGGGAATTGGGCTGTTTTTCAATTTTATCCATTTGGTAACTGCAGGAATTGTTGAGAATATAAGGAGAAAGAAAGCCATTAGTGAAGGATATATTAATGATACACATGGAGTGTTGAAAATGTCTGCAATGTGGCTTGCACCTCAGCTTGTTTTAGCTGGAATATCTGAAGCATTTCATGCAATAGGACAAAATGAGTTTTACTATAGAGAGTTTCCAAGTACTATGTCTAGTGTTGCTGGTTCCCTAGGTGGACTTGGAGCAGCTGCAGGAAATTTGGTATCTTCTTTTGTATTTAGCACAATACAAAATGTTACTTCAAGAGGAGGGAAAGAAGGTTGGATTACTGATAATATTAACAAGGGACGTTTTGATAAGTATTATTGGGTTATTGCTGGACTTAGTGCTCTTAATATATTGTATTATCTATTATGTAGTTGGGCTTATGGACCTTCTATTAATCTAGTATCTAAGACAGTGATTGAAAAAAGTGAAGATAAGGAGGGTGAATTATCAACTGAATTCAAGAATGAGGGTCATTTACATTTAGTTGACAACAAGGTTAGTGAAAAAACAGGATCAAAGGAGAAGTTAGAGTTGAATGGGGGTCAAGTTGATAAAGTATTCAAGAATAGTATTAGTGAAGAAAATGGCTCAAAGGAGGAGGAGGAAATTTTAAGTCAACCTAGGATTAATGAGGTTCAGCAAATGGAGATTGAGGTGCTCAAGTCCCAAAAATTGTCTGGTTGATATATATGTATGTTCAACTCTTGTCAGATTGCTTGATATATATACATATATTTACAGATGTATATATATATCAAGCAAATTAAAAAGGCCTCAAGAATGATTCACACTTAAATTTGGATAGCCATAGACCTTTTTCCACGTTTTGATTAGTAGTAGAGTAGTAGCAGTTACAAATATGAGTAGGGTATATATATAAATGCAACTATTTTGTGTGTGTGAAGATATTGATTTGCTTGCTGCATTGCAAAATTGCAATACTATAAAATGAAATAGACCACATTTTTTTCTGACTTCTGAGCATCCATCTCTACACCGTTTTAGTTCTTAGTTCTATTAATTAACAAGCACTCAAAAGTTAAATCAGAATTGTTGTATCAAGATCCCACGGTCCACATTTTGATTTCTCAAATTCCCATTTTTTTTTTATAAGTGGGAATAGAACTTATGTGCCATGGTGAAGGTACACAAGGCTGTGATAGCACGCGATGGAGGAATACTGCAACCGGCGAAGCGCCGCAACATGGTTGTGGAGAAACGTTGCACGGTGGGTCCGACGACCCCTCCTTCATCTTAAATGGTTCATCAGTAATGGTTCATCGATATTGTGTAAAATGCTATGAATGATTTAGATATCAGACACTATTAAATGATTCATCAGTAATGGTTCATCGATAAGGGGTTTGATTTCTCCTCACTATAAAATCGGTCTCCGACTAGATGCAAGAATGATAAAATAATTTGAACACTTTATTTGTTCATCAACGTCTAATTGTATGGCCTAATAAAATAATAAGCAAAATTGACTTTTTTATTCTTTTTTCTGACCCTCTTTTTTGACTCATAAAAGATAGGATTTGACTTTTTTAATCTTATTTAATAATAATACAAAAAGTGTCATCCATTAACTTGAAAACTTAGAATTTTTTTTAGGTTGTGAGATTAAAGTTTAAATGAGATTTGCAGCTTATCTAAAAAAAAGAGATTTGCAAAAATACGTGCAAATAATTATCGTGTTGTTTCTGTCCAAAAAAATCATCGTGTTGTTTTTTTTTTGACAAATTATAGTGTTGTTAGTTTTGTCTATTTTTGTTTTGGAGTATTACATGTGAGAAAATTATCTTTTTTAATTGTTGTTTTACAACATTAATATTTTTCACTATTATACCATTAATGTATTAAGGTAGTTTTATTTTTTCAATACTTAATTATTAAAAGAAAGAATGAGTAAAATATATAATATATAATATTATAAAAGTATAAGTTATCATGATTTTTATAGTATTAGTTATTTTTCTTGATCTGTGTACCTTATCTTAAACCTGAAACAAAATGAGACCATATATATCATATGTGTCAAAGTCAAAGTTTCATAATCGTCGTAGTTAGGCAGTGGCTTAATCTACCATGAAATATGGAAGGTTGACCTAGTGCTCCCGGGATTGAATCCTATGTACAGTGGATAAATTGGTGTTGAATTCTACGGTCGAAAGTTAATCTTTCGTTGAAAGCTTTAGAGCATTTCGTGAATAAGCAGCATTGGGTCTGAATTAAAAAAGTCAAAGTTTCCGTAATAAATAATGATAAATACGGGCTCCATCCTTAATAAGTATTCTATTGGGACCTAGTTATAACCAAAAAGATACTTTTAGCTAGCGAGGGAAATTTCTGTGGCTAACAGGCTCATTTCCATCGCTAACTGCCATTAGCGAGGGACCAGTTCGGTCGCTAAAACGCTCCTCGCTAATCACATTAGCGAGAGAAATGGAGGTCCATCGCTAATTACCTAGGGACACTTCCGTCGCTAATTCCCTCGCTAAGTCTGACAGACACGCTTCCCAAACTTGAATGGCTAATTGTGTCAGACGCTTAGTTTTTTGTGTGACCATGTCAGTCACTTATTATTATTATTGTTATTGTTGTTATTATTATTATTATTATTATTATTATTATTATCATCACCTAGCTTAGTGAAAGAATGAGAGAAGGGTGAGAGAAGAGTGAGAGAATGGGATATTCGGTCAAAAAGTAACTGGACATTAGCGAGGGACTTATAATTTCCGTCGCTAACTGTCACTCTGACATAGTCAGTTCAGTCTGCAAAAGTCAAATCAGCCAGCAACGTTCAGACATTAGCGAGGGACTTGAAGTTCCGTCGCTAATTCCCTCGCTAACTGTCACTCTGCAACTGTCAGATCAGCCTGCAATAGTCAAATCAGCCTACAACCTTCAAACATTAGCGAGGGACTTGAAGTTCCGCCGCTAATTCCTTTGCTAATGGTCACATTTAACGAGAGCTCATATTCCCTAGCTAATTCCGTCGCAAATGTCTGTTTTTTGCGAGGGACAAAATTTCCCTCGCTAATTTCCTAGCTAATCCTCGTTTTTTTGTAGTGTAGGTTTATCCAAAAACTATATAGTCTAGATACATCAATTTTTGGATGAACTTAATTTTATTTTATTTTTTGTTTATAATTACGTCTGGATGGAGTAATTTTAAGAAATTAAATTTATTTCATTTTTGACAAAAAAATTAATTTTATTGACAAATATGAAAATATTTTTATATTTGAACCATTACATATTTTTATATCCTTTTTAATCTGGATCTTGGATCTCGGCGAGATATTTCATCAGATAAGGTTTAACAATGATTAGCTATAAGTTACTAACCTCTTATAAATCCAATATCTCAATTCGAGTAATTTGCTTAGTGTGGAAAATGATCGAGTTGATGCAACAAAAGTAATTGTTTATTCTCTAGATCTTCTCGTAACTAGAAGATATAAATGACTAGTTATTTTTTTTAGATAAACATAAATGATTAGTTGTATACTCGTGTCTACGCATGAGTGCTGACATTTTATTTTTATATATGAACTTAGATAAATTTAATTAGTCCGGAACATTACCTCAGTGAAAATCTTAATAAATTTAAAATAGAAAAATTTAATTGGTCTGAACATTACTCCGTGTAAAAAAGCAGAATATTAAAATTTTATCAAAATTTCAAAAAAAATTATAATAGTAAAAAAAATGAAGGAGACATGTATTTTGGTATTAAGTGATTTGTATAGATAGTAAATGCATGAACTCAAATAAAATTTAATTAGTCGGAACATATCACGTGAAAATCAAGAAAATTTTAAAGTTGATAAATTTAATTAGTTCAAACATTACCTCGCGTAAAAAATGGATATTAAAAATAAAGAAATTAGAGAATTAGAATAAATTAAAATAGGTATGTTGTAAAAATAGTAAAATTAGAGAATTAGAATAAATTAAAATGTGTGCGAGAGAAGTGAAAAAGTAAGAAAAAGTAAAAAAATTGAAATAACCTAAATATCCTTAAATTGTTTTATTGAAAAAATAGAAAATTGGTATTTTTGTAGTAGGTGAATGGTATGGATCGATAGTAGATGAATACAAAATCACTATACATCAAAGTTTTAGAGTCCGTTTGTTTCGGCTTATTTTTAAAAAAATCACTTTTTTTAAAGAATAATCACTTATAGCGACATTTTGTTCGTTTGTTACAGAATCTTAAAAAAATGAAAAGCTGAAAATAATCTAAAAACTGCTTCATATATATGAGAAGCTGTTTTCAGTATCTTCTCATAAATATCAGTTTTTTAAGAATAATTTTTTTTTTAAAATAAGTGATTCTCAGTATGTTACCCAAACACAAAACAACTTCTTGTTTTCTTAAAAATCTCGAAAACCTAATCTCTAAATTATTTAACAATAAAATCACTTATTTTTTAATCAGTAACAAACAGACCCTTAATGAAGTCAAAATCACTAGATATAGCATAATACTACACTTTTGGCGATTGCACTAGTCACATTACTAAATAACCACTTAGTTTTCTTTGGTAAAAAGTAGCGGATAACATACAAATTAACAGATAGTGGATGAGTAAATAGTAGATAACGGATATGCTAGCTGTAAACAAATTACTCCCTCGAGACTCATATATAAACAATAAAACACTTTTTAGTTTTATTGAATAGTTAATGTATAGACCAGATACATATGAACCTAAAAAATATTTTGTTGCTTATATATGAGTCTGGATGGAGTATATGTTTGGTAAAACTTGCTATTAAAATAGTTGATAAATATAAAATGACATAAAAGAATATTTAATTAATGATTAAACTTTTTTAACGACAACAAAATATTTAATAAAGAAAGAAAAGTAATTTAAGAAAAATGATAAGAGTAATAATGCAAAAAAAGAAAATACACTATACCTATTCCGTTCAAAAGTTACCTGAAATGACGTTTCAAAAAATGCTAAAGGTTGATGCTTACCAAATACGGTAGTCTTATCTTATCTGCAAATAAACGCGCCAAACACAAGCAAGTGTAAGTGTTCTCACTTTAATAGATAGATAGCACAAAGAACACAACGCAACACGCGGTGCTCGTGGTGCATTCCAGAATTGCGGTATTAGCTTAGCAGCAGAGTCACAAATCACAGTATGATTCTGTTTATGATTGTCTTGATTAATTGTCCAACTCAATCCAACTATTGCAATTACTCACATCGATCTTTTCACACTTGTGTTTAATCTAATACTATATATGCATGAACATTATCCAAAATAATAAAAATAAAAAAATAGTATGCATGATGAACATTGCTACTACTACTTAATAACACTTTAGTCTCCTTTTCTCTTCGTTGCATTAGGAACAGCCTAATACAAATCAATCAAAATGGACAAGGAACTCGAGCTTTCTTCTTCTTCTTCTTCGTTCGGTGATGGTGAAATGGGTGAATACAACTCAGAAGAACCACAGAAGAGACGCAAGGGTGGTTTAATCACCATGCCTTTCATCATTGGTTTGTTTAATTTCATCTCCACCTTTGTTTACTTTTTGAATCAGTTTAGCTAGTTAATTAGCTGTAATTAATTTGATGTTTATCGCAGCAAATGAGGCACTAGCGAGGGTGGCAACCTTGGGACTTATGCCTAATATGATAACGTATTTGATGGGAAGTTACAATCTGCATCTTGGCGTAGCTACCCAGATTCTCCTCTTGTCATCTGCAGCAAACAATTTCATGCCTGTTATTGGTGCTTTTGTTGCTGATTCTTATCTTGGTAGATTCCGTGCTGTTGGATTTGGTTCCTCCCTCCTTTTCCTGGTATTATTCTTTTCTCATCTTTTCTTATCATTAATGGATGGATGGATGTATGAGATTCTGTTCAAGTTCACTCCAATTTCAATGGTTTGTGAAACTATCTATGTAGCACTCACACTTCAAATTCAAGAGACATGTTGCTTGTTCCACACATGTGCACGGTTATGTTCAATCACCTTTATTTTTCTCAAATTATTATCAGTGTCTACATGTCGTATCTGTGTTGATGCTTCATAGTTTGTGAATATCAGATTGGTACAAAAAACATTTTTATGTGTAACAGTCGAATGATTATATTGGGCATGGAAAATATTGTGTAACTTCTTGAGTTCCTCTATACCCTCTTCTTCTGAGTTCCTCCTCCCTCTTATAAACTTCCCCTCCTGTATTCACAATACTAGTTCTCTGTAACAGAATTATTGATCTAGTATTATTTTCTTACAGACATTGTGTTTAGTATATTATTAAATTAAATGTTGTGAAAGTAAAAGTTGATAAGAATATTTGTTTTTTTTTGTATGGTAACAAACAGGGAATGGCGCTGCTATGGTTAACCGCAATGTTGCCACAAGCAAGGCCTCCAGCCTGTAGTAATGCAGCAAATGAGATTTGTAAAACAGCAACAGGAGGGCAAATGACAATGTTAGTATCTGTCTTTGTTCTCATGTCCATTGGAAATGGTGGCCTTTCATGTTCCATGCCATTTGGTGCTGATCAAGTGAATAGAAAAGACAATCCCAATAAAAACAAGGTCTTGGAAACGTTCTTCACTTGGTACTATGCTTCCACAACTATTGCTGTCATAATTGCCCTCACAGTAATTGTATATATTCAAGATCACCTTGGATGGAAAATTGGTTTTGGTGTTCCAGCAGCACTCATGCTTTTGGCCACTCTATTCTTCATCTTTGCTTCTCCACTTTATGTAAAGAACAAAGTAAAAACCAGCTTGCTCACTGGCTTTGCACAAGTGATTGCTGCTGCCTTTAAGAACAGAAAACTTTCTTTACCACCTAACAACTCACCTGAACTTTACCATCACAGGAAGGGCTCAGATCTTCTTTTTCCAACTCCTAAAATAAGGTATAAGAATCGTCACATAACCATACCATCATCCTTTAACATTTTTCGGTCCTTAGTATAATCATTTGGGGTAAATGAAAGTCGAGCGTACCCAGTTCGAACTCGAGTGCGGATCCTGTGTTGCGCCAACTTGGACTGGCCGACCTAGAGAGAGAAGTGTTCTCTCTAAATCAGATGGTCCATGTTTGCGCATCAGAGGATCCAGATCCATTCGAACCCTGCTTCGAGTATCCACATAGCACTTAAGTGTGTTTTGTGTATGCTCAGCTTTGATTTCAGCTAGCTTATGCATGTTTTTATTTTTCAGGTGTCTGAATAAAGCTTGTGTTATTAAGGATCTGGAACAAGATATAGGACCTGATGGTTCAGCAATAGACCCTTGGAGTCTATGCACAATAGAGCAAGTAGAGGAACTGAAAGCCATTATCAGAGTTATTCCATTGTGGTCAACAGGGATAATGATGTCACTCAACATTGGAGGCTCATTTGGATTGTTGCAAGCTAAATCCTTGGATAGACATATTACCCCACACTTTGAAGTTCCAGCAGCCTCTTTGACTACTATATTGGTAGCTACAGTATTTATATGGATAGTTATCTATGATCGTGCTATTCTTCCTCTATTATCAAAGATAAGAGGGAAACAAGTTACGATCAGTCCAAAGAAAAGAATGGGAATTGGGCTTCTTTTCAGTTTTCTCCACTTGGTAACTGCAGGAATTGTTGAGAGTATAAGGAGAAAGAAAGCAATCAGTGAAGGATATATTAATGATACTCATGGAGTGTTGAAAATGTCTGCAATGTGGCTTGCACCTCAGCTTGTTTTGGCTGGAATATCTGAAGCATTCAATGCAATAGGCCAAAATGAGTTTTACTATAGAGAGTTTCCAAGTACTATGTCTAGTGTTGCTGGTTCCCTTACTGGACTTGCAATGGCTGCAGGAAATTTAGTATCTTCTTTTGTATTTAGCACTATAGAAGATGTTACTTCAAGAGGAGGGAAAGAGGGTTGGATTCAAGATAATATTAACAAGGGACGTTTTGATAAGTATTATTGGGTTATTTCTGGACTTAGTGCTCTTAATATATTGTATTATCTAGTATGTAGTTGGGCTTATGGACCTTCTCTTGATCTAGTATCCAAGACAGTAGTGGCTGAAGAAAATGATTCCAAGAAAGGTGTTGAACTTGAATCAACTGAATTCAAGGTTAATGAAGTAACTGGGTCAAAGGAGAAAGAGTTATATGAGGGTCAAGTTGGCAAAGTATTCAAGAATAATAGTGAAGAAAATGACTCAAAGGAGGATGAAATTTTAACTCAAGCTAGTATTAATGAGGTTCAGCAAATGGAAGGCTCATTGGAGAGATAGAGATGCTCAAGTCCCAAAAATTGGCTGGTTGATATGTAGTTTCAACTCTTTTTAGGTTGCTTGATATATATCAAGTGGCGGATCTTGACATAAAATTTCAAGAGTGCCAAACTAATAATAAATATATAAAAATTATTTTATTATTTATTCACGTGGTTTGGTGTTTAATTTTACACATATCAATACTAAGGTACAAGGTCCTAATCCTACAAGAAGCCATTTATTGTTTTATTTTTGAGAAAATATACACAAGACTTGAAAAAAAAAATAGAATCATTGGATTTGACGAAAGAAATCTAAAATTGGCATGCAAAAATATTACTATAATGACTTTCATTCCAACCAAATTGGCACTAAAACCACTAACAATCATGTGCAATACACCAAACACAGAAGGGCAGAAATAGATTGAAGTCGTCAAACAGAAATTTAGTGGTGTTTGCTATTTTTGTTTGAGGGCCACTCCTCTCCTTGAGTTTTGAGTGGTGTTTCATTTTGATTTTTATCGTGAGCTTTTTCGATTCGAGGACTTTTAAGTGTCCCTAATACTCAACATTATATATTATTAATAAAATATTTTACCTCTTTAGTTTAAACAAAAAACGATACTAGAACACCATATGACCTGGAGTACTTTCGTCCAAATAAAAGGAATCCATTGATAACTTTTGGAGAAAAATGCATTAATTGTCACATGAATATAATCATATCCAGTAATAAAATAAATATATAATTAATCTCTTTTATGCTTCTTGATGTTTGCGGTGTGGTTCGATTTTGAGACAAAAAGGTGAACCGAACCGCAAGATAAAATTACATGCGGTTTGGTTTGGTTCGGTTGAATAAAAATAATTTTAATTCTTTTTTTTTTCAAACATAAAAATAATTTAAAACAGAGTTAAAATTAACTAAAATAAAAAAGACTAACATAAATCTTTAAGAAAAAATCTATTCAAATATATGTAGTATATAAATCACTCTTTTAATTTTTTTTAAATAGCTAAGACAATGTTTTAAAAGAATTTGAATTAAATATTTTGTTGTAATTTTTAAATATAGCATAACAATATGGATTGTTTGTAAGTGAGTCAAAGAATTAATTGGATTTTGGCTAGTAAGTGAGTGAGAGTTGCGTCAAAAAAAAAGTGAGTGAGAGTTGAGTTGTAGTTGCATTTGGATTAGTAAGTTAGTAATGAAGGTTGTAATTCAACAAGTCTCTTAGTGTTACTTACGGTTTGGTTTGGTTTGGTTTCGAAAATCAAAACCGCGAACCGAACCGCGCGGTGCAATGAAAAAAAGAACCGAACAAAACCGATCAAAAACGGTTTTTTGTGGTTTTCGGTTTGGTTTGGTTTGGTTTGGTTTGCGGTTTCCCTATTGGTTTGGTTCGGTTTTGAACGCCCCTACTAACTAGATGCAATGCAGCCGCCCATATAACGACATTATAATTTATTTAGCTTTTATCGTACAAAAGAAATTAACAGAATATTCAATAAAGATACAAAAGTAAGCCACTGGCTAATTATTAAATTTGGATTAGTGGTGAATTATCATATATTTGAGTTAATCATTTACTTGTTAATAAGTAAATGAAAGTAATATAAAATTGCACATGATCCATCTCTTTCAAAGTACGAACTTAGATATTTTTTTGGGGACAAAATCTGAATGGATCATAGTTGCATCAAACTATTGGTTGATCTTGCTTAATTGTCACAGCTAGCAGTCGCGCATACTTAATTTGTAATACCAAGAAGAAAGCATATGAGTATGATCATACCACTTAAGATATGTAGTAGTGGGTGATGTCTTTTTTTTTTTCCTTTATGTAATGGATATCATCTATGTGCAACTGTAGAGAGTAATTTCTCAAGTCGAATTAGATCACAATGGGCGAAAAAACTTCCCCTAAAGAGATTTAACACTGTTATATGTCCATGTTGGATTCAAACCCGAACCTTAGTTAAGCTGGAAGAGAGGTCCTACTATCTGATACAAATAATCGTGGGTAGTGGGTGGTGTCTTTAATCCTTATTATATATACGTAGTAGTATTAGATTTTGATCTATTATATAATTCTTGATTCGTGATTTAGAAATTATTAATATTAATGGACAGAGTCCGTACTCTTGAAGTATATAATAATGCAATTTTAGGATGAATTGTTGCCATTACTCCCACAAAATAGGTCTTTGTCTAAATCCATCAACTAGCTTCCTTTCTAATTAGTGCATATATAATTTTTTACTTATATATAATAATAATATAATATATATATATATATATATATATATATATATATATATATATATATATATATATAATAGATTCACTGATTTCCTTCCTCCTCAATTTCTTTCTGCAAATTAAGCAGAAGAAAACTGCCAATCTGCAACAAAAACTCAAATGGCTATCCTATTCACTTGCTTTGCTCTCATATCCATTGGAGGTGGTGGCATCTCATGCTCCTTAGCATTTGGTGCTGATCAACTCAACAACAAAAACCAACCCAACAATCAAAGGATCTTAGAAAGCTTTATAAGTTGGTATATAGCTTCTCAAGCTATTGCAGTTGTTTTCTCCTTAACTGGAGTTGTCTACATTCAAGATCATTTAGGATGGAAAATTGGTTTTGGGGTTCCAGCAGCACTTATGCTCTTGTCTACTCTCTTTTTCTTCCTTGTTTCACCACTTTATGTCAAGCAGAAACCACATAGTAGCATGCTCAATGGCTTTACACAAGTAATAGTTGTTGCTTATAAGAATAGAAAACTTCCACTTCCATCTAAAGACTCTGCTGGAATGTATCACCACAAAAAGGATTCAGCCCTTCTTGCTCCGACCGATAAACTAAGGTTGAATGCAATCTTTTACCTAGATTTGTTCATCAATGGTTGACATTACTCACTTTAGAGCAGTCAATTTTGGCTCAACTCAATTGTTGGACTGGACTCGCTAAATATAGGCCCAAACAAACTGGATCATCTTGACCCAACCTGGTTGGCCCATCAGGCCCCAACAACCCCTTTTATATGCTTTTTAAAAAGTTCTTTTTGTAATTTCCTTTATTAAAAAAGTTGGGTTGGGCCGAATTGACTCAATAGTTTGGGCTGAGTTGGGCTAAAAAAATGCAGCCCAATATTATGAGATGACCTGACCCGACTGTTTGTTTTGATATGTCGGGTCAGGCTCAGAGCCCCGACTTGATAGCTCTATGCTTGATTGATCTTAATTGAGTTTGATCAACATAGAGCCAAAAACTTGAATCGTTTTGGCCAAAAACTTGAATCGTTTTGGCCTAACCAAGTCAGGACAGACACATAACTTCAAATTTCCAAATTCCAGCAGGTTCTTTCGGCGTCTTCGTAATGTTATCAGTATTCATAACCGCCGGGGTTTACGATCGTATGATCCTTCCTCTAGCATCAAAATTAAGAGGAAAGCCAGTTACTATTAGCGCGAAAAAAAGAATAGGAATTGGACTATTTTTCTCCTTCCTAGACTTTGTAGTTTCAGCAGTTGTGGAAACTATAAGGCGAAGAAAAGCGATCGAGGAAGGATATATTGATAATCCTGAAGCTATATTAAACATGTCAGCAATGTGGTTAATCCCACATAATATTTTATGTGGGATAGCAGAAGCATTTAATGCAATAGGCCAATCAGAATTCTACTACTCTCAGTTTCCAAGTAGCATGTCAAGCATTGCTGCATCTTTATTCACCTTAGGATCTGCTGTGGGAAACTTAGTAGCTTCTCTTATAGTTAGCATTGTTGAAGACGTTACTTCAAGAGGAGGGAAAGAAAGTTGAGTCTCAGATAACATTAATAAGGGTCACTATGATAAGTATTTCTGGCTTCTTGCTGTAATGAGCTTTTTGAATATACTTTACTATTTGGTTTGCAGTTGGGCTTATGGACCAAGTTTTGAACATGAAGCTGCCTCAGAGAAGGTGGAAGAAGTGGAACAGTTGAATTTAAGAGGGAATCGTATTCATCATCATGAACAAGAGGCCTCTTAGGAAGCAGCCATGCAATGTGAGAAAACTGTTGAATCAAATCACCAATAATTGTTCATTTCATAACTAGTTTTGTATTGGAAAATATTACAATAAAAAAGTAAGGTTGCTTTTTTCTTTATATATTGTAGTGATAAATAAAAGTAACAAGAATATTTATTCATCTAAGACCAAAAACTGTGAAGTTAAGTTACCAACTTCTGGTTTTATTTTCTTATAACTCAGTAAAAAGCACACACATTAAAAAAATACAATTCTCATTAATTTTGAAAGCTCCTCTCTTGGTAAGATGAAAGAACTATGTTCAATTGTTCATGGCTTGGTTTGAAGGAGGATTATTCAGTGTTTGATCACTTTGCGGTGTTGCACGCTGTTGTGCAAGAATACCATTCCATCCTGAAGACATATAAAAGAAGAATCCACTTTACGCTGTCAACTTCCACACACTCCATCAGTTACTCAATGAATTTAAAACTGCATTTTTTTCTTATAAATAGAATCAGAGGTAGTATTTATATATAAGAAGAAAATGCATAAATGAAAAGGTAAATAAATATATAAGGAGGGTAAGAATTACCAAGAGCAGGGTCAAGGCCTCTAAGTTTGAGCTCTCTGTGCTCCTGACAGAGAGAACAACATGGACAGAAAATGTGAGAAATGATATCTGAATGTGGAGCTTCCACCAAATCATATTTCTTCCTTAACTTTGTTCTGTATTTTGACCCCATAATCCATTGAGTGCACAAAGCAGGCATCATTAGCAGGTAAATGAAGCTTCCTAGGGGACAACCTGAAATGATATGATAATAATGAACATTTAAGAGTATCAGAAGTATTCTCTCCATCCCTTAACATAGGAACCATTTAACCAATTCACACCCATTTACTACACTGTGTAGTAAGTAGCATTAAATTTGTACATAACTTATACTATTTTTCCCAAATTACTCTAATAAGACTTTGTATGATAAGACCAATTCGTAGTTTAAACTCTTTGTAGGTGTTTGGTACGACTAACTTATAATGATTTTTGAAATGCTGAAGTAACGTTTGAGCTTCTATTTATAACTCATTTTTACCCTTGCTATTTTAATTAAATTCTTCATTTATCCTTCATTAAATGAATCTTCTCTCATTTTTAAGTATTAATTACAAGTATCCATTTATGTCATTTTATATTTATATATATATATATGCGAGTTCAACAATTAATTTTACCAAACATTTTAAATTCAAAACCGCTATCAGTTATCAGCTATTTGCTATTCGCTAGCTTATCCGCTATGACATTTTTTAATGATCTTTTATGAAACTAATACATGAAGGGTTAAGGATACTTACTAAGTTCTCCCTCATCCATTACTTCTGCTATCTGCCCAAAAGTTACACAAGGCAGAAATGCTGTCATAACAGCTGCAAGCCATAAAACAAAGTAGTTAGATAAACCATCCTGCATAGTTACACGTTTTGTTTTATGAGTGAAACTAGCTATATAAAACTAAACTATATATTACCATTTGTCTGGTTCTCATGGCAGTCAAATAATCCAGTACTCCATGGACTCCCTACCTGCTGAACCGTATTTGCTTCATTGCTCTGCATTTTAGCTTAACCTTTTTTTTTTCTCTAGAATTTTTTTCTAAAAAGGCTAACAATAATAGAAGCTAGAAACTAAACAAAGACCAATCAGCTTGTTGTTCAAATACTGATCATATTAATGAATGAAATTCCAGCTTTAGATTATATACTAATATTTTCAGCAGAAAGTTTGAATTTAAAAAGGCCATTAGGACAGTTTAATATTAATATTTATAAGTCAATGGAAAGAAGTTTCGTATATCCTTCTTCCTATCCTATTATTGATAGGAAAGATGCTATAAAAATTGAAAAAAAAAAAAGTCAGAAGAAAGGGAAAATGAGTATTATTGAATTTGAGTTCAACTTTACGTTTTAGGCGATCAGATCATGCAGAGCAGTGATATGCTTGAAGGTGGACAACTAGTACTAGAATTAAAACCAAACACTGGAGTTTGAAAGTCGTTGATATAAACAAAACCTGGAAATTTAACAGGGCTGGCTTGCTAATAGCCGGAATAATTGACACCAAATTTGGGCACATGCGTACTGGCATTTTTTACATACCTAAAATAAATAATTCAAGTCAAACAACTAAGGCATCAAACTAAACTATCCTATATATATATATATATATATATATATATATATATATATATATATATATATATATATATAAATTAGTGCAATCTAACTTGTGTGGTTTACTCGTTTACTAGGTTAAAAGAACTATGCGGATCAACTTTTTTTGGCTAGCTATCCACGGAATGTTTCAACGCTTTCAACGAAAGACTAATCTCCCCTCGTGTTAAAGATCAAATGTTGCAATGGACAATACTGAGTTTATCCACCGTGGGAATCGAAGTTGGGAGGATTGGGTCGACCCGTGTGTCACACACTGCGCGGAACAGTTAATCATACATATCATGACAGTTACATTTCCCCTGGAGCATCAGTGCTGATAACAAATTCATCATGCTCGCACAAAAAGTAAAAATCTCCACAATTTTCAGCCCCCCTTTTCTTGTTTTGTTTTTTTACTAAATTCAGATGATGAAATTATGTGAACGCGTGAAATCATGCTTATACGACGTCTTACTATCCTAGGTTTCTTCACTTGACATCAACATGCGCGAAGAACATCCCAAAAACGATACAAACCACCAACTACATGTCATCCTTATTACTCAATAATATATTTCCACATGCGTAATGAAAACTGAAATTGAACTCGGGAAAAAAATTATTTGTCCATATTTTTTCAACATGAATAAAGATTTTTTTTACTGTGAGAAAATTGTTACTACTTCATAACAAAATATATGCATATTTAACCACTTCACGCTTATTAAAAATAAAACCATAGGAATATCTGGTGGCAATAGTTTTTAATTTGCAAGCAGCTCACATAAAATTTGGACTGTATAAAAAGGTTACACGCCATACAATCATATATTTCTATAACGTCACTTTTATTATACATTTTCTTAAAATATCTCAAAAATCTACATATGATTAAATGACTGTAAAAAATTCTATGACATCGGTGTATAATCTTTGAACTCTCATACATAAACAACCCCAAAATTCATTCACAAATGGATACTATTTTGATCAGACCAAGCAATGAAAAATATATCCTATCAATTGTCATGAGGATAACGTTACATGGTCAAGGATTCAAAAAATATATATATATTCTTTTTATTTGGATCATGACACTCAGAAAGAATCCCTATATTGTGAACTATCTCAGAAGACACGTAAAAGACGGACTATACAACAATCCCCAAATCATAATACATTTTCTCAGACAAACAGTATTAATCTTGAATGACCTGCAGGAATCATTCTCCAGAGACTTGATGCACTAGTCACCAATATACTGTTACTGTGCCAATTGACACCATACACGGCTCAGAGATACGACCATCACAAAATGGTTGCTAGACACTCACCTTTTCGTTTCCCCAGTCCCTTCTTTTGCCAAATTAGCCATTTCCCATTGATGAACTCATTATCTGGATCTGTAAAAATATATGGCATGGTTAGAAATCCAAAAATATAAATAAAAGAAAATATTAAGCATTTTGAGAAGTTGGAAAAATATAACTAGGGCGTCTAAGGAGCATAATCCTGCTTAAAATACCTTATTCACAAGCAAGTTGACTTGTTCTCTGTACATTTCCTTTAAATCAACAATATCCGCACGAAGTTCCTCCAGCTAAACACATTCATTCAAATTTTTTTTAGATAACTTTTCTATTGACAAATAAATAAATAAATAAATAATAGGAAATTTGATAGAATAGTTAAGATAATTCGAAGTCTGAGGCTAAGTATAACTAATTAACTAAAGCCTCAGAATTATTTTCTTTCTCCTTTGTCCCATTCCGTATTTTTGGCTTCGTGATTCGTGTGTCTAATGTTTTTCTTTTACTTTGATTTCTCAAATTTTATAGAATGAGGAGAGGAATTCAGTTGTGTTATGCTCTTGTATGGCTCATAAGTATTTCAAGCACAAGAATTTATAAGGCAAACAAGAACGAGTTCCTCAACAAATTTATGTGAGTGCAGCGACTTTCCATACATGAAACTTATACGAGTGCAATTGGCAGGAAAGACAGGAACTGTCCAAAAGAACGGGCGAAGTAAAAAAAATTACCTCTTCATCACGTTCACCCATCAATTCCAAAGCAGCAGAGTGCCTCCTCCTCAGTGCTTCTAACTCTGATTTCAAGCCAGGGAGAACAGCAGCCTCCCCACGCAGCTTTTCACACTGCAGTGCAGATACACAAATTGATGTTAACAAGGAAGAAGGCCAGAAGGAAGTAAACAAGAAGCTGAACATACCTGTGCTGTCAATTTGACCAACTCCTCAGCAAGAGAATCGCGAATAGATTCCAGTGATGCCTGGAATTTTCGTAGTTCAAAAACAAGACATCAACATTACAGTGCAATGACAAGAAACAATAGAGCTAAGAACTGGAAGGTATAGTGTCAAAATATTAAGCCAGGTAATGAAGGCAACAAATCATACCAAACGTGACATATATGAAGCAAGTTCACCCTCCTTTTGACGTAGTGCAGCTTCAAAAGAACTGGGTGTCATGCTCTTCATGTAGTAAGGACTCATGCTTAGTTCTCCCGGGTTTCTCTGTTCAGAAAAACTGTGAGATGAATCCAATGATGCTTGAAGATAATGGCTTTCTTCCAAGCTTCCCAGGGAGCTAGCACTTGAGATTTTTCGAGACAGGTTCCCTACATCATAGAGAATATTATGGAAAATATCACAGAGAACTGAACCAAGTAATGTCAAGAGAAGCAGAGAATCGCACCATTCTCAAAAGCAGAATTGAAATTTGTTGTGGGAGTTTGATCTGATGATGGTGCAGAATTAACACGAACCGTCCTCTCCAGATCTGATCGAGCAGCCTTTTCTTTTTCTATTTCCTGGCAAAATTAAAGAGCTTAATTCAGGAACAACAGAAAGGTTCTAATAAAATGGATGGAATTTAATACTTTTACCAGCATTACCATACCTCAACCTCATCAAGTTTTGTTTTCATTTTTCATACATAGTTTGCATTTAATAGCCAAAATATTCTACATCAGGTCACTAATATTTGTTCTACCCCGACCATCCACATAATGTTTTGAAAGGTCCATAATAAAGCTAGTTGGCTTTCTTTTGTTACGTTTTTCAGAAAAATTCTTGCAGCTTGAAACCAAAAATCTCAGGCCAGTTCAATCCATTACCCAAGTAATGTGTGAACTGAGAGATAAGATAATTTTAATGGAAGAAATCGAGAGCTTCATGTAACATGGATAGCACTTAATGGTACTAAATTTGAAACCCATAAGCAGAAACTCTACCTGCTGAAGAAGCTCCCTGTGCATTAATGCCTCCTGTAGCTCTTGCTTGTGTTTCTGCCTAATGTCTCTTATCTCTTCTTCAAGCTGTTTTGCACGACCTTCTTGAGTGTCAGCTTCCTCCTTTGCTGCAAGATATTCTTGCCTACTTTCAGCTGCCCTTTGTCTCTCCTTTTCAAGTGTCCTACTTAATTGAGTTTGTTCTGCCCTAAGACATGAAATCTGTAATTCATTACTTAAGTTAGTCACCCTCATACAAAAAACTGCCACTAAGGACATGATTTCACTCAAGAAATTGCAGAACCTGAGCCTCAAGGACATTAATTCGAGACAATGTTTGAGACAAGCGGTCATTCACAGATCGCTCTCTTTCCTCGGCAGTTGCAGCTTTAGCCTCTGCTTCCTGCAAAATCATAGAAAAAGATAAAGAAATGCAATAATGTCCAGTTGAAATGTTTCTAAGATTAGATTCAAAAAGTATTCTAGAGACCTGAAGCCGAGAATTGAGACTTCTTTCAACTGCAGACCAGGCTTCCGCTCGTCTGGCATTTGTTTCCTGTTATCAGGTGAATTCTAGTCTAGTACAGATCCCATACAGCACAAAAAAAAAACAGAAAGAATAGCAATCATGGATCATTTGTATATTACCTGCATGGCTTCAATTTGCCTTAAAAGCGGCCTTGTGGATTCTGGAACTTGTGTAATCAGTTCCTCGCACCGCCTTTCACTTGCCTAGGGAAAGCAAACCAATTTGTGTAAACCACCAAAAGCACAAACACAGTTGCTAAAACTTAAACAAAATAAGGAAAATCAAGGTCCTCAGAAGGTTAAATAACTGAAACACAAGCAGAGGGCAGGGGAGCTGACCTGGTAACGTTTTTGAAGATCCTCAATGTCTTTGAGGAGCATGTCTTCTTTGAATACTGCCTGAATATGGATGAAGAAATAGGTAAAGTTTAAGAGCAATATCCAGGGAATGTCAATTTATCAAAAAGAATGACAGAAAATAAAACAAAAACCTGCTGTTCCTTTCTACTTAATGTTTGCCTCAACTCCTCAAGTGCCTGGACTAGCATAGATTCGCGTTCCTCGGCTTCTCTTAGACGACTCTCAAGCTCAGTTCTTGCTTCATTGTTGGCACGAGCCTCTGCCAATGCCTCAGCCTCCTTAGCAGCAGCCAAAGCATCAGTGTAATATTCTTTCTGTGCTGCAAGTTCATTTTGATGTTTTTCTATTGTTTCTTGCAACAAATTCTCTGTAGCTGTCTTGTCCCTCTTGATACTTTCTACTTTATTCTCCTCTACCTGTATTGAATGACATTAACCAAACAGAAGTTCAAATCATAAATACAAATAAATATTAGGATTGTCGACACTTTGCTCCAAAAAGAATTTAATACTTTCCAATGACGTAGAGGATCGACGATAGAACACATTATTAAATCATAAGTTACCCTTGAGACTTAACAAGTAAAAGTAATATGACATTTAAGGAGATGGAAAATTTTACAATCAGTGAGATGGGATATCTTAGAATGTGGTTGAGACCATGCCAAACTCAACCCAGAATTAATGAGACTCTTCATCACTCAATTAGAACATAGAAATTGTATATTAATGGTGGAAAACTGAAAATACAAGAGAATATGAAGATGAAAGTAACCTAAGGCACTATAGAGGCCTAATCTCTCCCAAAGACCCTAGGTCTATTCCCAATTCTTAGTTACCATCTAATTTCTCTCCCACTACTATTTATAGTACTCCACTAATACTCACATTTTCCCTCCACTTTGCCACCTCATCAAGTGGTTACAACAAACTCTCATTTTCCTCCCCTTACACTTTATTCCCTTACCCTCCATATATTTAATAACCTATCAATACTCCCCCCCTAAACATTCACCTTGTCCTCAAGGTGAAGATATCAATCAAAACAAACAAGTAATACTCTTCCACCTGGATCCCATAGCTTGAAGCATGATGTCTCAATAATGTAAGAAGATGAGTATGGTTCACCCGGATCCCATTGCTTGTGAAGATGAGGGTTGTCATCCACTAGCCATATAAAGGCCTTCACCATTATGAGCTCCCCCCTCTCGACACCATGAAAAAGAACCAATCCGTGCTACACCTTTTTGAGACCATATCTCTAGTCAATGTGGGATTTGGGTTTTTCCCAATAGGATATTTAAAATCAAATTAATTCAAAAAAGTTTCGGTCAAATGATAACTTTCAGAAATGCTCTCGGAATCCAGTTACCTGAAGTTTAGTAGCCAAACCTTTCTTCTCCTCTTCAAGATCTCTAATCTAGCTTTCATAAAAAAGGTAAATAGAATATTTATTACAATACATAGGGATAGAAAAGAAACGAAAATTGTGGAAAAATACAATAACTAATCTGCATACCTGAGCCCTAAGTCTCCTTATTGTAGATTCTTGAGCAGCCTGCTTTTTGGAAAGCTCTTCACCTGAGATGAGAGATAGTCTAATTTTAAAAAGGGCCTTTATACTCTCCCATAAGTAAACAGTTAGCATAGTTCAGTGGAGAAAGTTTTTGATGTGAAACTATTCCTTTTCCAATTCTCCAGTTCAACCAGGCCAAACACTAAAATGTATACAAGGTTGCTGGAGAATGCCTCAGATGTCCATTTACGGGAAACAATAAAACCTCTAAGCATGAATTTCAAGCTATATTTGATCAAATTTTTCATCTATAATAATCTTAGACCCTAAGCTGAAATGTCCATCTAGCAAGATTTCGCTTTCTAATTCCAATCTTGAAAACACCAAAGTAGCATCATGAATGATGGGACCAAGGTTGCAAACCTGGCCAATATTGTAAGAACTTAAAAGGAAATGCATTGATGCATCTAGTTACAACCTAGCTGATGAGAACCCATAGATATGGAGTGAAAACAGAACTAGAATCTCTGTGTAATAATGGAGATAAACCCTAAATGCAGAAAATACAACGAAAAGAACAATAGAAATGCTGAATTGCAAGAAAGGTAAAGTCTGGGTAGATTCGAGAGTGCCCAAGTCTCTCCCAAACTCCTAACCAATTTCCAGTCTAACCACCCATAATCCCCACTCTCTATATATATACTCCTAATTGGCAAATAAGCAGTTGGTTGCAACAAAATCCCTATCATTTCCCTCCCTATGGTATCATCCCCTACACCACACCCCACACTTGCCCTACCCTATATCTTATTTAATTATGGGGTCCTAACACTAGCCAATATTCGTTTGTGTTATGAGCGCCAAGGTTGTTTCAAACTAGGCATTGATGGAACCACCTTCAACAGAGTCTTGACAAAATCCAAGTAGTATCCACAACACCCCAATGCCCCCAAAACCAGAAGTCACACAATCTAACTTGTTCTAGATTCTGGATATTATAAGAATTGTCAATAGACATTTATATGTTTGGATTTTGGAGATAATTTATAAAACCCTGACTTCAAATAGATCCCACACTCCCATCAATTACCATCAACAAACCAAGCACAGTTCCAACAAGGAAACCTCAAAGAAAATCTTTCCTAGAGCCATACGAAGTAACTGACGAAAATTTTGCAAAATAGATGATGAAACTTATTATAAAATGTAATTCTGAGTGAAGGAGTTGACAAACAAAGCTTATATTACTCCAATAACTATGAATTTTCATGTTGAAGATTATAAAAAAAGTATCCAACTGAACAATTTAGTGCCAAAGTTCTTTCCTTTTAAACTCTGGTGGCATATATCTAAAGGACCATCAAATAATTGACCCAAAAAGATACAAATATAAAACAAAGTTCGGGAAATCATTAAAGTCAGGATAATACAAATTCAGGTTTGATTTCAGACCGTGTTACCTTCTGCCATAACTTGATTAATTATTTCATCCTTTTCCTTTAAGAGAGCAGCTGCATCACTTTTTTTATTTTGCTCTCGGCGAAGTGTATCCCTTTCCTTAGTGAGAGCATAAATCTGCAATTAAACACAATGCATAAAACCCCATAACAGTTTTAGTGCAAATTAAACAGCATACAACTTATATACAAAATGCCCAATAATCCTCTTCGATATATCACGCTCTTTGAAATCCAAGAGGAATAACACCAATATACAATGCTTAGGATGCTCATGTTCTCTAGTCTAGCGCCGAAAATACAATACAAGGTGGACACAAGACCCTGGGGTCAGAGGGGTGCAATTTTCTTTTTCCATTTTCAAGATTGTCGGTTCCCAAAATTGTTTGAAATTTAACATTCAAATATCCTCACTTGATTCAGATAAATTAAGAAACCAAATTATTTAACTTCATACTTATTTAGAGTAAATCCTCAAGTAGTCTCCAAGGTTACACCCCGTCTCCTATTTATTACTCTCTAAAGTATATGAAAATAACCAATAGTCTCCAAAGTTTGTGACATCAGCCAAATTAATTCCTAAAATTATATAAGTGGTCCTTTAGAGGCTAATGAGACAGATTTTTAAAATTTTAGAAACTAATTTGACAGATCTCACAAGCTTTAGAGACTTCTTATTATATAGATGAGGGATCTAGGTGAGAGTTCAATTTAAGAGAATAATTTCACAAAACTTTAGAGACAAATTTGATCGATTTCACAAACTTTAATGACTACTTGAGAGTTCAACTATTATTTAACGATCAAAGTTAAGAGAATTGACATTGAGGAATCCAGGTGCAAACTTTAAATTCAGGGGGGTCAAAATAAAAATATATAGAGCTTAAATGACTGTTTTTTTCTTCCAAGGGGGTGCATTTGCAACCCCTAAGGCCTGAACACAACATGGATCCACCCACTGTGCTTCATGGGAACTTAAAGTTCATCATATGCCCTGGAGATGCAAAAGTTTGATGAGTATCTCAAAGAAAAGAACAATATCAAACCATGACTCCAGCATCACATCATAGGCATATCATAGATCCTTTTTTATATTTTTATATTAAGAGAAATTTGATCCTCATTCCTCAAAAGGTCGACACACTCTATAGCCTACATGACATCTGCGTCAGCAATGCATTAGCATGATAAAAATCATGAGAACAACATCTGAAATACAAACCAGACATGCAATTTGAGCCACATTATATTGTTTTCTATGGCAAAAATGTCAATCATAACTTTGACACATAGATTGAAATTGCCCTAAACAACTTTTGAACTATGCAACTGAGTTACATTATTGAAAACCTTGTTAATTAAAAAACAATAATAAGATTTATAACAACTGATACCTTTCTCTCAAGAGTTGCAACCCTCTGATGGTATTCCTCTCGCAAAGACTCAACTTCGGCTTCATTAGATTTTCTCTGTTCACAATTATCAGCAATTAAATACAAACATTTCAAAGAAAGTGGGGCACAGGATGGCGAGCAACCAATGACTAAATGAGAAACTGTTTCGAAATAAAAGGTATATGAAGCAAAACTAATACATAGTATACAAGGAGAATAAAACCAAAAGATTACAACAAAGTAGTTAATGTGACAAGGTAACAACAACAATATATAAACAATAAATTAAAAAAAAATCATCTTCACTAAATGTTTTATACAAGCAGATCCTTTGCATGCTAAATCGAGAAGATAAATGAAGAAAACCCTAAACAAACTGGATTTTATTTTAGATGCACCATATTATCTATAAGGACCTATGTAGCACCACACTTCCGGTTGGAGACGTGTCTGGGTGTCTGACATGTATCGTGTCGGACACGACACCGGCACTTCAATTACTTGTATTTTTCAAAAAAAAATACAAAATAAATTCGGTGTTTGGTTGTCTGTGTCCATGTCGTGTCTGGTGTCTGTGTCGGTGCTTCATAGATCACGACACATAAACATCCTTCAGCCAATTTTTGCACAATGGTGGCTAATATTCTATGTTAAAATGTTGTCATGGTGGATGATAACATAGAAAAAGCAGAAGGAACAACTACATGGGAAGAAACCATTTGGCGGCAAGGTTCATGATGAGGACCTAGAAAGGGCTAATAAGGAGAAAAGCAAGGGAAAACCCAAGTCAATTTATCAGATGATTTTTAGATTTTGGTGTGTTTAATTTGGTTGTAACAGTTTATATTTGGTTATATTTTGCTTTCAATTTGAGTTGTAATAATCTAAGTTGCTTTTGGCTAGGTAACTGAGTGTTGGAAGTATGTGTTAAGCTTCTACACTTGGTTGTTTTCGACCAAGTGTTGTAAACCCCTACAGTACGGTCCTCATTTAAGTAACTGCATTAAATGAAGTTTCAGTTTGTGAGATTTGAAGTTTAGCTAGGTCTTCTCTTAGGGTTCTTGGATTAGAACGTTGTTGATTCTTATCAAAGGATTCCATTCCTTTGAGGTAAATCCCCATTTGGCTTATCAACCTTTTTAGATTGAGGCGCCTTCTATCATCTTCTAGGCAATGCATTTGCTGATTTTCTTGTGATTTAACACACCAGTGTTGTCCTTTTCTTGTTTGATTTTCATTTTCATTCCTTGGGTTTGATCATCACGATATTGGACACCATTAGCAAGGTCACGGGTTCCTCTCTTGCATAACTTCACGCCTTAACCTTAATTACCTATTGGGTTTGCGTTTTTGATGGTTTGATTGATTGGAAAGTTTGTTGGAATGATCCTTGTTGAAGTTTGTCAAGCTTGGAGAACATCTGTTCACCTTGGGGAGAAGGTGAAACTTCTAAGTGGGAGGGAGTATTGATAAGAGACCGATGATTAAAAGGGTCTATTTCAGGAAGAAGAGGGGAGCTAGCCAGAAGAAGGTGGGTTATAATCAAATGACATAATAATAACTGTAATTGAGTGATAGATAACAGAATGTATATAGGAAAGGATAGGAGGGTAAGAGAGGGAGGCCATTGTGTCCTTGAGAGAGTGGGAGAGTGAATACCCTGAGCTGTGTAGTTTGTTTCCTCTGCCTAACATTGAGCAGAGAAAACTACGCACTCGCGAAAGGAAATTATTTCTTTTCTTTCTTTTGATATCAGTTGATTGTATAAAAAACCTTGAGTACTACAGCAAAACATGATACAAAAAACAAGGTATAAAGTAATATACCTTGAAATCTTCAATCACAGCTTTAAATTGTTCATTTTCATTCATCAATTTTGCTATCTCATCAGCTTTAGCCTGCAAAGAGAACCAAGATTACGAAATTGCAATAAGATATGCAACAACATCATGGCTGCAAAATGGACATAGAAGATAAGGATGAGAGCATCATTCGACAAAACACGTAGCTTCTTGAAGATACATAAACATTCATTAAAAAGCAAAATCAAATACTTTTTATCCATTAATGATTTTATTCAGAACAGGAGTATAGATGAAGAAAAGGAGTATAATGGAGCAAGAGATGAACTTGTAACAAAGTGAATTAGAAACTTAACTATTTTAAGTTTTTAAAAACACAAGGCAATCTTCATGATCTTAGTTTAATATACAAGAAGTCTATCAAAATATACACCTTAATCTATAAGAAAAGGACAAAGGGCCAAGATAAAACTTCACCATAATTCAAAACAAATCCCACTAAGAGACCATATATGATATTCATTGTTTTGATGCCCAAAAAATAACAAGATCTGAACCCTAAGTTATATTGTCATCTGGGGCATTTACAGCATAAAAATGAATATGCATTACAAAAGCTATTGTTGCTGATACTAAAAAAACAATTTGTTATGCCTAATATTCAATCAATCCATAATGGAACAAGAAAACATATTTATGGAAAAGTGAATGAATTAGACACCTTAACACAGAAAAACAACACGAGCCGATCAAAACATCTTAACCATGACATTAGCTACATAAAGGCATATGAACATAGTTTTCATGCTAAAAAATAACAAGATCTGAACCCTACATTGTCTTCCAATCTGAGCACTTAGAACAACCACTTCTCATTTGGACATTTGCAAGTTGCAAAAAATTCAAAAGCTTTTGTTCCATTCACGATTATGTAAAGTATATGAAATACCTGAGCTTGTCTTGCAGCACCTTGCAGGGCTGCTTCCATCATTTTCAACTCCCGCTTCACCCTCTCCAGTTCAAGCGTGGAATCTGAGTCATGCATTTTTTTTACAGAACTCAAATGCTGCTCTTTCAAGTCAGTTTCAATATTACTGGCAATGTGGTTGCTTTCATTTTCTTCAACATTTGTTTCATTTTCATTTGAAACCGATTCAGATACTGCCTCGGAAGATTCATTTTGTGGAGTAGCACTAGACAAGTGTTCATTATATGATTGGTCAATGCTGCTGGTTTCCTCAGAAGCCACAGAATGTAGAACAGAAGTGTCGGTCTCATCTCTTTTCTCAGTATCGCCAGATGCATCGGGTTGAACAGCAGAAGTTATCTCTCTATTCTCAGTATTGCCAGATGCATTGGGTTGAACAGCAGAAATTTTCTCTACAGTTTCTTCTGCTTGCATCTTCTCTTCTTCTTCTTCTTCTTCTTCTTCTTCTTCTTCTTCTTCTTCTTCTTCTTCTTTACTCTCCTCTTTCGTCTCAACTTCAGTATTATCATGCACATCACTAGTCCCAAGAGACTCAGCAAGCTCATCAGTACTGCCTTCAACTACATCTTCTCCAAGATTAGAAGGCAGGTGTTGCATCATCACTGGACTTTCCGAGGTTCCCACTTCAGCAATATCTTTCTCTTGAGGATTGTCCACGGAATCCGAACTCTGAAACTTCTGAACTGGTGATTCGGGCAATTCAACAGGCATTTCCGGAAACTGGTGTTCGTCCTTTTCATGGTCAATACTTTGTACTGTTGTTCCATCTGCAGACTCTGTATGCTCACCATCATCTTCAGCCTTGTGCACTTTATTCTCTTCTTGAATGGTATTGGTAGTTTCTTCAGCTTCCACATCGACTGTTTTATCTGTTTCAAAGGCTTCTTTTCCCTCAGCAACAGGAATGTGATCCAGAGACTCGGGCTTTTCAACTGACTTCTCGGTTTCAGATTCTTCTTGAGAGGATTCAACTTGTTCAGATTCTTCTCTAGCTTCCTCACTGTTATTTCCCATAAAGGCCAATACGGGATTAAATAGTGTTTTCCTGTCAGTGGGTATAGACCATGATGATCCTGAAGCTGCAATACAAAATCAAACGGCACAGTTATGATCAGCGTGAAAACTGAAAAATCCCTATCTTGAGAAACACACATCACATCCAACAATTCAAAATTCTTATCTTAAAGCAGTTAATGGACTTCACATCTACCTCAAACATAAAATACAAAACATGATACAGGCAACTCATTCAGAAAACAAAGATAAGTAATAGGATCTCAAATTGAATTACCTTCATTTGAGATCCTTCAATTTGAGATCCTATTACTTATCATCCCTCTTTGAATTACCTTCCTCTGATAAAAAAAAAAAAAAATTGAATTACCTTCATTGCTGGATTCCCCCTTCTCTTCGAAGCCAAGAGCAGTATCAAAGTTCTTCTCAATACTTTTCACACTCTCCTGAAGCTTATTCACAGCTCCCGCCAAATCAGGGAAGTTCCCCCATGCGTTATTCGTATTAAACCATGCCATCTCGAAACCTACACACCAAAATAAAGCCAACCTCTGATGCACATTACTAATTCAAAACACCATCTAAATCCATACTCTATTCGAATTTCAGATCCCAGAAAACCATCAACAATATATCAATAGATAACTTTTCAAATAAAAAAAAAAAAAAGTAAAGAAAAACAAAAGACCATCAAAGCAAAAAAACAGTTACGCATCTAAAGAAGCATTCATTGCAAGGTAAATCTGAAAGTGGATAATGTTCTAAAGGAAAATATCAATGCAGAGGAATTGAATTGAATTGAATCAAAAACGCTAACCTTAAGAAAAGCGTGGGATCCAGAAATCAGATCATGGTAATCGAAATGGTTGAGCTCCAAGTTAATTTATCGAGTTGCACCTACAAATAAATCATTGAAACGGGAGAAAAGAGATAGAAAAAGAAAAAGTTGCGGTGAAAAATCCAATAAAATTATTTATGATTTAGGGTTGCTTGTGCGATTGAAAAGAGAGTGGCGTTTAGGGAAAGCGGGAATGGAGGTTCGATTTGATGAGGTCTGCAAAATTATTACGGATCCATCGATCTTTCTTCCCAAAGCTATTCTAATTGTTTCCTTATTCATATTCACGACGATTGCAACGCTGTCGTTTTGATATTTCTCATTTTTTTTTTCTTTTGACAACTATTTCTCATTTTTGATGTAATACTTTAGTCCCGAAATTTCATAAGAGTTCACAAAAGTGTCTTAATTTTGTTCTTTTTTGCAAAATACATGCACTAAATTGATACTCCAGAACTAAATTGAAACATCCCTATCAGCGTTAAAACTGAAAAATCCCTATTTTGAGACACTAAATTGAAACATTTTTATAAAAGTCAGGAATTAAATTAATATATTGTAAATATTAGGGATTAAATTAAAATTTTATGAAATATCGGGTAGTAAGGTATTAGTAGCTGTTTTATTTTTTGTTGTGTGCTCAAAGTTTTATGCCACTCATTCACTCAACAGATTTCTTGTAAGAATGGCGGCTTAATGGTCATTAATGTAATACTGGTTGAATGGTTAAGCTTCTTTTGGAAGTGAAAAAATTAGATGTTGCTTTAACTCTTCTTCAAAAGGAAGACTTGTCAGTTTTCTATTAGCTTGTAATAGAGAATTATGGTATATATAAACATGGCCTATGTAACACTTTCTCGTATAGGCCATGTTTGATCGATGTTTCTCAAGTGAACAACTAGTCAGTGGACGCATGACATGTTTGTCCACGTCATGGAAAAGAGGTAATGTATCTGAGACATATCTATCCATCTTCATGCATTAGTCCTCTAACCTCTGATCAGCTGTGCATATATTATATTGCAACAGAATTTGGGAGTGCATGCTTTTACTTAAATCCAGCTACAAGCGATGTTTTTCTTTATTCCTTGTTTATCATTAAAACGCAGCAGAAATCACGTCAAACACAACGTTCATGCAGAAGCTTCATTTTCTAGCTTCTCAAAATTCACCGCAAGTTGCTCTCATGACGTGCACTTAATGTCACAGACGCACGCATCCAAACATACACACTAAATTGCATTTGCCCAACCCAATTGGGATCTTCTACTCCAAGAAACATTCTGCAGGCCTTATACAAATACTACTACTCCAATGTTGTTACTGTCCCAAACTTGTTTCGTATTCATCTTTTGTACATTGATATGGTGTACTGTAGGAAGCATTATTAATTTAAATTACTATATGACAGGACAGGTAGATATGACTAGTAAATGTAAAGTACATAAAAGTGTAGAAATAAATAGTCATCAATTTCTTTAAAGCACTATGCTCCATGATTTCATTTTGAATTATGTGTATGCGACTTTCATCTACTCTTCAAAGCTAACTGTCTCACAAAGTTGGATGAAAAATATTTGAATTTTTAATGATATGATATCAGTGTACAGAATATATGAAAAATCAACGTGGATCTGTATCGTTCTGTTCTGTTCTGTTATGGATTTTGTTGTATTTTATATGTGCTCTGTCAATTCCATTAATATCAATTACGTGACGTCTTGGGATTACAGACTTATAGCTTCGTTGTTAGATATTTCTAATTAACTAAAACAATGTGTTGCTACTATATAGCTTATGCAATGCCAATTAGGGTTGTGTCAAATTGCTCAATATTATATGCTTTATTTGACAACGATCTTGTTCTTGGACAAAAGCACTTTTATCATATATATATGTCATGGATTCTGTTGTTGTCTCTTTGAGATTCAAGAACTAATAATTAAGTAACTAATAGCCTATATTAGTTGAATTAATGCAACTTATTATATAGTGCTAGTGCTAGAAAACAAAACTTCAGCTAATCTATGTAGTAGATGATTAAAGGCTGGTCCCTTGTTTCTGTTGTTATAATGGCAATTCTTTTTGCATACCTGCCAAGTGATAGTTACCTCGATTCAGATCATGAAAGGAACACGTTTATTCATCTTGTGACTTTCAGAGACTATATATATATATATATATATATATATATATATATATATATATATATATATATATATATATATATATATATATATATAGGGACGTGTGATTCTTCTATAACTGATTAATTATATTTATGAACAGAGGTGTATTTTGCTAGTCAATAAACCTTGTTTAAATTTTATGTGTTGGGGAGTTTTGGGAGCATCATACACCAAGTCAAATCATGGCTCTGATACCACATGTTGTGGAGTTCGGAGGAGCACCAGGAACAACAGTGAACTAGTCAATGAACCAGACCACCAAGAGACTTGAACATCACATCTCTACTTAAAAGCTCAATGCAATGCGTATATGAGTCTCTCTCTCTAGCCGATATGAGACTAATCACTCACACTTAAATTCCCACCGCTATCAACTGCAAAGTGCGTTCCAACAAGGCTTATAAGAGTGACTAGAACTTATTTTACAAGAAACTGACAAGGGCTTCAGAATAAAGAAAGCAACATGTAACCCTTTCCTGTGAAATTTTTGGTTTTTTTTGTTTGCTTTCTTTAGTGGAGGAGGATCAGAAAGGTGCATGTAATTTAAGATGAAAAAGAGAGATAAAGTAGAGAGGTATGAAAAATCAATTAATGCTGTTCTTTATTAGGTTTGTGCTAGAATCATGTGATTTGCTTCAAGTTATATCTACCATTCCAAACAACCAAAATGAAGGAAAATAAAAGAATTTGCAAGAGAAAAGGGAAAACATTATGGCCACTATGTTGGTTTGAATTGCAGATAAACTTATTCATAACCCACATGACACCAAAACTAATTATGAAGTTCGATTGTGAAGGAATTTGTATCTTACTCGTCAATTTTAAGAACAAATTTGTTGATTTTTATTTATTATTTTTTATAGTTTAAGGTAGGTTGATTTTTTGTTTTTCTATTACACCATCAATTATTTATTGTAAGTGGAATGGGCAATAATAAGCCAATCATATCAAAGAGTATGAATTTCACATTGACCAAAACCGGGTTTATCACTTCATGAATTAAAGTTGGGAGCATTAAGTCAACCCCAAGTCTCAGGTAGTTCAATCCATTAAGCCAAAAGTGTTAGTTAAAACATTAATAATTTTATCAAAAATAACTAAACAAGTTGGTTTCTTTGGTTTGTGTAAAGCAAACCTTAATATTGTGTTTGGTCGAGGAGAAATAGGGAAAAAAGATGTAAGATAGAGATACAGAGAGAAAGAGATAATGAGCTTCTCTTGTGGAGAAAAGAAATAAGAAATAGAGAAAGATGAAGTTGCGTTTTCACTTTTTACGATCTCTCCTACCTTGGAAAATTTTAAGTAAAGAAAAAAACTCATTAGTTAATAAATTCACCATTTTTTTAACATCAACGAGATCAATGCATTTCATTCAAAATAGAGTTCAAAATAAAACTAAGACCATAGCTAAAGGAACTGCAAGGAGCATATATCACAAATGCTCGTGCCAAGGCAAGAGCAAATAGCATTCGTTGATCGCTTCCCAATCACAACTTTATAATCGTTGTTTAACTTTAAACTGAGAATGGATCTATATTTAGTAACTAATGAACCATATTTAAACCATTTTCTTGTAGTCCATCTCAAAGGTTATGACACAGAGATTATGATTGGCAACCCAAGCAAGAGACTTAAGACGGGTCCAAGCTTCAGCTTCAAGAGGAGATAGAGTTGTCGGGCACCAATTTGAAGAGAAATATATTCTCCAAGATGGTTCTGAAGACACAAACCCCCACCAATTTTGTTTCAGTCTAGGAAAACAGCTAGATCTATGTTGCACCTAGTGAATTGGAGGCACATTCCATCTTGACTGGTCTACTACATCCTGAATTGGATCCTTGGAATGAGACTCACGAGCATGCTCCCATTGCGGCAAAGGTCAATACCATGATGCTTGATAGATGAGGGAGTTGAGCGCACCGTGAAATCTCAATCGTGTGAATGTTAATTTAAAACTGATGTTACACTCATTCGCATGTTTCATTTCGTTAGAAGAAGTAATTCTCAAATCAAAATATATTAATTTAACTATCATTATTAATAAATAAATGTAAAAACAGTCTGCGTATAATAGGTTTAGATCTTTGTTAGTGACATTATTGTCAAGTGAAAGAGTTTAACACACGAAAAAGAGATTGAGAGATGTTGGGTGGTTGAGATGAATATTCATTGAATTAATATCCATTGAAATTTTGATTAGAGATAATCCCTCCCTCTTATAAGAGTCAGGAGAAGTACAATATTTAGCCCGTTTGGATAAACAGCTTAATTAAGTTATGACATAAGCGTTTATCATATAAGGGTTTATGCATAAACTGTTTATATAATAAATGATGAAATAATGTTTAAACTATTTTTCTATAAGTCATAAGCTGTTTCCATTATGAAAATTAACTGAAAACAGCTTATGAACATGTCTTAAACTGTTTCCATAAGCTCTCCCAAACAATTGTATAAGTGATTATGCCAGTAGATAAACACAAATAAGCTGATCCAAACATACCCAATATTAATTGTCAAAAGAAGATTTGAATTTTGCTTCCCTTCACAAAAGTTTAGTGCACTTTGTGGAAATTGAACCTTGGTTCCTCTCATCCACAAGTTTAGTGTATAGTATACACATACATCATACATGTAGACAAGCGAGCCATATATTTCATTGGCTTTGGGCAGCCACTTAAGGCAGAGATTAGCGAAGCCGAAGGAGCTAGCCGATTAAAAAAAACCGTTGAAACCATAAATTCAACTGCTAAATGTTAGTTGGGGGTCTTGACTGTCCCTCCTTGCCTGGTACCACTTTGACTTCTTGGATTTGAATCCTCTAACTTCTCATCCTCTACACTTTCCTAACTTTAGTGTTTTTTTGATGAGAGAGAAAAATAAAAATAAAGAGAAATAATATGAGAGAGAATGTATTAAAGGAGAGAGAGATAAATACAAAGTTAGGAAGAAGTTCCCTCCAAAAAGTTTGAGTATCCTTCCCCCGTCTTCTTCTATTCTATCTAACAATCAATCCTACCAGTCCATTTCTCCTCTCTTCACTCGCTTCTCACATTTTACACAAGGACCAAACTTAACTATATTATATTATTAATAACAATAAAATTAAAAAAGGTAGAAATAATTTAAAAAAGCAGAGCGAGTTCCTTCACTTTGTTTTTATATTCTTAAATCGTGCAACCCCTTCCCTTACGTCTCTCTCAAATATGTTGTAATGTTAATGTACACAAACACAACACAACACAACACAACCATTTTAAAAACACACAACTTTCTTTCCTCGACCAGACCTCGTCAATGGTTGTAGTAGACATGTCCAATAATAATCCACCTCCTACTACTTCTCGCGCCAAAGACTTTTTTCCTTCTCCAGCTCTCTCTCTTAGCCTTGTAACTAATCTAACTAACTCTACTCACTTCAATATTATTGCTTAATTTCTCTCTTTCATTTCCTTTCCTTTACTTTTCATATTCTTTCTCTTTTTCAGGCTGGGATTTTCCGCAATGGTAGAGTGGTTTCTGAGGCTGAAGGAGGAGGCACTTCTAACATGGAGGTGGAGGAAGGGGAGGAAGGTAGTACCGGAGGAGGAGCTGAACGCGTCGTCGACGATATCATTAGCAGTGAAAACTCCGGTCCAACAAGATCAAGATCAAGATCAGACGATGGTTTTGAAGTTGAAGATGAAGATGATGATGATGCTGATGAGGATAATAAGCAAAAGAAGAAGAAAAGAAAGAAATATCACAGGCACACCGCTGAGCAGATCAGAGTAATGGAAGCGTACGTATAAATACTTTCTTTCCTTTTTATTCTCTAATCTATACTCCTATATACATACATACACATACATACTTGTCTCGTATTTTGTTTGGCAGACAAATAACTTCATGTCACTTTTTAAGAATTTTTTAGTTTGTCTTGTAACATTTGTCAGTTTTAAATAATACAATACCTTTCTTTTTATAGTAGTATCTGATAGGGATTTACTATAATAGGGATATTTTAATCAAAATGAGATCCACAGAATATATTATTGAATCATCCGTGACCATTTACCATTCACCATTATGCACTTTTTTCTTTTTTTTGAATTCCTTGTCATGCCATCCTATCATGTGTGTTTTCCTTAATTACTGGAGAAAAGAGAGAAACCTATGATAATGATTATTAATATATTAATGTAAATATAAAAAATAATGGCTTCTTTCAAAGTTGCTACTTTACTTGTTTGTTGTAAATGATTTGCATGCCAGCGATATTGGTAGAGAATTTAAAGCATAGACTGCATATATAGGGAGATGTTTAAAAGCCAAAGCTTGAGATATGAACACAACTGTTGCTTTATTTGTTTGTTTCATATCTTATTCTGTTATATATGTATGTCTATGTAAAAAAGTACTTTTGTTCCCTCCCTCACTTTTCTCTTGATTAGTTTCTGGTATTCTTATATTCAAGAGGTGTACTTTGTCTTTGCACTTTGCATTGTTAAACTCTATATATTGGACCACACCCTGCTGCATATATATGTATAATACAAGAATTGAAACTTGTTGCAAGTTGTGAAAGATATTAAATAGGGAAAAGAAAAGCTTATAGACAATCATGAATGATGATGAATGTGTACAGTCTTTTCAAAGAATCACCACATCCTGATGAAAAACAGAGACAACAACTTAGCAAACAATTGGGCCTTGCACCTAGGCAAGTCAAGTTTTGGTTCCAAAATCGCCGAACCCAAATCAAGGTACGTATGCACGCATTTTAATTTTAGTCCAGATACATGTATTTTTAGTGCTTATATTTTGGGACGGTGAGAGTATTCAGTGATTTACTTATACATCATATGTTGACAATTTATAGGCAATACAAGAGCGACATGAAAATTCATTGTTGAAGACAGAAATAGAGAAATTAAGGGAGAAAAATAAGAGCCTAAGAGAGAGCATAAACAAAGCTTGTTGTCCCAACTGTGGGGTCCCCACCACAAGCAAAGATGGTTCAATGCCAACAGAAGAACAACAACTACGCATTGAAAATGCTAAACTCAAAGCTGAGGTAATTTCATTAAACTTTGAACTAACTAACTCAAATTAATTTAATATTCAATTATAAAATCTTAATTAACATATAGTATATGTGTATGTAGGTAGAGAAGCTCCGAGCAGTTATAGGGAAAGGGACAACATCTCCTTCATGTTCTGCTGGTCAAGACCAAGAGAATAGAAGCTCTTTGGAATTTTATACTGGAATTTTTGGACTTGATGAGTCAAGGATAATGGATATAGTGAACAAAGCAATGGAAGAACTCGTAAAAATGGCTACCATAGGGGAACCATTGTGGCTCCGTAGCTTTGAAACTGGTCGCGAAATACTTAATTATGATGAATATATGAAGGAGTGCTCCACAACTGAAAATTCAAACACTACTGGAAAAAGACCAAACAGATCCATTGAAGCCTCCAGAGAGACAGGAGTTGTTTTTGTTGATCTCCCTCGTCTTCTCCAATCTTTTCTAGATGCTGTAAGACACCAATGCATATTCTTTAACTATATATATATATATATATATTATAAAGTTCCAATTACTCTCTATAACGATAACAATGTGTATCATGTACATTTAATGTTGGAGGGTTAGAAAATATTTATTTAGTTTTGTCTTGTAGAAGTTAAAGGATAGTTATTATGTTTGTTGCAGAAGCAATGGAAGGAAATGTTTCCATGTTTAATATCAAAGGCAGCAACAGTTGACATTATATGCAATGGAGAAGGTTCTAACAGGAATGGTGCTGTGCAGCTGGTAAGGGTTACCGACCTGCTATATAGGCTTCTTCCATATATATATTTTTTATGTCTTGAACCAAATTTATTTCTTGCTGTAATTCAGAAAGGAACAGTTCGTACGTGATGGATTTATTGATATGGAGATTTTATTTTCTCAAGTGGTGTGGTCCTACCATGCATTGCATTGCATTGCATGATAAACAGGACAAAAGAATGGTTCCTATCCTACCTATTTAATACTATCTTTCCTCTATTTGAAAATTTCATCCTAATGTTTGGAGTAAATGCTTAACATAAAAAAATTGAGTTGATGGTGCTACTTAATACTAGGCTTCTGCTAAAGGAAATTATGGTTCCTTCTTAATCTTCTTTTTGGAAGTGAAAGTGCTTGTGAACTTTTCTGCCCCCTCTAAAAAAATTATTGATAAAGACACATAAAATACAAAAGTCTGAATGTCATTTAGTTATTAACACTTGGCACTTTTCTCTCCTCCATATCTCATCCACTACACCCAGCTGGTCCCAGCTGGAATCATCTCTCTCTCCCTTCTCCATGTCCTTTTATGTCTGGAAAAGTTTTTCCTCCTAGAGTCTACTAGAGTCTATATATATATATATAGAGAGAGAGAGAGAGAGAGTTCTCCAAGGCTAGTACTGGAGGCATAAGGCATATGAAATTATAAAACTCTAACGTTAATATATTTGTATTGGCTATATACAGATGTTTGCTGAGCTGCAAATGCTGACTCCAATGGTACCCACAAGAGAAGTTTATTTTGTTAGATACTGCAAACAGTTGAGTGCTGAACAGTGGGCAATTGTTGATGTATCTATAGACAAAGTAGAAGACAACATTGATGCCTCCTTTGTTAAATGCAGAAAACGCCCATCTGGTTGCATCATTGAGGATAAGTCAAATGGCCATTGCAAAGTATGTACAAAATACAAGTTCTACAATATTGGTTTTCATTTTTTTGTTACATTTACATTTGGAGTTTTGAACACATACAAATTACAGCTACTATTATATATAGTCGGTGCAATAATACCGCAAACACAGGAAAAATAATTTATGACAGACAAAAATAAAGACAGAGAGGATGAGTACGTACAACAGTCATTAGATACTAGTAGTAGGCTCGTGTATGAATACCATTGCGTCCAATTTTGTTGGTAGGACCTATGTAATTTAATTAAGGATGATGCATTTTCGTGGCCACTATAGTTACCATAATAACTTGAAAGAATTGAAGCAATTAATTGCAGTTTCACAAAAAACTCAACTTTTGGCTATACGTTCATAATAACCTATGACACACCGACACAGACTCGAACACAACACGGGCACAGACACAAACACGTAAACACCGGTTTTAATTTGAAAAACGCGCAGTAATTGAAGTATACATATGCGATTATGCATACGATCACATCGATGTTGAGACACACCGAGAAGTGTGTCGATCTTCTACAGAGTAATAACACTACTTTTATATTTTATAAAACTAAAACTGCATGCATTCAGTGTCTTGGGAGAATTAGATATAATTAGAATTACTGAAATCAGAAATGTAAACTAGGCTAAGCTGCTGTTTGATAAGTTTCAACTCAGCAGAGTTTCTCAATTGAAAGTTCCTTTACAACTTTTTTTACAAGTGTTTGTGGAGATGTTTAAACAAGATGATTACTCTGTCTGTATAATGATTTTTCTTTTTGGTTGAATTAGGTAACCTGGGTGGAGCACTTGGAGTGCCAGAAGAACACAGTACATTCCATGTATCGCACCATAGTCAACAGTGGCCTAGCCTTTGGGGCAAGGCACTGGATTGCGACCCTTCAACTTCAATGTGAACGTCTAGTTTTCTTCATGGCAACAAACGTTCCTATGAAGGATTCAACTGGTGAGTAGTAATGAATTCCAATTCACTATATAGCTGTAAACTAAACAGATTATTAGTAATTAGTAATAAAAATAAAATATCAGGTGTTGCCACATTGGCTGGGAGAAAAAGCATTTTGAAGTTGGCACAAAGGATGAATTGGAGTTTCTGCCAAGCAATTGGCGCCTCAAGTTTCCATACATGGACCAAAGTTACAAGTAAGACTGGTGAAGACATAAGGATTAGTTCTAGAAAGAACTTGAACGATCCCGGCGAACCTCTCGGGTTGATATTGTGCGCAGTTTCTTCAGTATGGTTGCCTGTATCTCCTAATGTTTTGTTTGATTTCTTGAGGGATGAAGCTCACCGCACCGAGGTACCACTCTCTTGATTATTAATTGATTTTGTCAATTTGGTGGTGAGTAATTATATGGATTAATTTAGAGAGGTCACTGAGTTGACAATTATCAATTAATTGTCACAGTGGGATATCATGTCTAGTGGTGGGGCTGTGCAGTCCATTGCAAATTTAGCCAAAGGACAAGACCGTGGCAATGCTGTGACCATACAAGTAAGCTACTAACTGTTTAATACATAACACATTGAAAAGAAATGTAAGCTGCATTTAAAATATGGGAAAATTTTCCCCCTCATTTTGCAGACAATGAAATCAAAAGAAAACAATATGTGGATACTACAAGATAGCTGCACAAATTCTTATGAGTCAATGGTAGTGTATGCTCCTGTGGACATTACTGGAATTCAGTCTGTGATGACTGGATGTGATTCCAGCAATCTTGCAATACTTCCCTCAGGATTTTCAATTATTCATGATGGCCAAGAGTCAAGGCCAACGGTGATTACTTCAAGGTTAGAAGAGAAAAATACAGAGGGAGGAGGATCTTTGTTTACAATAGCATTCCAGATTCTTACCAATGCTTCTTCTCCTACGGCTAAATTAACAATGGAGTCCGTGGACTCAGTCAACTCTCTTATATCTTGTACATTGAGAAATATCAGAACAAGTTTACATTGTGAAGATGGTTAGTATTCAAGAATCAGACAGTGTGGCCAGATAGATTTTTAAATTATCTGCGATAATCTTTGGCTTTCTGTCTCTTATTCTTGGTTAGTATTCGGTTTGGAAAATATAGCTTCTGCTTATCGCCTTATCTTAGGAGTTTCCTTCATTATTCCAATAGAAGGAGGGTTTGGATTGAACATTTATTTTTGTGTCTGCAGTTCCAAAGGTAGAAAGAGAGGCAAAAGGCTTTAGAACAATGTCTTGTACATATCATTTGTTAATTCCTTATGTGGTTGATTTGTTTGTACTTTATGGCTTATATGGTTAATTTGATGGATCATATTTCTAATTATCACGAGTGAAAACGATGGTCATGAGAAGCAACTTCACGCAGAATTGTCATCTGTTAGATAACTATGGTGTGCATAGCTTTGTAGTAAAACACAGGCAAGTGCTATGTGTACCGATGTGTACCGTGTACGTTGAAAACAATGTTCAAGCTCGATATACTCCACTTTCCCCTCGCAAAAAAAGAAAGAAAACAACTATATGCTTGAACCCTAAATTACAAACATGCAAAACCAACCACGACAGTTTACTAATACTTACTAATCAAATTTCAAAAACTAAACTTGTGATAAAAAGAATGGTGGATGTAATAACTAGAAAGCTCAGGCTTACCTTTCAATAAGAAAAGATCTTCAGTACAAGAGTCTAACACTCAGATGCTGTATTCAGTTATGAGAAGAAAGTGGTAAGTAAAAAAGAAGTGAGAAAGAGTGTTGAAAAACACTGGATCTCTTTGCTTCTTTCTCTGCTGATTTCTCTTGCAGATACTTCTTTCTTCACTGAATCATTCAAAACAAAACACGGCATCCTAGTTTTGCTTCTCACTTTTCTCTAGAAAAATACACTGATCCTCAGTTGCCACCCAATATCAGTAGAGCAATTCTTCGCCCAAGAATTGGCGTCGACAACAAACCAAGATGCAATCTATTGTGACTTAATAAGGACCCAAAGCAGACATTGACATAGAATGGACATATCTACTGAGTACTGAGCTTATGTTTAGTTCAATGTGGAAATATTTGAACCCAAAATAACCATAATATGAAGCATAGCAAACATATTTTGCAATTGTAAGCCAAAAAAATACTCTGATCTGAACCCATCTACTTTTAGAACAACCTAAACCAACATTTCATCAAACATCTGTCCGTCACATTAAACACTGAGGTTCTCATATGATAATAACACACACAATCAGCAATTGAGAGTTATTCACTACAGAAACAAACAAAGTCACTGCATCAATTTCTCAATTTCATTATACCGGTACCAAATAATTCAAATTACATACCATTAAACATTAAACAGCAAAGCAAAACGAAAACAATGAAGACATAAAAGTAAAGAGTAACAAACTAACAGTAAGAAATTGCAAGCCTAAGACTGAGGCAGTGGCTGCTCTTGTTCCTGTTGAGACTCAAGCGGAATGTTAAGATCATCAGAGGGATTATTGGATTGTCTCTTAAGAGCAGGAATTGCGAGAAAATTCTTGTTCTTACTGATAGGTTTTATTTTACAAAGCTGAACGATATCCCCAACCTGGAATTGATTTTCAGGGTCATGTGCCTGATACTTCTTCTTCATCCTAATTCGCCTCTTGTATTTTGGGTGAGGTGCCAACCGTGTCACTTCCACTGCCACCGTCTTGTCATTCTTTGAGCAGACTACTCTTCCATCCATGGTTTTCATGGCTTTGATTGTGAGCGATGGGGAATGTGTGTAGGTTGGAGTGATGGATGAAGAAGGTTTGGAGAGATTGGTGAGGCTTCCCAATCCATTGTTGAGGAATTGAGTTGAAAGCTTCGCGGCAGGGATTTGCAGAAGCCACATTGTTTGTTGTATGTTTCTCTTTCAAAGGGATAAGAAGAAGAAGAAGAAGAAGATAAACCAACCGCTGAATTATCCATTTTTCTTTATTTATTTATACGCTGCTTCTGCTTGCAGCGCTTATTTTTTGATGTGGTGCATATTATAGTTGCTGGTGTAGTTAATCTAATCTAATATCTATTTATACAAACAAACAACTTACAAAATTACAAAAATGCTACACCGTCTCGCCTTATTTTTTTGATGTGTTTTCCAATATTTCTAATTTCTTACACATCTATTATTACGTTATACACCCTTTATTTAAAAATATTTCTTTTCCCAATTTTTTTAATCCACTATATAATCTAATATAATTAAATTAATATTAAATAATCTACAATTTACTCCTATTTACTATTTAACTTAATATCTATTTATCAATTTACTCATGTTTCAAATTTCTTCTCCAAATGCACTTTCTTCTCACTCCCATTTTTTTAACTTTCCCTATTTTTTTATTCAAATTTGAAATTCAAATCAAATAATAAACTAAAATAATCAATTTTTAATCACCGATATATTTCTCTTAATATGGAGAAAAAATGAAAACTTAATGACTATTTCAACTATTGATTAATATTTAAAACAGGGTATTAAAAAAAATACGGGATAATTGCTTGTTTGATATATTGATAATATAAAATTCTACTATAATGTCTAATCAACTAAAATAATATTGAAATAATGAGATAACTATCGATATATCGGGATTTGATATATAAAAATATAGAGGATTAATATTTGTCATTGGTAATTTACTATCTAACTTTTGTTATTTAGTATAATCTACTAATCAACTAAAATAATCCATTGATATAAATAAAAATACGAGGATAACGCAATGATATATATAAAATATGTGATAGGCTGTGACCGATATATAAAAAAAGGGATAATAACAACGATATATAAAAAAACACTATACTAACATATTAAAAACGGGATAAAATGCAAAATTCTTTTAAAATGATACTTTTGCATTTCTAGATTTTAATACTTATCTATTTTTATTTGAAACTCATTTTTATCTACTTTAAATTTATGTCTTTATTTTCACGGGATAATATTCAGACTATTTAATACTTTTTAAGTTCATTCATAGAAAGAACATGATAGCACTCTGCGTGCACGTAATCTGAAATATCCTACTAATCTATTTATTTATGTAAATTACCACTAATTTGGATCTCTTATTAATGTGACACATATATAGTTTAAGGGTATAATGTCAATTTATACTATTTCTCTTTTTTTACATTCTCTTTCTTACTTTTTTTTCTCTTTCTTCTTACACTCTCTTTCATCCTTTTCACTTTTTTCTTTCCTCTCTTCTTTAACACACTCTCTTTCCCTCCTTTTCACTTTTCTCCTACACTCATTTTCTTCTTTTTTTCATTTTACTTTTCTCATAAACAATTATTTTCTTTCTCTTATCCTCCTTTTTCTTTTTTTCACTTCACACTAAAAAAATTATCACCTTAAAATTTTAATTTTTCTCTCCAAAAAATCGGTTTAACTCTTATTGAAAATTTACTATCACCTATTATTGATAATCTACTATCTATCTTTTACTATTTGTTATAATCAACTAATCAACTAAAATAATCAATTGAAAACTACGGCTAATAATATAAATATCTATTTATGCAAACAAACCTCCTTTTTTCTCCTATGAAATTACTAATTTGGATCTCTTATTAACATGACACATATATAGTTTAAGGGTAAAAGTGTCATTGCCCACTCTTTTTTTCTTACACTCTTTCTTACTCTTACTTCTTACACTCTCTTTCATCCTTTTTCACTTTTCTCTTACACTCTCTTTCTTTCTTTTTTTCTTTCTTCTTACATTTTCTTTCCTCCTTTTTACTTTTCTCCTACACTCTTTTTCTTCTTTTTTCCAATTTACTTTTTCCATAAACAATTATTTTCTTTCTCTTATCACTTTACACTAAAAAAAATTATCACCTGAAAATTTAATTTTTCTCTCCAAAATCGGTTTAACTCTTATTTAAAATTTACTATCACCTCTTATTGATAATCTACTATCTATCTTTTACTATCTGTTATAATCTACTAATATATAAAAAACACGGGATAACTGTACTAATATATAAAAACACGAGATAACTGCAGTGATATATAAAAAACACGGGATTAATATTTGCCATTGATAATTATAATTTTTGAAGACTACTATAAACCCACTATCTAAAAACAAGAAGACTTAATGACTACTTAAACTGATTAATATTTAAAACACACGTGACAAATATTTTTCACTAATACCTAAAAAATGACAATTGTCACTAATATATAAAAAACCACAGGATAAATATTTATTATTGATAATCTACTATTCATTGTTTACGATCTACTATAATCTACTAATCCACTAAAATAATCAATTGAAACTACGAGATAACTACAATAATATATAAAAACACACGGGATAACTGCACTAATATATAAAAACACAAGATTAATATTTGTCATTAATAATTAAAATTTGTGAAGACTACTATAAACCTAGATATATCTAAAAAATAAGAAGATTTAATGACTATTCAAACTACTGATTAATATTTAAAACAAATATTTCTTATTGATAATCTACTATCTCTCTTTTACTATCTACTATAATTTACTAATCAACTAAAATAACGATTGAAACTACATGATAACTGCACAGATATATAAAAAATACGAGATTAATATTTGTCATTGATAATTAAAAATGACAAATAATTGTCACTAATACCTAAGAAATGATTGCACTAATAATTTAAACACGGACATAACCTGGATGATAATTTAAAAACACACGTGACAAATATTTGTCACTAATACCTAAAAATGACAAATAATTGTCACTGATATATATAAAAAACACGGGATAAATATTTATTATTGATAATCTAATATCTATCTTTTACTATCTACTAATAAACTCAAATAATCAATTGAGACTATTAGATAAATGCACTAATACATGAAAAAACACGGGATAACTTTATCGATATATAAAAATATACAGGGATAATTGCAATTATATATATAAACAGGATAGTTCTTGTTTGATATATAAAAAGCACGGGATAACAACACCGATATATAAAAAGACTGATATATAAAAAAGCACGGGATAATTGCATAGATTGAAATGATACTTTTATATTTTTAGATTTTAATATTTATCTATTTTTTATTTGAAACTCATTTTTTATCTACTTTAATTTTGTCTTTATTTTCACGAGGTTATGTTCAGACTATTTAAATACTATCTATGTTCAGACTATTTATCTACTTTAATTTTGTCTTTATCTACTAATTTTGTATGGAAAAGAGAGATTGTGAGTTAGTTTACCAATTTGTCTTTCATTAATGACATTGGAAACATAAAAAGTAGAATGGTAATAAGAGATATATTAAATAATGAAGGGTATGACTAGAAAAGAAAATTGATGTTGCATTGATATTCTAAAAAGTCACGTATTTTGGGACAAATTTTTTTTGCCTAGAAAGTCATATAATATGGGACAAAGGGAGTATCACCAATTGAACTACCTAATTGAGAAAATGGCAAGTGAATGACAAGTGAATGGCAAGTGATTTCTAAAATCATTGCGCTTCCCTTATTTGGGACAAAGGGAGTATCATCTAGCAATGATTTTAGAAATTGAGAAAATAGATGGACTAAATTTGTGAAAAAAAAAAGTTTGAAAACTAAAATCGTGAATGGAATATAATAGAGAGACCAAAAATGTAATTAAGCCTAAAAATAATGTTGTTGATCCTTTGAGGTCTACTCACTCAGTGTATTATCAATTGTCTTCTAAGGTTGTTTTGCACAAATCAAAAAAATAAACCAACCACTTGAATTTTTCTGAAGACATCCTCCAAGTGGATAGACTTATCCATCTTCAAACCACATGGCATCGCATGAATGAGTTCCTAGATCTGTACAAAATAATGAACTTGTCCACGTGGCACCTATGATGAGAATCAATTTATTCAAGTAACAACATATCAAAGGCCAAAGCAGCTCCATACACATACACTACAGGAGGGAGAAGTGGAAATTAATCCTATAACCATAACAATGGCTTCTCTGGCAAGCTTAGCTACTGTCAATGTTAAGGGCCTTCCTGGTAGTTCCCTTACTGGTACTAAGCTCTCTTTCAAGCCCTCTCGCCAGAGTTTTAGACCCAAGAATCTCAGGCAAGTTAACTTAGAACAATATTTTGCAATATAACTACCTAGAATTGAGTATTTAAATCAACTCATCATATATATATATATATATATATATATATATATATATATATGTTTAAGCTTAACAAGATATATATAACTGCAGGAGTGGAGCTGTGGTAGCAAAGTATGGTGACAAGAGTGTGTACTTTGATTTGGAGGATCTAGGAAACACTACAGGTCAATGGGACTTGTATGGCTCTGATGCACCATCACCTTACAACCCTCTTCAGAGCAAGTTCTTCGAAACATTTGCTGCTCCATTCACAAAGAGAGGATTATTACTCAAGTTTTTGATCCTTGGAGGTGGTTCCACCATTGCTTATTTGAGTGCCACAGCTTCAGGTGACATTCTACCAATCAAGAAGGGCCCACAACTTCCACCAAAGCTTGGTCCTCGTGGCAAGATCTAATCTAATTTAGCTTCTTTTGAACGAACTCAACATGTAAATCTCTTTCTTGCTTAATTAATAGTCATTTTTATATCCGGTCTAATACAGTGGCTCCCTGACATTGCATCAATTTTCAATTGAAGCGAGCATTAAATTAATTAGCATGAGCTATATCATTGGGTCATTGTTCTTAATTTGGACTCATTTCCTCAATTGGGGCCAATCTTAAATGTTAATAAATCTAGGTAGTACATTTGTATTTTGGAAGATTTTAATTATTTGCAGTGGTAGTTGAAGTTTTATGTTATACACATTAGGTGGTGATGTATATTGTCTACATTAAAATTGGCACAAAAAGGGTAAAAGAGGAGTTATGATACTTTGTGGTATCATAAATCTCAAGTTGGTAGCTACCAGACTACAATACAAATTCCTGGGAGAACAATATATCTGTGACAATGCTTCAAAATCATTGATTCTGCCATTCCTATGTACAAAAGGAGAGAATGGATGAAGAATAAACAATAAAGACTCCAACAAAAACCTCTATGAGTCTAACTGTATTTTTGAAGATCAACCTCCTCATTCTAATAACTTTTATCTGTCATCTGTAAATTTTTTCCTCCTTTTAATGGCGCGACGTAGGACTTCTCATGACTCCCAAGGTCTCAAGGTATGATACTTTCTTGTTGGTCACTACGGTTGGAAGTTTTTGGTTCTTCGCATCAATGTCTTTGTAAAAATCATCTGAAATTGCGAAAGGATCCTTCTTCATGTCTAAGTCAACTTGATCAGGTCCCCAACCCATGAAATCTGATAGTGTCATAGAACCAGGCATTTCTGCACCACCCTTGTCTATGTCTTCTTTAGGACTAGGACTTTGCTTTGAAACTGACATTCTTTTTTTTCCTGCTGGACTTTGTGTTTGATAATCTGCTTGAAGTACATCATCTATTCTTGATAGTACTGTGAAGGCCAAACTTTCCAATATTCTTGAATAGCTTTCTAGAACAGCATGCCCCACATCCTGCAAACATAACAAATCCCTTAGCATGTTAGATTGTTTATCACAATAAAATTAGTGTATTAGTATTATATGAATGTATTAGAGGCCATTTGGATCGGCTTATTTGGGTTTATCTACTGGCATAAGCACTTGTGAGACTGTTTGAGAGAGCTTATGGAAACAGCTTATAACATGTCCATAAGTTGTTTTCAGCTAATTTCCATAAGCTCCTTGTTATAGCCTATAAAAACACCTTATGGCTTATAGAAAAATAGTTTAACACTAGTTTATGTATAAGCACTTAACTAAGTTGTTTATCCAAAAGGCTTAATTCAGTTAGTTGCAACTAAAGTGTATGCAGATATTGGACAAAACAGAAGCAGCAAACAGGAGGAGATGCTGTAACGTACTCTATTGAATTGGATTTTGCTTATGTCCAATGCAGATTGAGGAATGCCAGGGAAACGGTGTTTTAAGAGAAGTAAGATGGTTTCTGCTCTTTCTTCAAACAGTTCTCTTTTTTCCAAACTCACAGCTGAACCCCAAGCAGATTTGCTATCCTTTTGATTCATTTTCCTCTTCCAAATCACTATTGATGCTTCAATTCTGTTCTTGAGATCTAGGATTTTATGTTCTGATGACAAGTCCATGGTTGATAGGAACTGGTCAGGATCAAAAAACTCAACTGTGATGCTTCTATAGGCAGAGTCCCCTAGACTTGCTCTTCCATTCTGAAAAAGAAACAATTTGAATTCTGTGAAAAAATGTGACAATACTAATCAAAGTACTAACTAACTAACTTTTAAGCAAAGCAAAAAGTAGTTACTCCCTCCGGTCCTATATTATAGACCAGATACATCGGTTATTGAATGAACTTAAAACTACAATTGTTTCTTATAAATAGGATTAGAGGAAATATTTTTTATTGTCTCACCTTGGGAAGGGATTCAATATAGTTATCAGGGATCTCCATTTCTGATAAAACTTGAGCATTTATTGCCATTGCTGCTTTAAGTACTTGATTTACACAATCTTTTTGATACTGTAGAAATTTTCTAGCCACATCAGATAGACCTTCTGTGGGAACCTTAGGTGTAGGTAACCACCACTTATCATCAGTCTTTGCTGGCTTCTCCTGATCTGAGTCATCTGCATCTTTTGATACATAATAGAACTCATTTTGATCTTTGAAGTTATCTAGACATTCCTGCTCATCATCAGAAATTGTTCAACATGATTAGCTAACAATCAAGAAGAACCAGGATATCATGTCTATCTTAAGAGGTGAAGAATGTGTAGGCAAAGTTTGTGATCTTACAAATAGCATTGCATCGAGCTTTCGTAAGGCCGGGATATTCATGTGGAGATCGGTTCGTTGTCGCGTCGTCATAATCTATTCATTCAAAATTCAGATTCAATCATATAACAATGACTGAGTATATATAAAATAGGGATATAAAACTCGTTGCAGCGCGATGCACACGGTGCAAGAGCCATTGGATCCATCCTCACATCGTGTGTTGGATCCAACAGCTGCACACCATATGCAATGCTGCATAATTAATCTATATATATATATATATATGAGAGAGAGAGAGAGAGAGAGAGAGAGAGAGAGATTACCTCCATTTGTGAACCATCCTTAGATTTTTGTTGTGAAGGAACCATTTCAACAATGTAATCTGTGACAGATAGAAGCAAATCAATTTCTTTTCTCCATCTTGCTTTCCTTTCTGCTGGCATTGGTTCTAGGCGCTTTTGTTCACCAAAAATAGAAGCTGCGTTCTCAATAAGAAAATTAAATGAGAAAAAAAATGTCATGAATATATGAAATAATATACAAATATTGTTGTCCCTTGCAAATCAAGTTAACCTACCAGCAAGGTTTGTGAATGCATTTGACAATGCCAAAGCTGACGAAACACCCTTTCCTCCACCGGACATATCCTCACCCAATAACAATTTGGCAAATCTCTCCTTCATCTGTTCCATATCTGAATTAAACCCAACCAATAAATAAATATCAATATTTACAGACAAATACAAAATTTGAAGATATTAATTAATCATCTCAATATATAAAAAATAAAAGCATATTATGAAAATAATGTTAACCTTGCAATAATTTATCTCTGGCTTCCTTAGCTGCGATTTCCTCCTTGCTTATTACTCTTGCCTTAGGAATTTTGTCTGAATCAATAAGAGGTTTTGATCCTTGACTTCTTGAAGAAGCAGCACCATCTTCAGGAGAAGGATCCAAAGTGCTAGCAGTTTCAACGCTTAAACTTTTAGTATGTCTCCCAGTGCTCTCAAACATCCCTCTGAAATTAAATAATTTGGACCTGTAAGTTTCCTGCTCTTGTTCCCCTGCTCGTACCATATTGGAAAAGCTTTCAAATGATGATGATGGTGAAGAACAAGAACAAGAACAAGGAAGAACAAAACGTAAGGGTGTCCGAGACCCTTTTGGGAGAGAAAGGAAAAATTTGCAGGCCAGAAGCCAAAGTAGTAAAAAATGAAATGGAAGCTTTCTTTTTTCTTTTTTCTTTTTTTTAGTTTGAGAAAAGAGTGGATGTGATTTGTTTGATGGTTTTGGTGTTAGTTTTTCTTTTTTGAGCTAGCTGGGTTCTTTGAACGTGGGGTGCATGTTGTAAGAAATGGGATGGGTTTAAGAGTGAGAAAAACAGAAATTTGCATTATTATTATTATTATTATTATTTTTATGTTAGTTGACATTTGCTGCATTGGTGAGGTTGTGAGAATTTGGATGGTCATTAGTTAAGGTACTAATTAAAGGTCAAAGATAGCTGAAGACCAGGGAAGACAGACATGCACGCCTAGCCAATTACAAATTTATATACCACAATTACCAACCTCTTTTTCTTACATCACTCGACGGTGCCGATGCTTCTGATGAAGAATCAAAGGAAGAAGATATCTCAATTTCAACTCTAGTTCTTTCGCTGCTTGTCAACTCAAGAATCTTATTTAAGTTTTTTTTTTTATGTCATAGAGGCACAAATTTTGAGTGTTAAACTGGGGCTCTTGCTTTTCCCACACCCCCTCCTACTCTAAACACATCCCATAAGGGTGTGAAAAGACCAAAAGACCTATTTTTTTTCAGAAATTTTCACCTGTTCGAACACGGGGCAGTTCGAACGCAGACCGTTCGAGTGTGTTAAATATGGACAGACACCGCGGCGCTTTTTTTCACTGCTCGAATAGGTCATACGAACGAGTTCGATTGAAGTCACGCGCGAACATGGTCGAATGATGTTGTTCGAACAAGTGTTGTTGCGAATCTGTCGCATACGTAGTATGGACGCCCGATTCCATTCCGCAAGCGTTTTAATCAACGGTTTACAATCAGCCAAATGTGTCAGATAAAGGAGTGGATGTAAATCCCTTTGGAAATTGTGCCTTAACAGATAGAATTTCAACGGCTCAGATTTGTGATCTAAAAATGAAATCAACGGCTGACATTTCACCACGCCTATTATAAAAGGGGTTCACATCCTCAGACCTTCTTCACCAAACCCTAATCGCGCTTCCCAACCCACCGCTTGCTTAACCAAAACCTTCTCTCCTTCTTCCCAACCCAATTTGAAATGGAATGGCAATTGTGCTCAACCCAAAGACTAAACGACAAATTCCTAATGATTTCTTTATCACAAAGTGGAATCTGCACCACCCAAACGAACATGGCGTTGTGTTTCGTTGTCCTAACCATGTGTTATGCAGGATGAATAAGGACATCACCTTCGCCCAACTGAAGGAAAAGGCTGAGAGGAAGATTCGTCCATAGGGAGCGTGGCGTAAAGACGTGGAGCGTATACGTTTCAAAAAGTTCAATTGTAGAGATGATGGGGACCGCCCAAAGATTCGGGATCATGGAGATCCGAAATGACGACGACGCCCGCGCAATGATGGAACATCTAGCTAACGTTAGATGGGCGGCGAACTTAGAGTTGTACGTGGACACAATACGAACTGCAGAAGAGGTCATGCATCTTCTTCAACCACCACCACCCGCACCACAACAACCCATACTTACGCACACCTGTAAAGTTGACTATGAGATGACTATGCCGTGCGACTCCATACCTGGTGGGTTGGTTCATGGTCGTGAAACTAAAAATTTCGAGCTTAAGAACAACATCACATTCGCAGAATTGAAAGAAAAAGCGATAAAAATGTGAAACTAGATGGTGTTCAAAGAAGAAATTAAAAAAATCGAATGTGAATCCCCTACGTCAAATTTGGAACCCACGTAATCGTATTCAGAAGTGCCTTAAGCCTATCAAGAATGACGAAGACGTTCGTCAAATGTTTGAGAAACATGAAGAATTCCAAGGTTTCATTGAACCTTATCTCGAATTGTTCGTCGAAACACGAGAATCTGTCGAAGAACTCCGCCGTAGAATTAGAGGTAGTAGTAGTAGTTCTAAGTAGAACTAGATTGTATTTTGTTTTCCCTGCTTCGCGTTTTAAATTTCCTATCCTTTATTTTTGCAATTTGTGTTTTTAATTTCTGTTCTTATCCAATATTAAATTCTGTTCAACTTTTTTATTTTACCGTAATTGTTACTGTAATGACAATAAAATTGCGCCAAAGTAAAAGGAATTTCAAATTAAAAAACCAAATGAAACAAAGTAGTTAAATTATTCAGAAAAACTAAACAAATATCCCCCTATGACATATCCTACTGGGTGTTGCGCCCCCTCCTCCTCTCATACACATTCCCAAACCTCCTCCTAAACCCACGGAAGGGGTTGAGCAGCCTCTTGATCTTATTTGAAACATGCTCCTGATCGCTCGGGACATGATCATCGATGGCCCCATCAATGTCATCAACAACCAAATCAATCACTCTGGTAGCATCTCATCAACAAATAACATAACATTATTATTTAAATAAATAGAATATTAAGAAACATTATCATGCAATTAACATAAAAGACACGCATCACATCGACATCGGGCTCATCTCGCAAGTCGATAATGCTCGGGGAAGAGAAAGGGATGTGAGACCCAGAGTACCATGGAAAGTAGCCCAAGACCGTGTTTGAGGAGTACGCACGGCACGTGGAGAGGCCCGCGCGCCACCAAGTGGTCCTCAAACCGTGTCCACCTCTCATCACACTCGGTGAGAGTGCAGACGGCCCTAGTAGAGGTGCGGGATCCTCCGGAATGTGCTTTGGACACCGCCAAACTGCTCGAGCACTCGACCGCAAGTGACGCATCATGCGCCCACCACTCCGAATGAACCCTCCGAACTGGACAACTCTCAAAGTGGTCTCACCGCCATGGGGCCGTGTAGGGTCCTGTGTCACCTCCTCACGGTGCAGCCAGGTCTAGGCATAATCGATGGTATGTGACTTGATGCCCCGGGGACATCATCGCGACAACCATTTCTTCGCCCGTGGGCTACTCTCATCATACTCCGGGTGCTCCACCCGAGAGGAAAAGTTCGTGACTGGAAGTGCTCAAAGATCCAAGCCTGTAATGAACATATCATTGGTTGATTATTAATCTGAAAGTAACACTAAAGCAAACTTAAAAGTAAAGAATATGTTTCATACCTGAAGTAAAGGAAGATGACCAGCAATCTTCTTGGTCTTCTTCCTCAGTAGCATCCTTGGTGATCATAGAGATGGGCGGGGCCATGGCCCCCAAAGAATAGTCTCCAACTGCCTCCAAATCCATCAGCATACCAAGGTAGCCAAGCTTAACCTTGTTGCCTGACTTGTCGGCAAACAAGGTGCAACCCAAAAGATACAGCATGTAGGCCCTAGCATCATGGTCCCACCGCCCTCGCCTATGGGGGGGTGGTAGACCCTATCCTCACCCATACAAGCCCAACCAGATGCACCCCACGGCGGCGAAGTGCGGCGTTTGCATCTTCGGTGTTGCCCCAAATAGTCAACCAAGAATGCTCTCCCCGCCATGAAGTCCAATCGGCATGTCATAGAACCGGCCAAGAATGGGGATGCAAAGCGGTGGGATACATCATCAAGGTGATCTTGATCTCACCACGGGAAGGTGGAATGATGATGTATCCGGCCGCCAACGCCTACATGAATGCGTTCAACAAAATTTCTTGTGGAGAATGGGAAGCAAGCCCAACCAAGGAACCAACCACGAAGCCGTCAGTGTCCTTAATAATGCACATGAAACACCGTCGTGAACAGTCCATGTGGGATTGGTCAGAATCCGCCGCACTGCATTCGAAATGACACAATAAGCCAAAACATTCAACAACTTAATAAACAAATTTACAACACTCAACTATAAAATAATAACTTACCCGCCGAATAAAAATCGGTGAGGATATGTGCCCCGTGATGTGGGCAAGACAGAACCATCTTCCGGTCCACCAGAAATGGGAATGTCGCCTAACAAAGCAAGCTGAGCCTCCGAGGCTCAAGAACCTCCTCCTCACGAGGCTCGCGAGCAGCCTCCTCCTCATGATGCCAGAAGATGAAGGCCCTGGCAGCAGATGAAGGCCCTGCGCAGACGACGAAGGCCTAGCGGATGAAGGGTCGCCAACTCATAGGCGGAAATTGAGCATCACGCTCGATATCCCGCCCAATATCCTCCGGAAGTGGGGAGGAGGAACATCAACCCTACCCCTACCCCCGCGCACGACCCCTAGCTCGGGAGGTTCACCCGCTTCTTCCTCCTTTTGCGGTTTGAAACCGTAGGAGGTGGCCGACCGGCTCGCTCGGATGGTTGTTTGCATGACCACCTCTACTCCTCACCATATCTCAAACAACAATCAACAGAACCAATTCAATCAAATCGCAGAACCAAAGAGAATCAGCCGAGAAAGGTTTGTCACAAACGATCGCTCGAACGGTGAATGCGAACTGTTCGCGACAACCCCGCTCGAACAAGTCGATTCGATTACAAAATACAACGGATTCGAATGAGGTTGCTCGAGCGGTGTGTTCGCGACAACCTCATTCGAACACCTTCATTTTCATGTGTTCGATGGTGCTCGTTCGAACAATTCTGCGTGCGAGAAAAAAACCGAGAATGGAGAGCGGGGGGGGAGGCATATACCAAGAAAATGGAACAAATAGAGAGAGTGAGAGGAGGCGAAAATAACCTGTGTGCTCTTGAGAGTGTTGGTGGAGAAGATTGAGTGAGAGATTGAGTGAGATTGAGTGAGTTGGGAGAATGTGAGTGAGAGGGAAAGAGAGGTTTAGGGTTCGTAGGAGGGGAGGGGAGAATGAGAGACGGGGAGAGTGAGAAGGGGGGGAGGGGTGTGGGTTTTTTTGTTTTTTTGAAGGGGGGTAATTTTGGAATTAAAATTTTGATGGGGTGTGAATAAGTAGGGGGGTGTGGGGAAAGCACAAGCCTAAACTGGACCTAGGCTCAACAGGCCCATCACGGGCCCAACTAGCCCATCACTGAGGCCACAACCGGTGGTGGAGTTGGGTAATATTTTATGAGAAAACTGAATATAAAACTAAAATCAAAGTTTTTATAGACAAAATTAACTTCATAACCCTAAGAGACTGGTCTAGTGGAGCATGACAAAGTTTGTATCATAGACGTCTCGGATTCAAATCTCCACTAGCCTCATTGGAATGAGGTAAATGTAATTACTTTCGTAAGTGTTCAAAGAGTATGAAACTCAACCTCTAGCAAAATGAACGTGATGGAGCTCCACTAGGGTTTCATCTTAGTCTCGCTCCCTAGTGTCGTCGTGCCTAGGGTTGTGGTGGTGCTCCGGCACCTCGTTTCCCAGAAGCTCCAGGTCTTGGCGTTGTTGTGTGTTGTTGTTTCCTCCACCACAGCTCTCTCTCTCTCTCTCACCAAGTTGTCCCTCCCTCTACTCAAGCTCCCCACCACCACTTAGGTCAATCTTACTGCTTGGGTTTTGAGAGCCAACTCGGCCATCGCTCACTCGGCCTACCCCTCAACCCCAGACCTAACGAATCTAGTGGCTCTAACTGTTCCTATCTGCTCTATGTTCCCTCTTGCCGTTTGGAACCTCTATTCGCTGCTTGTTGTGCTCTCTTGTCGTTGGGTGGTAGTCCACACACAACTTTCTCAAAGAGAGCCAACGCATACCACGACTAGATGAAGCACTACCACCCCACCAATAACCACTGATAAGACTCAGAATCTCATCGCCTAAAGAGAACATAAGAGGAAGAGACTCATGAAATAAGTTGGAATTGATTGGAGTACCGACTTATTATTGATTTCATACCAAATGAATTCTACTTACTATATTTAAACATGTGAGATCCACACATCCACATATTTTCTTAAATCTCATTTACAAATAAAAATAAATTAACTAAAGTTGATGTATTTAATCAAAAATTTCAACCGAATACATAATGTTGTTGGTTGATAAACTTTTGTTTTAATCTTTTGTAAAATAATAATAATAATAATAATAATAATAATAATAATAATAAACAACTTTTGTTTTAATCCCTGTAGTCCTGTACATTTGATTTGTCAAAAAAAAAAAAAACTAGTGCATTTGAAGTTTCAATGGAATCCATTGGCGTCCTAATGACTTGTCAAGTACTGAGTCACCTCGAAGAAGAGCTTGAAAAGCGTTTCAAACTCTTCAAACTCTGGAACTATTCCTCCTTCGATGCCTTCTTCAAAACGCAAGACGCCATTTCAGTTCGCGCACTCGTCTGCAATCCCAAAATCGGAGCCGACGCCAACACCATTGATTCACTCCCCAATCTAGAAATTGTCTCCACTAACAGCGTCGGATTAGACAAAGTCGACCTCAAAAAATGCAGCGACAAAGGCATTCATGTAACCAACACTCCCGACGTCTTAACCGACGACGTCGCCGATCACGCCATCGCTCTCGCCTTGTCCGTCTTCAGAAAAATTCCTCACAGCGATCGTTTTCTTAAGAACGGCCTTTGGAAAAATTCTGATTATCCATTAACTACAAAGGTTGGTTCGTTTTCCCCTTTTCTTTTCTTTTCATCTTCATAATTAGGTATTTATAAAATCAATTGATTAATTCAAATTTGAAATGATAAATTTATGATTGCGTATTTCAGTTTAGTGGTAAAGCAATTGGAATTGTAGGGTTGGGGAGAATTGGTTTAGCAATAGCGAAGAGAGCTGTAGCATTTGGATGTCCAATTAGTTATTACTCGAGATCTGAAAAACCAGAAACTGGATATAAGTATTACACTAATATTCTTGATTTGGCTGCGAATTCTGAAATTCTTGTTATAGCTTGTTCACTTACTGAAGAAACTCGTTACATTGTGAATCGTGGAGTTATTGATGTATTGGGACCAAAAGGGATTGTCATCAATATTGGGAGAGGATTGCATGTTGATGAGAGTGAACTTGTGTCTGCATTGGTTGAAGGAAGATTGGGTGGGGCGGGTCTTGATGTGTTTGAGAATGAGCCTAATGTGCCTGAGGAGTTACTTGGACTTGACAATGTTGTGCTTACTTCTCATGTGGGAAGTGATACTGTGGAAACTGCAAATTCCATGGCGGATATTGTGGTTGCAAACTTAGAGGCTCATTTCCTTGGCAAACCACTTTTGACTCCAGTTGTTTGATTTTTCTTTGTATTCTAGTATTGAGTTTTGTTTCAATGTGTACAATACATGTTTTAGACATAGAAAAAATACATGTTTTAGACACTTCTCGAGAAAAAGCTGAAAATAATATACTTGCTCTTAGTTAAATGGTAGTGGAGTTTCTTTATTGTTTTTGTTGGCAAGGAAAGGATATGTAAGATTTGGGTTAGTCTGTTGCTTATTGCTTCTGATTCAGTTGATATGCATAAGTGCATCTGCAAATAGAATTTTTCTAGTGTCAGTGCTTGAATTTTGATGATGATATTGTTGTAGATTATTAATTATGTTGATTATCCTGGTATTTTGAGATTTCTTAGTGGTCTTAAATATTAGCAGCAAACAACCAATGCTCATATGGTATGGTTTTTGTTATTACTTCTCCTTTTCAAGTTGCTTCCTTCAGTTCATTGAGGATTTTGAAGTTTGCAGCCACGGAGTACTCAGAGCACCAACAAATTCGGTGCAAACCAAGAGCTGATACATCTAGTTGTCTAGCCACGTTTGTGTCCCTGTCAACTATCCTCTTGTTATTTGTGTATTTCATATCTTTGGGTCACTACAAGTAAGATTATTATTTGGATTACCTGAAAATTTAGAGCCTAATTCATCCCTTGAATATTAAAAATCACATTATTAGGTAAGATTAGAGTAGAGATGTGCAGAACAGTGATACAGAATGGATTTCTTTTCTATAGAATGTATTCGGATCATTCTTTATTGTTGCTCTTAATGCTTTCTAGATGAATAGAAGCAATGTGGTTTTCTCTGTCTTACCAACTGGGTGATGAGTTATGGTATTCACTATTCAGTGACATCTCAACCCAAGCCAAACTTACTGATAAGGAGATTGCAATTCCTCCTGTTTTCATGGATGAAAATCGAGTCATGCTTAAGGTTCAATAGCAGCCACCCCCTGCATGTGGTTTTAAAATCAACACTGATGAAGCTTACAATAAGCATGAGTATGGCTGCAAGTGGAGGAATTATTAGAGACTCAAATGAATATTTTGTTATAGATTCATTTGTAATTTGGGATCCTTTGCAGTGTGATCGAGGCAAGCTCTGCTACACGGGATTCAAGTTGCCTGAAACATGTCTATGACAAATGTTTTGTTTGAGACTCATTCAACTGTTGTTAAGAATTATGTCTCTCAGTTTTTCGTATTATCAGTGATTGACATGTTACTACTCAACATTCTTTTAAAGAGGCGAATAAATGTTGCAGACTTCCTTCCTAGTGTGGCTTTGAGGCTCCTTTTTTTTTTTTGAAGCAGCTTTGAGGCTCCTTACTGTCTACATATATTTTTATAAATAATGATTGTAAAGGGTGTTCCACCCTTTGTTTTGTTGCTTTTATGAAGTCTAAACCCCATTCTATAAAAAGGTTGATATTTTTATAACTATTAATCAAAATATAAAATATTGTTTCATATGATAAACATAAATTTCCAAATTGTTTTAGAATAACATATGATATTTTGGATTAAAATAAGCTCTTTTATATTATTTAAGCATATTTTTAGTTTTAAAATTTGCTTGAATTGCTTACTCGTAGGGGTGTTCAAAATCGAAACAAACTAATAGAAAACTGAACCAACTCAAATTGAAAATTGCAAAAAACCGCTTTGGTTTGGATGTGATTGGGTCATTTTTTCAACCAACCAATAAGTTTGGTTTAGATAGCTGTTTCTTTTACCAAACCAAACCGCACATTTTATTATATATTATTAAAAAAATAAAAATGTTTACTTAATCTAGCCACATAAACATACATGCTGCCTTAGTCTCACACACCCTTACGTTTTACTTAGTCGCATGAAGTATCTATTTTAATTTCACTACATGTTAAGTTTGGTAGTTCATATGAAAAAGAAAATAATCACATTTTTTTTATATTTGGCATTTTAGAGTAAAATTAATTAATTGAACTTTAAATCAAATTTTGTTTTTCGATTCGTAAAAAACTGAACCAACCGAACAATTCAAATCGCATTGTTTCGGTTCGGGTTGGTTCAGATATTTTTGAGAAAGCTAACCGAACCAAACTGAACATGTTTTTTGTCTTGCGGTTCAAATGAGTTTTTCAATCAAAACCAAACCGCGAACACCCCTTCTTACACATATTTTGATTATAATTATATAATCTTACATTTAAAGTTATATTTAAGTTATAAAAATACCACAATATGCGGCAAACCTGTCTTTCAAAAGATTTAATATTGTTGATGCCTAAAGTTGGATTCGAACCCAAAACTTTGATTAAGTCGGAAAAGATCATACTATCTCATTCGAGTGCTGTTGATTTTGAAAATAAGGTCCATAGTCCTTACTCTTTCATCATTGCGAAAACAAAAATATTTATAAAAAGGATAATGGGAAAAAGAACTCTGAATGTTATAAAAAAAACGAAAAGGAAAAGTAAAAGTAAAAGTGCTGAGCAAGGTAATCAAAATCGGACCGAATATTGAACCGGAAGAGGCAGCGGTTCAAGGTTCGCGGAGTTCAACCGGTTGAATCGGAGGTTAAATCGGAATTAATTAAATAGATTATTTAATATTCTTTTCACAATATATAAAGGGTAAAAAAAACAAAAAAAATGTTATAATATCACATAATAACATTATAATATTCAATAATAATAGATACTATAATGTAAGTACTATTATTTTTTTGTTACAATATAAGTACTCTAATAATAATATTACGGTACATATTAATTTTTTAATTATTTTTATTTATTTCAAAAATTTAATTATAAAAAAGGATAAAAAATATTCCATATACTAAAAATTAACATCATTTATCATTTTTTTTAATAAAAAATCAACATGATATACCACTTTTTTAAGAAAATAGACAAAATCCGGTTTTGTGTCAGATTCCCAGTTTTTGACCGGTTTCCTGCTTGATTTCTGGTTATCCGGTTCAATTCCCGGTTATCATTCACTCCGATTTTCAAGTTCAAATAGACCGGAAGGGATATCATCACAGACGTGAAAAGAAAAAGTTGGTCGTACTCCCCCACTTTGCGATCCAACGTGAAACCAATCCCGTGAAGATGATAAGCAATGCATCGAAGACCAAGAAAAAAAATAAAACAATGGATTGAATTAGCAGATTACATATGCTAAATAATGTGCAAACTAAATAAAAAATCAGAGTGGCGCAGCGGAAGCGTGGTGGGCCCATAACCCACAGGTCCCAGGATCGAAACCTGGCTCTGATAAATGTTAAACAATTTTGCAGAATTTTTTTCCTCACGCGTATGAGAATTTGGGCTTTAATTTTACTGTTGTTATTGGGTCAAACACCTTGTCCATAATAGTGTCTTGGGTTTTTTTTTGTACCCCCACCCAATCCCCATATACCCCCACCAAATTTGAAAATCCCAAAATGCCCTTTGTAATTTTTTTTTTAAAAAGGTTCATCGTATAAATGTCATTTGAGACATATATACGATGGGTTTGAAATTTGTATTTATTTTTTGCAGTAAAAAAATTTTCAATGGTCATGATTTCACTTTCAAAGTTGATCAACGGTGTGGATTGCACGACAAAATCAACGGTTGATAATCTTTTACCTCAACTATAAATACCCACTCCCACCATCACTATTTTCACACCAAAAATTCAACTTCCTTCTCTCAAAGTAATAATAAAGTGCCAACATCAAAGTAACATTAGTACAAATACATCAAAAAAGTGATAAAAAATTCCCTAACGCCCTCCTCGTCGCCCTCGTCCTCGTCGTCTAAGTTCCTGTGAAATGTCATCCGATCCTGCCATCTCCACCAGCCTATGGAGTGTCCGATACGCCCGACTGCCACGCGTGATCTCGCCATCACGAATCCCCTCCCTACAAGCGGTCACAATTTCCCTCACCCACTCAGCATCGTCGTATCGTAGCTCTAGGGAGGGTGTCCAGTCCTCAGCTACTGGTGATGGTGGAGCCGATAATAGTCTAGGGTTAGATGCACGGACGTACCACTCTAAGTACCTAGGTACAATCTCATCCGCCCGCTGAGCAAACTGAGTAGTGCGCAGGATGTCATCCACAGATGCCATGAAGTGGGTGATCTGAAAGACGCAGTCAGTATGACTCGAACGACCTCTGAGAGGGTCACACGGGATGTACTGACGGTACCCAAACTGTCGCAGACACCTATCAGGCATGTAGGGAACCACGAAGTCGGCCGGTGATGAAGCCTCTGTATAGGGAGATCTGCTCAAAGGGTCTACCATCCCTGTGCTCCTCAAATGGCCGCCAGCAGACATCCTCTGGTCTCAGCTCATCAATCATCCTCCTGTAGTGGCTCAGCTTCAGGTGGTCTGACTTCTTCTTCCTAAAGCGCCCAGCCAGTAGCTCCGCACTCCGTATATGACCGGGCAACCTCTCCGCCATCCGAGGGAAATACCACAAAATCCAAGCCTGAAATGCAAAAATAAACAACATATTTAATTCAAAAAAATTTACCCAAAGTCAATATGATTTAACAAAAAAAAATGAAGTTAAAATGTGTACCTGAAATAGGCTGGCATACCCTCCACACTGTTGCGTGACCCTCAAAGACGCAGTGTTCAAGGACTCATATACATGGCAGCTAGTGCATCTGCACCCCATGCATAGCCTCCAAGAACATCTGCACTCAGATCATGCAGGTAGATCAGCCACTTAGCCTCAGCCCTGTCTCCAGTCTTCGTAGTGAAGATACTGTAGGTTAGAAGCAGAAGCAGATAAGCCCTCACAGCAACTGTAATGTCACCCCCCTCCTCCAGATTACGCTCAAAAATTTGGAACAGCCAAGAGAAACTATAATACGGACCTCCTTTGGTTTTGTTAGCAGCCTCAGTCCGTGAAACACCAAGATAGGTCTCTGCAAGGTATGTGGCGTACTCCGAGCTCATAGTAACTGTAGGAGGTGCGACATAGTTCCCCTGGATGGGAAGATGCAGCAGACAAGAAATGTCGTCCAGAGTGATCGTCATTTCACCAAATGGTAAGTGAAATGAGGAAGTATCTGAGTGCCATCTCTCGATAAAGGCCGACACATCTGTTGCACCCGAAAAATCCGGTTTGGGTTTCTCAATGTACAACGTAAATTTTTTTTGAAGCCGCCACCAATATTTTAATTTTAAGACCAAAACATTGAAAAAAGGTCTTTTGAAATAAGGCGGATGGTCTTTCGAAAACTAGAGATATGGGTTCGGGGCTCGATGCACGTGCGGGGAAGGTGTTATCACCCACGCGCCCTCTCTCTCGAGAGGGAACCTTTAATTAAGTGTGTGGTTTTGAGTGTTGATTTGGAAAATACTTAAATTTTCCTCTTTATTGAAAAAGGGGTGAAAAGACTTAATGAAAATTTTTATTTTTGGCGCTTGACGAGAGTTAGCCTCTCGCTCCTACGTATCTCCCAAAGGCGATGGAGAATTCAAAGCTACGTAGTTCTTCTTTGTCTGAAAAAGGTTTTGTTTTTAATCTTTTTAGAGTTTTTGAAAAGGGTTGAGCGTTCGCGATGACCAAACAACAATGCGGTTTAGAGTGGCCACGCTACTAACTCTTTTTGAAAATGGGATCGTCACCAACAATCAAAGCAAGAAGCGGCGCGAGTGACTATTGATGACAACCGGTTTTTATTTTAAGCATTGAAAAGGTTTTCGCAATTGAAGGGGAGCGTTTGTGAAGACCAAACAACAACAACGGTTTAGAGTGGCCACACTACTAGCTCCCACGGAATTAAATTATCACTCACAATCAAACGGCAACGGCGCGAGTGATCATCAGTGACAATTAGTTTTGATTTTGATGTTTGAAAATATTTGTTTTTGAAAAAGTGTTTTCGTTGGTTTGAATTGGAGAGAACCTCGTGATAAAAGGAAAGCGCAATTGGATTGAGCGTTCGCGATGACCAAACAACAACGGTTTAGAGTGGTCATGCTACTAACTCTTTTGAAAATGAAATTATCGTTAACAACCAAACGGCAACGGCTCGAGTGGTCATTAATGATAATTGGTTTCGTTTTAGATTCAAGTGTTCGTGATGACCAAACAACAACGGTTTAGAGTGGTCATACTACTAACTCTTTTGAAAATAAGAGGTTTTTTTTTTGTTTGAGTCTAGGGAACGAGTTTTAGAAAAGAAGTAGAACATTTCAAATCAATTCTAAATTCAGAACCAAATGCAAATGAATGAACGAGACTCATACTGCGACAATCAAGCAATCATGAACGTATCATTCATCAACCAACAACAAAAATAACCTTTAACCTTAAAATGGAATACTAGCAACAATATTAAACATCATCAAGCAAAGAACAATAACAAAATCAACTTGACAATATTTTTAATCATAAGTGTGTGAACCAAAGGAAACATAGGTCCACATTTTTTTAAAAAAACGCAGGCTGTATCAAAACGTGGGGGGGGTGTAGTTAACAATCAGGTAAAAAAAAAAAACTTAACAAAACAAAGGAGAAAGGCCCATGAACACAGCCCACAACCCATTACCAAAATAAGAAAAACCCTAAATCAGACTTCCCTCCCCACCAGCCGTCTCATTCCTTTTCTGAGAGAGAGAGAAGCCAATCGGTAGAGAGAGAGAGAGAGAAAGTACCGTGAGAGAGAGGAAGAGGGGAGCGCGGTGGTGGTGGACGGTGGTGGTGACACGCGACGGAGAGAGAGAGAGAGGGGCGTCGTTGGAGGCGAGGAACTCGTCGTAGAGAGGGAGAAGAAAGAAAGGGAGGAAGAGAGAGAGAGGGAGGTCGCGACGGTGGTAGTGGTTTTTATGGTGGTTCTGCTGCGCGAAGATGGTGGAGAAAGAGAGAGGCTGAGGGTGGCGTGGTTCCGGCGCGGTGGTGGAGAAAGAGAGAGGCTGAGGGTGGTGTTGGCGCGGTGGTGGTTTGAGGTCCAGCAAGGTGAGTTTTTTTTTTGTTCTCAGTATTGTTGTTTCTGTTTTTCCTCTCTGCGTGAGTTTGTGTGTGTGTTTTCTGTTTTCTTCCTTTTTCCTTCTGATTTCTTTTCTTTCAATCTCAGTTTTGTATGTGTTTTCTGTTGCTCATTTAGTCCTCCCCCTTTTCTGAGTTTTTGATCTGTATTTATAGATGGACTTGTATCAGATTATGTGTTTGTAAATCAATTTTAACTCAGCAACTCTGATTATATTTTCCCCCAAGGTGTTTCACTTTTTGGTGTTTGAATAAATCTGTACACAATTTCCTTCACTGTTGCATTCATGAATTGGGTGTTTGAGCTGTTTTATGTGACTTTTGCTCTGCAATGTGCTGCCTTTGGCAACTGATATTCTTGTTTAATGTTTGCAGGATAGATATAAAGCTGAAATAGAGGCATATGGGAGCAGAGGCTTGCTGGTCAAGAGCTACAAATGGGTAAAAAAAATTCTGAGCAAGTTTAAGAGGACACTGTTATAAGCTTTAGATGGAAGAGGAGGAAAAAAAAAGATTCACGTGAGACAGTGAAGGCAGAAAAGCAAGGCTGCCCCTTTTTTTTTTTTTTTTTTTTAATTTTATTGTAAACAACTTAATTTCAGAAATTGTATTTATTTTTGTGTAAATCTAAATTCTGATTTTATATTGAACTTCAATGGATGTTAATACTAATACCAAATTATTTCTAAATCTGAGTTTTTCTTGCAATCAAATAAGAAAAAGTAAGTTCTACTAATAACAACATAAACGACACGAAATCATTAACGACTATAAAAACAATATATTTTTGATTGCTAACAACCTAAACGACGCGAAATTGCTAACGACTACAAAACCTTTTAAATTTGACTCTCGTATGACAAACGATATACTTTCGAAAATAGAGAAATATCGATTAGAATCAAATATTCACAACAATACATTTTTATTTGATTTTCAAATTAGGCGGACAAAATTGGGGTATTACAACATCAACTCATGGTCTCATCTGTAGCGTGGCTACCCGGAGAAGTGGGGACGACCCGAGTCCGTGACCACCGTGGGTCTGTTGAAGTAAGGTCGGGTGCATCGTAGATGCGATGCTGGTATGACTTTGTTGCCATGAGCTCATACTTTGACAACACACAGATACTCCTAAATTGAAAATAAATAAATGATGTAAGAAAAAAGTGCACACTATGTGCGTTAAAAAATATATTTACCCAAAAAAATTCAACTTATCGGGTCATCGCGTACTGAACTACTGATATGATCCGCAGTCGGTGAGTGAAGAGAGGGTCGATGCCGAGGTGATCCTCTTGATGCCCCTGATCCTCCTGGGGCTGCTCCTCCTGATACTCAGACATAGGTAGTGCGAGGAAGACAAATCGACTCGAGGTCGCTCCTGCTGATACTCGGGAGGCGGAGCATGGTAATGAATAGGCTGGGGATGGTAAAGAGGAGGTTGTGGATGGTACTGAGGAGGAGGCTGAGAATGATACTGAGGAACCGGCCTCCCCCTATGCCAAATCCTCCTGCTGAGTCTGCTGAAGATAATCCCCAAGATAAAACTCCCTATCATCCTGATAATGAGCCGGGTGATGCTGCTCATCATACCGGGGTGGCTCGGGTTGATACTCAGCTGGGTCAGCCTGTCTCTGTCTCCTAGCTGAAGCATGCAACTGATTATGCCTCTGAGTCCTCGTACTCAGAGCAGTACATGACTCTGGTATGTTTCTGATAGGAGTTACCTCCCATCTACCTCTCGATCGCCCTCGTGGATCGCGCGCCACCTAGGACACCGCGCAAGCAAAGGAAAAAAAATTAGTAAAAAATTGCTCATCGTATTTACATAAAAATGGGGGTATATACGATGCTTACTTTTAAAGCGTCGTATATATGGGCTATTGGACGTTAATACGAGTGGATGAATTCTGACTAATCGTATATACGCCTGGAAAGGGGTATATACGATGGGTAAAAAAATATGGATCGTATATAGGCTGGTGGTGGGGTATATGTGATTGGTTGAATTTTGGGTCAATCGTATATACCTTTCTGTGATGTATATACGAGTGGCTGGTGGTCAATCGTAGGTATGACCAATAATGTGAAGAAATTGTGATTTTGTAAAAACGCAGGGGAATTTTGGTCTTTTCACATGGTTGGTGGGGGGTATGAGGGAAAAGGGTGGGGGTACAGAAAAAACAACCCTAGTGTCTTTGTAACTTGAGGCCCAATTACTTTAGGCCGCTGCTTTTCCCACACCCCTCCCTACTCACCACACATCCCCAAACCTCGAATATTTTAAAATTACCCTCACGTGGAACACGCGTGGAAATATCCCCACGCAGTGTTTTTGACGGGTTCGGCTCACACCCACCGAACCAGTTCGGTTAACAACCACGTCTATCCCTAGGAAACAATATGAATATTAGATTTTTCCAGTGGCGGACCTACATATATTTGAGGGGGTTCAAGTGAACCCCCTCAAATAATAAAATTAGCACTGATACCTTAGGGAAAAATGTTTTTGCATCCCCTGAAAAATATGTTTTGCACCCAAGTTCTTAGTTTTGCTCAAAAGTTCCTAATTTTGCACCACTCTAATGCACCACACTCACACAATCACTCACACTCTTACTATATTTTATTTTAAAAAAGTTTTTGTCTCTCTATCTCCTTGGATCCATTCTTATTCTTATTATCCTAATTTTGAATCTGTTAGTATTATTTAGTTTGTATTTTGTGTTAGTGCTATTTAATTTGAATTTTTTACCAACAACAGTTGATTTGAGTGGTAACTTGGATCCCATCGCAATGTCTCAGGTTCGGATTTTGGGTGTGACAAAAACTCAGTTGGAAGGGGAGCGCCAATATTGATTTTTTTAGTGTTATTTAATTTGTATTTAGGAACTAATTTGTGCTATTTAATTTGTATTGGTCTAGTGCAACACAAGTTGAACCTAATAAAGTCTTCTTTTGAATCTGACACTAGTTTTGCCTGTTGCAACCGTAACTGTAGAAATAACTTCTCTGCTATGAATATTGTGAAGAAAGGTTGCGTGATCAGATGTGAGATACATGGATGAACGATTGTTTGGTGACGTACATTGAGAGTGATGTATTCAATAAAATTGACTCTGAGTTTATTATTCAACGATTTCAGAATATGAAATCACGTAGAGGAGAATTATGAAATGTATAATTTATTTATTTAAATATATTATAGTCGTTTTTAATTATATTTTTAGTAAATTGTGTATTTAAAAAATTTGACACCCCTGACCCCGGGGTCCTGGATCCGCCACTGGATTTTTCACATATCATTTATATTCCCATTTTGTAATTGTAAGTTCTGACTTCCAATGTTTATTCTTGAAAGTTTGAAAATAGTTTTTCTAATTATATATTTTCTTTTTGATAAGTACTTGCAAAGCACTTTTCTAAATCAATTCTTAAAAAAAAATTATTAGATTTTTTTACCCCAAGCACAAAGGAAATATAGATTTTGAAAATAAATCTGGTTGAAATAAAAAAAATTACAAGTTTCTTTTGACAAAAGAAGTTACAAGTTAAAAATAGTATGATTATGATATCTTTTTGACAAGTATCTAATCTAATATCTATTTATACAAATAAACAACTTACAAAATTACAATTTTAGACATCTTACTTTTTTGACACATCACCACTTTAATTTTATTTATCATTTTTAAATTCTACTTTCTCTTTCTTTCTCACTCACTCTCTTTCAATCTCACATTTCCCAATATTTCTAACTTCTTACACATCTATTATTAGTGGCCCCCACACTTTTTATTTAAAAATATTTCTTTTACCAATTTTTTTAATCCACTATATAATATAATATAATAAAATTAATATTAAATAATCTACAATTTACTTCTATTTACTATCTAACCTAATACCTATTTATCTATTTATACAAACAAATCACACTTAATCTATTTATGCAAACAAACCACATTTAAATTACTCAAACAAGTCTCCCTATTTACCTGACAATTCATCTAACTAAAGACAACATTGTAATTTACTATCATATTTTTATCAAATTTATTCTCCAAATGCATTTTTTCTCACTCCCACTTTTTTCTTAATTTCTCTTACTTTTTTTTTTTCAAAATTCAAATCAAACTCACCAACTTTCTTTACCCACTATCTACTAATCTAATCTAATATCTATTTATACAAACAAACCATACTTAAATTACTCAAACAAGTTTCCCTATTTATTTGACAACTTATCTAACTAAGGGCAACATTGTAATTTACTATCACATTCTTTTTCAAATTTCTTCTCCCAATGCACTTTCTACTCACTCCCATTTTTTTTAACTTTCCCCCTTTTTTTTTCAAATTTCGAAATTCAAATTAAATCAAATCTACTAACAAACTAAATAATCAATCTAAACTACGAGATAACTGCACTAACGTATAAAAACACGGAGTAACTTCACTGATATATAAAAAAACACGATATTAATATGGAGAAAGAAAGGAAAACTTAATGACTATTTCAACTACTGATTAATATTTAAAACACGGGATAACTGTACAAATATATAAAAACACGGGATAACTATACTAATATATAAAAACACACGGGATAATTGTAATCGATATATTTGATAATCTACTATCTATCTTTTACTATCTACTATAATGTACTAATCAACTAAAATAATCAACTGAAACTATGAGATAGCGCATGCATGATATATAAAAAAACATGAGATAACTATACTAATATGTAAAAATTAAACGAGATAATCGCAATGATACGTATAAAACAGGATAATCAGATCGATATATAAAAACACTTCATCGAATTATTTGATAATCTACCATCTATCCGTTAGTGTCTACTTATAATCTATTAATCAACTAAAATAATAAATTGAAACTATGAGATAACTTCACTGATATATTAAAAAACACGGGATAACTTTATTGAAATATAAAAAAAAACACGGGATAATTGCAATGATGTATGTAAAAACACGATATGACTGCATTGACATATAAAAAAACACGGGATAATAACATCGATACGTAATAAATGCATGTGATTGTTTTTAAATGATACTTTTACATTTTTAGATTTTAATATTTATCTAAATTTTTATTTGAGACTCTTTTTTTAACTACTTTAAATTTGTCTTTTTTTCACGAGGTGTTGTCCAGACTATTTAAATTATGTCTAAATTTGTTGCAGCACCCCGTGCGTATGCACGGGTATCCCACTAGTATCTATTTATACAAACAAATAACTTACAAAATTACAATTTTAGACATTATACTTTTTTGACACATCACCACTTTTATTTTATTTATCATTTTTTAATTCTACTTTCTCTTCCTTTCTCACTCACTCTCTTTCAACCTCACATTTTCCAATATTTCATACTTCTTACACATCTATTATTAGTGGCCCCACACCCTTTATTTAAAAATATTTCTTTTCCCAATTTTTTTAATCCACTATATAATCTAATATATTTAAATTAATATTAAATAATCTACAATTTAGTCCTATTTTATCTAACCTAATATCTATTTATCTATTACAAACAAACCACACTTAATCTATTTATACAAAAAAACCACTTTAAATTACTCAAACAAGTCTCCCTATTTACTTGACAATTCACCTGAATAAGGACAACATTGTAATTTACTATCACACTTTTATCAAATTTCTTCTCTCAACGGATTTTCTTCTCACTCCCACTTTTTTTCAACTTTCTCTTACTTTTTTTTTTCAAAATTCAAATTAAACTCACCAACTTTCTTTACACAGTATCTACTAATCTAATATCTATTTATACAAACAAGTCATACTTAAATTACTCAGACAAGTTTCCCTATTTATTTGAACAATCATCTAACTAAGGGCAACATTGTAATTTACTATCACGTTATTTTTCAAATTTCTTCTCTCAATGCACTTCTTCTTGCTCCCATTTTTTTTTAACTTTCCCCTCTTTTTTTTTCTTCGAATTTCGAAATTCAAATCAAATTAAATTTACTAATAAACTAAAATAATCAATCTAAACTACGAGATAACTGCACTAATATATAAAAACACGGGATAACTTCACTGATATATAAAAAAACACGATATTAATATATCAAAAAAAAGGAAAACTTGATGACTATTTCAACTACTGATTAATATTTAAAACACGGGATAACTGTACTGATATATAAAAAACACGGGATAACTATACTGATATATAAAAGAACACGGGATAACTGCACTGATGTATTTGATAATCTACTATCTATCTTTACTATCTACAATAATGTACTAATCAACTAAAATAATCAATTGAAACTATAAGATAACTGCACTGATATATAAAAAAAACATGGATAACTATACTAATATGTAAAAAAAACACGAGATAACTGCAATGATATGTATAAAAACACGGGATAACTGCACTGATATATAAAAAACACTTCATAGAAATATTTGATAATCTACCATCTATCAGTTACTGTATACTATAATCTATTAATCAACTAAAAATAATCAATTGAAACTATGAGATAACTTCAATGATATATTAAAAAACACGTGATAACTTAATTGAAATATAAAAAAAAACACGGGATAATTGCAATGATGTATGTAAAACACGATATAGCTGCACTGATATATAAAAACAACACGGGATAACAACACTGACACTAATATATAAAAGAACACAGGATAAATGCACAGATTGTTTTTAAATAATACTTTTACATTTTTAAATTTTAATATTTATCTAATTTTTTATTTGAGACTCATTTTTTAACTACTTTAAATTTGTCTTTTTTCACGAGTCTTTGTCAGCACTATTTAAATTATGTCTAAGTTCGTTCATGAAAAGAATATGGCAGCAACCGTGCGTATGCACGGGTATGCTACTAGTATGTCAAGATAATAGGTAGGAACACATGTGCATCTAATGTACCATGTGGTGGAAGGGTAAACTGGTAAAATAATTGTTGGGTGTGTTATGTTGCTGATTCTACACAAATCAATTTTTGATTCCTCAACGTTGATTGTATTGACAATTTCGGCAAAATGAGAATGTGGTTTTTTGAGTTCGAATTCAACTGTGACCATGTAAACTAGTGTATTGTGTGATATTTATTTGTCAATTCGTCTAAATTAAAAAGAAAAACCAATTTTTCATGTGTGTTTTAATAGAAGAATAAATGGCACTACTTTTTTTAGAAAAAATTGATGGTTAAACAAGCGATCTAGAAAACCTGATGTGTAATTGGTGTGTATTACCCTTCTCATTATAAAAAACTAACGGAACACGGGCACTCCCGTACCCGTGTTCCGCTTTTGATACCGCGCTATAGTAGATTTTTATCTACAGTCGTATTTTAGTATATATGCAATCATTTATTTAATTTATATCTTTAGTTGTGTTTCATTGTGTATTCGTTCTTTTAAATAAATAAATGTCCATAATTTATTATTTTTAACACAAATAATTCAAAATTAACATACCAAAAATCATGTATCCTAAAATAAATAAATAAATAAACAATATTCGTTCTTACACTTGGTATGACATAATTGTTATATAGTCCATGAGAAAATCAGCATCAAAAAGTATAAAATGGAAAAAATAATTAACAAAAATACTAAAATGATTATAAATGAATAATAACTACTTAAATCCTTCAAATATTAAGTGACAATAAATTTGTATTCACCATTTTGAATGCCACTAATATTATGTCTTGCACTCCGTCCGACTTCATTGTTGTACGGTACATGAGAATTTGAGGCTGCAAAATCTGCATCTAAAAGGACAAAATGATTTCAAGGGATGTATTTAACCAAAACGATTAAAACTAAAAAAGAATAATAATAAGAAATGTAAATGCTTCAAATAGTGGGTGAACAATATTATATTCACCCACCAATTTCAATGTCACTAATAGGAGCTCTACTACTTCATCTGGCTTCATTGTCATGTGTTCCCCGAAACCGCGTATTTTGTCTTGTTTTATAATTATGACGTCTTCTAGATAACTCTTGTTGTCGTTGCTTGATGCTCATTCTTTGCCTTCTGTCGTTGCCCGATAAACTTCAACAAGCCGATAAGCTTCGACAACCGATGAACTTCGACAAGCCGATAAGCTTTGACAACCGATTTGACTTCGACAATTCCAATATGCCACATATCTAATAAACTCAAAAAAGTAAAGACATAATTTACCTTTCTAGGTTGTGCTTTTAAGAAGCTCAACATTCATTCCACTGATGCTGAAAAATAACACATTGAAAGCCAAAGGAAAAAAGGAATCGGAAGTTGCGTAGAAAAAGGAGGAAGACAGAGCATTAAGTTTAACTCGACCTTGCAGATTACGTACCCGCGATATGGCGTTACGCTGTCCAACGCATCGTCTCCGCTTTCAGTAACGGAGGGGCTAGGTTGGGTTGTGTTGTGGGGTTAGTGGTGATGAATTGAGGTAGAGGACTGGTTTGGAGTTCTGGTTTTTATCAAAGAGAACCTTATGTTCTTCAATTCTCTATATCAAATTTTTTATTTGCTTTCATTATATATAGGTACCTTTGTAAATAAATAGTACACCCGGCCGTCTCAATTAACTTGTTTTGTTCGTTATTTTTCTTAGTCTCAAATTATTTGTCATTTTAGAATACAAATACAATATTTATTATTTTTTCCAATAAATACTATCATTACTTTTTAGGTGGGTTTGCTTTAATCAAGAAATAAGAAAAATGAGGTAATCATACTAATATAGGTGTTATTTTAGTCTTACCATATTTTTTTACCATAAAAGTAGTATATCCAAACATTTTCTTAAGACCTGTACATAACTTAACCTCAAACGACAGTTAAAATGAGATAAAGGGAGTAAGTCTCAACAACTCAACTCAAGTCTACTTGAAGTGGGATGGGGATTCTCTCCAGTGGATCCTTGTCCCTTGAAGTATGCCCATGTCCCACAAAGCAAAAAGACAACATATATGGGTCCTTATTATACAAGTATATATTTAGGATCAGTTATGACACCACAATCAATATTGATAGGTATTTTCCACAAGGCATTGACATATACTTCGATAATGTGGGAGGGGACATGCAGGGTTTTCTGCAACACGACTACTTGCACTCATTCGCTATTTAGCTCGTCAATTAAACTACCTACTTAGAATGTGTTGTAAACATACTCCGTTGAATTCTTTTGGACGAACTCGAACCGCTGCATGGTCTTACCCTATTGCCTTTTATTCTAGAGTAGAAATTTTCAATATATATAAATTCTTATTGTCTAACTATTTATGATGTCTAACTATCTGTGAAGAGTAGTATAGCATTTATCTGAGTTAAAGATGCCTAACTATGCCAACCACATAAATGAGCAATGATCTGACATTGTGGTTAATTTTGAGCAGTAATTTCAATTTCAATATCATCATCCATCCGCAGCTAAAATCACTTGATCTCATTTAAATGGTAGTGATGAAGTTTCTTTATTGTTCTTGTATGCAATGCAATGAAATAATATTTAAGATTTGACTTTGTCTATTGCCTATTGCTTCTTATTGATCAGTTGATATGCATTGGAGTTCATATATATATATATATATGCAAATAAAGTTGTTCTCGTATGATCAGTACTCGAATTTAGATGATATTGCTGTATTCATTAATATCCTGCAGATTATCCATCCATTAATCCTGGTATTTGTTATCCTCATATATATAATACACACTCTTGGGGAACTCGTGCTTCTCAAACAGATTCAACAAAACAAACATGTCTATATATAGAATGTATTGGTTTTGTTGTTCCCAACTATTGTTCACATTCTTTACTGTTGTTACAAATTAATACATTCTAGATGAATAGATTTAATCTGGTTTTCTCTCAGTCTGGGTGGTGAGTTATCGTATTAAATCAGTGACTTCTCAACTCAAGCCAAACTTATTGTTTTGACACTCATTCAACTGTTGATGTGAATTAATTATTACTCTACAGGATCTACTAACAACCTTAATCTAGGTAGCTAGGTAGGTAAGTAGAATGATCGATTGCTTTCACACATAAGCACAAGACAACAGTGAGTGGTTACTCACCTTTCTTGAGGCATAAATGTTGGAAAGAAACAAAAAGATTGTCACTAATAATTGTTTTTCATCCATGACAGCAGCTAATAAGAAAACATCACCACCCAAAAAAAGTTTATACCATCCACCAACAAGCTAGTAAGAAAAAAGTAGTAAAAAATTAAACAAAGTACCAAACAAAAAAGTCTTAACTTTTAGAGCTTAAGTGACAAATCAAGTCCAGAAGAGTCAGAATCAGAGGCTTCATCCTTGTTAGAATGATGATGAACACCAGTCGAAAACACAGTTGACTTTTCTATAACCAACTTTGACCTTGTAGCATTCACAGAAGAATCTCCAACAACTTCATTCTTTATCCTCCAATTAGTACCCGCAGTTGAACTATTTCCTATAATCCCAACCCCAAGTCCAAGACCAGTAGCATTTGCCCTTAATCCAAGATCAAGAGAAGCATTAGGGTTAGGGTTGTTGTTCAATCCTTGCATTGGAGACCACGTAGGAGTATGTGCCCCTTGACCAAACCTAAAAGCAGGTGGGGTCCACGAATAACTAGGTTTATGAATCATAGAATCCAACCTAATCCCAAGTGCTTTATGATAAGGGGGTGTAGAAAAAGAAGGGTAGCTATAATAAGGAAAACCGGTATTTTGAATCTCTTGACGACGCTTTGCAAGTGCACGTTCTGGCTTATGAGCGTTTTGGTGGCCACCTAAAGCTTGTGAAGTTGAAAACTGTTTCTTACAAAAGTTGCACGAGAAAGTCTTTGATTCAGAACTCTTTTCCTCATTGTTAATATTGTTATTGCTGCTATTTCCACCCCAATAAGATGAAACATCGTTCTTTGTTGTAGCGCTGAAAAAATCAAGTTCTTCTACCTTTGATCCACGAACTGAATCATCACCATCCTTTGAAAGCTTCACAAAATCAAGAAGCGTGTGAGAGTTGGAATTCGAAGCACGATCTTGTTCAAAAGATTTCACATCTTTTCCCTTCATGATAACTTTCTCATCATCTTCATGACCAGCACTGCCAATAAGCACTTTTTGTGAAACGCCTTCTGAGGTAGCAGAGTCGCTAGAGGAAAGAGGGGCTGCCATGGAGAGATGAGATGAGAAGAGAAGAATCGATAGAATGAGTTTTGGAGCGTGGTGAGAGTGATTATTTGATGAAAAGAGGGGTGTGATGAAGGGTTACTTATTTATAATTAAGATTTGAATTTGAATTAATGCAAGAAAATCTTTTTCATATAAGGATCATGAATTTTGCTGTTATTATTTGGATTGAAATTGAAACGAGGGGGAACAAAGTTGCACCGTTTGTGCATGATCTTTGCCTAAAACAATATTCCTAATAATGACTAAATTTGTAATTATACTAATATTCCATATCAAGCTTTTATGTAGTTGGATCAGTCTAGTTTTATTACACTTTTATTTAGTTCAAATTTGATTTCAACCGACAAGCAAATATGGCAAATTCAAATTTAAATCAATTGCGGTTCAATCCGTAGCTCGTTTAATGGAAGTAATTTTGGATATAATTATGGCTTCATTAATAAGCTATATTTTATATAACGGGTAAAATTCAAAAGTTTTTTCAATTAATTCAAATTAATCTCATCTCTCTTCTAATTTCTGTATGGACAAAGAAAACCATAGTTTTGGTTCAATTGCTGCAAGTTGTTTTAAAATCAATATTGATGAAGCATTGAAGGTTACAATATGCATGTGAATATGGCTGCTACTGGAGGAATTATTAGAGACCCAAATGACTGTTTTGTTATAGATATGAACCAAAATATACAATATTTTTTCAAATAATATACAACATCAAAATTTCAAATTATTTTAGAATAACATATGGCATTTTGGATTACAATAACTTCTTTTATATTAATTAAGCATATTTGTATTTTTAGTTTTTGCTGGAATTGCCTACGCATGTTTTGATTATAATCTTACATTTAATGTATTTTATTTTTTGCAATTAATTTTTTTTTCTAAGTTTAAAAATGCTATAACTCTTTCTTTTATTATAATTAAAGTTTGAAATTTATTTAATAAAATAGTACGCTTTCAATTAAGGTACTTACTCCTTACTAGTATAATTTACCCGTGCCAGCACGGGTCGAAATTCATTTGTTTAGACACAGTAAGGTAATTACTTCAACTATTTTAAATATTTATATAATAGTATAGGAAATTAAATTTAGATTTTTATATATATATATATATATATATATATAAAATAAAATTATATATTACAATTTCAATTGGGATGTGGGGTTTTATCCAGAAAAGGATTTTGTTTCTTGTTTTATAATGTTCTGTAATAATTAAATGAAGGAAAATTAATATAAAAGTATTCAAACAAAGTACTCAAACGAAAATTGAAACCGATGAAAATATGATTATCATCTAATGTATTTCGAATGAGTATATAGAAAAACAAATTACTATTACTAATGGCGAAAGGAACATCTATTTTGTAATATATCATTCATAATTTATTTTTCTAAGCGTGTGAACTCGTGGGAATTCGATTTTATTGTTATAAGCAATACGGGTATACATCTCATTTTGCCATAAAATTCTAAATTATTTTTGGCACCTTTAAAAATGCGATTGTATTTTTAAGTGTGTTATATGACACGTCGATTTTTTTTGTACACCGGCTTTTATCAATTCATTATGATATATAATATATATGTTTATACATTTATTTATTTTTTTATATATAGTGAATATTTTATATACTATTTGACTATTTAAATGTTAATTTTGATTTGATATATGTACATATATCATGAAAAGAACCCTTATGGTATTTTGTATATTCCTATAAAGAAACTATAAACGGAAATATCAAACTAACACTTGAGGGATTATTAGAATATGAAAAATCTAGTCTTATTCGTAGATGCAATGTTTATATAAAAATCTTTAAGATTATATAAAGATTAATATCTAAAACTCTAAATAGTAATACATAACTGTCTATTGATGATAACTTTGACATTTTTGGTATATATTTTAATGAGTTAACTTGATGATGAATTAGTGATGTGTCATACTATGTGGATGGTGAGATGGAAGATCCATGATTATATATCATATAGATATAAAATAATGTACCAAGATTTTTATTTTTATTTAAAATAACAATGAAGATTAATGGTTTAACAATAATGTTACGCTTTTATGAAACAACAGAGTTAGGTAGTCGACTTGGTTAAGAATTGCATTGAATTCAAGAGGGGATGCGTTCGATTCCTGCTTTGACATTTTTGGTATATATTTCAAATGAATTAACTTGATGATGTGGAATAAAATCATTGATAATGTAATTAGTGACGTGTCATACTATTTAAAATATGTTTTCCTTCATTTGTTTTGAATGATAACATTTCTTTTGACTCTTTTTGCCAAAGACGGGTGAAATTCATTTGTTTAGACAATCAGAAGATAATACCCAAGAGCACTTGGATGAGATGGTAGGGTCTCTTCCACTTAACCAAGGTCCCGGGATCGAATCCGCCACCTTGGGCATGCGGCGGTGTTAAATCTCTTGAGGAGAGCTTTGCGCCAATGTGTGGTCCTACCCGGCTCGAGGATTAGTCTCTGCAATTGCGCAGAGGATACCCGGTTTATACCAAAAAAGACACGATAAGATAATTATTTCAACTATTTTAAATATTTGTATAATAGTAGGAAATTAAATTTAGATTTATATATATATATATATATATATATATATATATATATATATATATTATAATTTTGAGATCCGTGAAATCAAATAATACTTTAGTAGTGACAACCCATAAACAAAAATACTTTAAAAACTACAATAGTACTAATCAAATAATACTTTAGTAGTGACAACCATGATGTATATAATTTTGTGGGTATTTTCATATTGAGATGTTATTACAACAGAATTACTTATAAATATTATTATACGGTCTAAAATAGTATTAGTAAATAGTAACTTACAAATATATAGCAAATATACCTTTGCATAAGGACATGTAGCTTGCTTTTGACTAAGTTGATTGGACGTTGACAACCGTAGGATCAATGTTCTCATCATCTTGTTTATTCTCTCTACTTGTTTTCTAAGTGCGGCAGTAGTGAATAGAAGAATATTAAGCACAAACGTTATAAACTACAAATATATCTTGATCGATCAAAGTTGTATATTGATTCTAATTGTATGTGCATCGTTTGAATACAAAAATATGTGACAAACATTTTTAATATATAACATTATTTATAAGATGAGAATTAAAAAAGGTTGAAATGGATAAAATTACTCATATTTAATATTGATCTTTTCTGTTGGCAAGGATTTTGGTCTAGTCCCCCCCTTCGTTTTTCTCTGCTTTTTTCCTTTTTTATTAATAAATTCGAGTAATCTGTCAGTTTGTTAAAAAAATACTCATATTTAATAATATTCTAGTTAGTAAATATATAGAATAAAATCTATGGAATGTGATACAAAATATTAGATGGTAAATAAATATAATATATAAATGTAATATATAATAACAAATATACATGTATCAAAATAAATAATAAATAGATATAAAAAGTAGGTAAAAAGTTTTGCAATAAAAGAAATAATAGGATAAACATTATGTAATATGCTTTAGTAACATGAAATTGTGGTAGCTCAAATGGTCAAGATTAGGAGGTGACGATTAGTGGGGAATGGGTTCGATCGAACACATTTTTGTGATATATTTGAAATAACATCTTTGAGGTGGATTTAATTGGTGCTGACATTTTTATTGACGTGGCTGATTAGGTGGATGCCTAGGTGTCAGATTCATGGTTATATATAACTAGTTTAGGATTATACAAAGACGGTAAATAGGTCGAGGGTCGCAACGACAAAAACGCCTTTTATGGACACCCAAATGTCGGGTCGATCTCTAGTGTCGTTCCTTGATTTTCTCGTTTGTGTGTATATTAGGTCCTGACACTTGTCAGTCCGACCATCCGAACAAAAAAACTTCTTATATCAATGTTAAAATAAAAAATATGAATGAAAAGGATAATGAAAAAAGTAATGCGAATTTTATAAAATAAAAAAAAAAATAAAAAATTCAAAAAATGTTGTAAGAATCGGACCAAATCGGGCAGTTCAACCGAGAAACAGACAGTCACACGGTTGGTTCAACTCCATTTGAACCGCAGTCCAATTGAACCACTTTGAATCGGGTTGGACCGGATTGAGCCACGGTTCAACTCCAAAATTTAATATTTTTTATTTAATTGAACGATAACCCGAGTCTCTCTAGTTCAATCTCTTGTGCCGTATTAAAAACATTGAGTAAAAGTGTTGAGGGTATCATAGACGGGAATGGATTCTCTTAAGTGGAAAATAATTTGAGGAAATAAAGTGTTACCAATCTCACCTTTAAAGTTCTCATCTCTCTTATTTATTATACTATACTCACATCTCTCTCACTTTAATGAATGATTAGGATTTCATTGGACTCTCATGTCACTTGAGAGTATCTTTTCCATACAGTAAACGAACGTGAAACCAAACCGTGAAGATCATAAGTAATGCATTGAATCAGTGCTCCAAACGAAGTAGAGAGAGCTTCAGTTCAGTCTCATGGTGATAATTTCGTTCTACAGATAGTTAATATATCACAAAATGTTTTTTATATCTCAACAATCAGAGTGGCGCAGCGGAAGCGTGGTGGGCCCATAACCCACAGGTCCCAGGATCGAAACCTGGCTCTGATAAAACTGCAAAAATCTTTTTCCAATTTTTTTTCCCACACGCGATCAAATGTTGACCTCATTTTGACCCATTGTCCAAAATAGCACCTTTGCTTATTGAGGCCCAATTACTTTAAAACACCCCCCGCGCCTATACCTGTGAAAACAAAAAAATTAGATTCTTGACAAAAAAACAAAAAAAAATTGGAATTTTCACATCTCATTTATATTCCCATTTTGTATTTGTAAGTTATGACTCCCAATATTTATTCTTGAAAGTTTGAAAATGATTTTCCTAATTATATGGTTGCTTTTTATAAATACTTGCAAAGCACTTTTTTGAATCAATTATTATAAAAGAAAATTGTAGATTTTTTGCCCCAAGCACTAAGGTAATAGAGATTTTGAAAATAATTCTGGTTGAAATAAAAAAATTACAAGTTAAAAATAGTAAGATTATAATATCTGTTTAAGAAGTATATATCAAGATAATAGGACCACAAATTACACAATCCTTCAAACTAACGAACATACATAATACACAAGGGTAAAGTAATTGTTGGGTGTGTTAAGTTGATGATTATAGAAATTATGATCATTGGCAGACTTACAACAGCAGAGGAGGTTCATTTGAATCCTCTAAAATTATAATGTTGCACCCAACTATAAAAATGTGAAGTCTAGGTTGCGTTACCGAATGGAAGACACATTGATAAACAAACTATCTAGTGACTTACATTGAGAGTGATGTATTCAATAACATTAACGGTGAACTTATTATTCAATGGTTTCAAAATATGAAATTATGCAGAGGAAAATTATGAGTTACACAATTTATTTATTTAAATATATTAACGTTTTTTTAATTATATTTTTAACAATGAGCGATTTTAAATAAAATTTGACCCCACGATACCAAGTCTTGGATCCGCCACCGACCATGATGTAGAAACACTTGTTGTGGAATTGGTGTGTAGTTTTGTTTGTTTGGACTTTTTACCATCATTGTTATAAAAAAAAAATTATGACCTTATACAACCATGTTTTTTTGACACAACAACCAAGAATTATAAAACCAGAATATTTATATGATTTTGAACACCAGAATTTAAATTCTTAGGTCTTATTCCATCATTTTGTAAATAAATAGTCTTAGAGCCCCTTTAGATAAACTAGCCTCAATACCCGTCCTCTGGACGAGTTAATACATAAATAATATTAACAGGTGTAACAAATGGGTTCGTTAATATCGCACGGGGTTCGTTAAATTTCATCGTATAATCGAGTAATTAATTTTTTTCAAAAGAATAATATTGCATCGTACTTGAAAGAAAATTTTGTACTGGTCAACATTGAGCTTGTTAACTGTGATATAAAATCTAATAAGTAGTTTATGCCATTAGGCAAATGATGTTACTTTGCAAAATATCAAATCTAATAACTGTGAATAAAAAATTAAATTATAAATATTAATTAAATAACAAATATTATAAATTTGAAAGGAACTTTAATAAAGACATTTAAATTGAACATCTTTTGTAGATAAAATAAGAAGAAAAAGTCTAAAGAACTTTAATAATTATCAACATTCATTAAAAACAAATACAAAAAATGAACCCATAATAAGAAGAAAAATTGAACATCGTCAGTAGATTTTTTTTTTTCTCTCTCATTGTAAGGGATGGGCACTCTTGTGCTCCTTTAAATGAAATTGTTTATTGAAAAAAATAACAATACAATGAAAAAGTGAAGCACTCGGGTATCGTGCATGGTTCAAGGAAAACTCGTGATAAAATAGGAGCGATTATACAAAGTTGAAAAAGAATATGGAGGTTTTATTGTAAATGTATTTGTATGTCTCGTTGAAAGAAGATGATGAAGGTTCTATTGTAAATGTGGTGAAACTCCCATTAAGGAGTCAATGCAAAGAACACTGCATGTACTCGAATATTAAAGAAAGATAAAAATAAAAACCAATTAAAGAAAAGATTTAATACCCGTTGGTGCAAAATGACCAAAATGAATTTTTTTACCGAATCGATTATTGAAGAACAAAATTTACATATTTAAGTATCTAAAAATTTTCGAGACAAGTAAATCACTCCTTAAAATATAAGAGAAAAAAAAAGCGAAGAGTGGGGGAAGTCAACGATTGTGTATTAATAGTTCTCGGATAGAGTGGGGGTATATTGGTAAACATTGGAGTACAAAATGCGGGGTACATTTTGATAATAATAAAAAGAAAGAGTGTTGGAGAAAATTTTTTGTCAAGGGTATGTCGGTCCAAAAATATATAGTGGGGGTATATTGGTAAACAGTGGTACAAAATGAGGGATATATTGGTAAATTGTGGAGGATACCTTGATTTACACAAAAATATATCAAAAAAAATGACTAAACATTAAAATATAAAAGATAAAAAAGGGAAAAAAAAAAGAAAAGACAAAACAAAAAAAAGGAAAGAAGTAAAAAAATTTGCGAGCATCGGCGGGAGTAGCGCCAAGCCCTAGAGGAGCGACCAGTTGGTTCACCAAACCCCGACCCAACGTCACACGTTCTCCATAGGAGCAGTTATAGAAAGTTGAAAAAGAATATGGAGGTTTTATTGTAAATGTCACTGTATGTCTCGTTGAAAGAAGATGATGAAAGTTCTATTGTAAATGTGGCTGAAATTCTCATACGGAGTCAATGCAGCAACACTGCATGTACTCGAATATTAAAGAAAGAAGATGATGAAGGTTCTATTGTAAATGTGGCTGAAACTCTCACACGGAGTCAATGCAGCAACACTGCATGTACTCGAATATTAAAGAAAGATAAAAATAAAAAAACCAATTAAAGAAAAGATTTAATACCCGTTGGTGCAAAATGACCAAAATGAATTTTTTTACCGAATCGATTATTGAAGAACAAAATTTACATATTTAAGTATCTAAAAATTTTCGAGACAATAAATCACTCCTTAAAATATAAGAGAAGAAAAAAACTGAAGAGTGGGGGGAAGTCAACGATTGTGTATTAATAGTTCTCGGATAGAGTGGGGGTATATTGGTAAGCAAAGTGGGGTACAAAATGCGGGATCTATTATTGAAGAACAAAATTTACATATTTAAGTATCTAAAAATTATCGAGACATAAATCACTCCTTAAAATATAAGAGAAAAAAAAATCAAGAAGAGTGGGGAAGTCAACGATTGTGTATTAATAGTTCTCGGATAGAGTGGGGGTATATTGGTAAACAGTGGGGTACAAAATACGGGGTACATTTTGATAATAATAAAAAGAAAGAGTGTTGGAGAAAAAAAATTTGTCAAGGGTATGTCGGTCCAAAAATATATAGTGGGGGTATATTGGTAAACAGTGGTACAAAATGAGGGGTATATTGGTAAATTGTGGAGGATACCTTGATTTACACAAAAATATATCAAAAAAAAAATGACTAAACATTAAAATATAAAAGATAAAAAAGTGAAAAAAAAAGTGACCAAAAACAGGAAAAAAAAAGAAGAAAAGACAAAAAAAAAAAAAAGGAAAGAAAAAAAAATTTTGCGAGCATCGGCGGGAGTAGCGCCAAGCCCTAGAGGAGCGACCCGTTGGTTCACCAAACCCCGACCCAGCGTCACACGTTCTCCATAGGAGCAGTTATACAAAGTTGAAAAAGAATATGAAGGTTTTATTGTAAATGTGACTGTATGTCTCGTTGAAAGAAGATGATGAAAGTTCTTTTGTAAATGTGACTGAAATTCCCATACGGAGTCAATGCAGCAACACTGCATGTACTCGAATATTAAAGAAAGATAAAAAAAAAAAAACAATTAAAGAAAAGATTTAATACCCGTTGGTGCAAAATGACCAAAATGAATTTTTTTTACCGAATCGATTATTGAAGAACAAAATTTACATATTTAAGTATCTAAAAATTTTCGAGACAGTAAATCACTCCTTAAAATATAAGAGAAGAAAAAAATCAAGAGTGGGGAAGTCAACGATTGTGTATTAATAGTTCTCGGATAGAGTGGGGTATATCGCAGAAGCGATTGCAGTCTAAAATGCGAGTACATTTTGATAATAATAAAAAGAAAGAGTGTTAGAGAAAAAAAAATTTGTCAAAGGTATGTCGGTCCAAAAATATATAGTGAGGGTATATTGGTAAACAGTGAGTGAGACAAAAATACGGGGTATATTGGTAAATTGTGGAGGATCTTGATTTTACAAAAAATATATAAAAAAAGACTAAACATTAAAATATAAAAAGATAAAAAAGGAAAAAAGTGACAAAAATAAAAAAAAAGAAGAAAAGACAAAACAAAAAAAAAGAAGAAAACAAAAAAATAAAAAAACTTGCGAGCATTGGCGGGAGTTACCGCCAAGCCGCATTAGATTTTAGGATAGCTTAATTAAGAGCTCGTTTGTTATAATTTATTTTTTTAAAAAAATCATTTTTTTTTTAAAAAAATAATCATTTTTACGACGACGTGTTGTTCAGTTCATTGCAAATTCTTAAAAAAAAAAAATTGAAAATAATCTAAAAGCGTTTTCGTATGAGAAGTTGTTTAGAGAGAAATTTTTCTGCATAAAAAATGCTTTTTAAGAATGATTTTTTTTTTAAAATAAGTGATTTTCAGTATTTTACACAAACACAAAACAACTTCTCATTTTCTTAAAAATCTCTAAAAACTAATCTGTAAATTATTTAACAACAAATCACTTATTTTTTAATCCATAACAAACGGGCCCAAGCGCTTATGGTATAAGTACTTATTGTATAAGCGTTTATGCATAAGCAGTTTATGTTATAAATGATAAAATAATGTTAATCTATTTTTTTATAAGTAATAAGCTGACTTCATAAACTATCTTTTAGAGCATATAGAAATAAGCTGAAAACAAATAATGAACACGTCATAAACTATTTACATAAACTCTCTCATACAATCTCATTATTAAACAAGTTTTTAATCCTGCATTCGTAATCCACATTAATCCAACAGAACTAAACGTCACAAGGAATAAATTATTAGTCCCTAAAATACAAGATATAAAACACATTCCATAGAGGAGGGACAAAAAAGAAGAGGAGATGGAATCTAATTAGGTAATTTTGCCAACTCCAATTATTGAAAACTCAACTCAACACAAGTACTAGTATTATTATCTTTTCTTGAAGTGCCCGTGTCCCACAAGACAAAAAGACAACACAACATATAAACTAATAAACTGCTGTTCTTTTTTATATATTTTTAAAACAATAAAAATAGAAGCTGCCGACACTTACTCTCCCAAACCAACACCAACAACTGTATTTGAGCTCCAATGAGGTAATTTCAATGAATCCAACTTCTGTGCGGTCAGTGACTGATACAATTATGCATTCAGTAGATCTGAACCATTCGATATTAATCTGACGGTCTAAAATTTTCTAACTTTATGTCTTTTATATGTCTTTAAATTGAAGTTTATATCGTTTGGATGAGATGGTATGCGACTGGACAGTTTTTAACCAAAGCTTTTTGAGTTGGAATCAAAGTTTGTGGGCGTGTGTGATGTCATAAATTCTTGAGAGAGAGTTTCTTTTAAAAGCACCATCCATGTGCATGGTCTCTTACTGAATTTCGATGTATTAGTCTCTATAATTACGCACAAAAGATACATGTTTATACCAACAAAAAAACCGTTAGATCAATATTGGACGGCCCGGATCTCACTGACTGTAGAAATACATCACAATAGTAACTGCAGAAGATACAATTCCAAATTCAATATCATCATCCATTTCTTTACTTACCCTTTCAAACCAACCATAAATACTAGCAACTAGCAAGCTCATCTCTTTCCAACCAAAGCTTCTCTGCTCAAAAAGCGACACGACACACACCTGAATTCTGTGTCTGCGTGTCTATCTCCTTTCTGAATTAAGAAACACACACACTAAGCTGATAAACAAACTTATAACTAGTAATTAGTGAGAATGCTTTCAGCAAAATCAGAATCAGATATAACAAGCTTAGCACCATCATCACCATCAAGATCTCCAAAGCGACCAGTCTACTATGTTCAAAGTCCATCAAGAGATTCACATGATGGTGACAAGTCATCTTCCATGCATGCTACTCCAATTTCAAACAGTCCTATGGATTCTCCTTCACACCCTTCATTTGGTCGTCACTCTAGAAACTCTTCTGCTAGTAGGTTTTCTGGGATTTTCAGGTCATCTTCTGGAAGGAAAGGTAGTAGGAAGAGGATGATGATGATGATGATGAATGATAAAGGGTGGCCTGAGTGTGATGTTATTGTTGAAGAAGGGTCTTATCGTGAATTTCAGGATACTAGACGATGTCAAGCTCTCATTGCTTTCTTTGCTTTTGTCATGCTTTTTACTGTCTTTTGTCTCATCATTTGGGGTGCTAGTAGACCTTACAAGCCACTATTTACTGTCAAGGTACAAAATTATGTTTTCTTTTAACACGTTCACAGTAGACTTAATATTTTGTGATTTAAGTCGTAGCGGCAGAAATGCCGTTTATAGACACTCGGTTGTTGGGTTCAATCCCCAGTGTCGAGTTTTGGTTTTTCTATTTATATGTGTTTGGCACTTGCATTTGTCAGTATCCAAGATTCTATAGGCTTAGCCTAATTACTGGTCTCTTGCTAGTTATTTGGCCACTTATAAGGTACCTCTTGAAAAATTAAATGGTATTAAATTGTGATTATTGCAGAGCTTGGCAGTACATAATCTGTATGTTGGAGAGGGTTCAGATTTCACAGGAGTACCAACAAAATTTTTAACAGTGAATAGCACATTACACATGACTATATATAACCCTGCTACATTTTTTGGAATCCATGTGCACTCCTCACCCATCAATCTTGTCTTCTCAGATATCAGTGTTGCAGCTGGTGAGGTAAGATAACAACTCCTTTTTTCATATATGCAACAAGTAACAACATTAATTCTAGCATGCAATGCAAGTAAGATGTTTCTGTCTGTCTTTTTTTACAGCTGAAAAAACATTATCAGCCAAGAAAAAGTCACCGCATTGTATCAGTGAATGTAGTAGGTAATAAGGCTCCACTTTATGGAGCTGGATCAACCATAACAGTTTCACAAACTGGTAGTATTGAAGTTCCTCTTACATTGAAGTTTCAAATCCGTTCGAGAGCAAATGTAGTAGGTAAACTTGTGAGGACAAAACATCATAAGGAAATCACTTGCCCTTTGACTATCAACTCTTCTGGATCTAAACCTATCAAGTTCCACAAGAATTCATGCACATATCACTGATAATTGATCTCTCCATTTTAAGAGTTCCCCTGTTTTGCAATTGTTGTAATATCATCAAATTGTAAGTATAATCTACTGTTTCTTGTGTGAGTATTTTCAGGCTTCAGAAGACTTGTGCAAATGATCTAGGTTCATGAATTAATCAATGATATCACATTTCAATTCCCACTACAATCATGACTGTAAAAATTGGAGACTTGACTCCATTGATGATAACAGTGAAGACTCAAAGGTGATTTGAGCAACTCAAAGAATTGAAGAAGAAGAAGCTTAAAGAAAACTAATACTTCATTGAAAAAACTAAGATATTACAATGTATATATATACAGAGAAGAGGTAAATTGAATCCGTTGAATTATGTAACTAACTATTAACTAACTGAAACTAACTCTATGAGATAAAAAAAACAAGGTCATGCTAATTAGAAAGAAACAAATAAGAAACAGCTTTCACTCTTCTTTGGAGTTGACTTGGATGGCGTGGTCACGTGTTAAATTTCTTTGAGGTGGCAAAGTCACTTATTTGGATCTCCTTGACTTGCATCGTTAACTTCAACAGCCCTCTCAAAATTTGGAATGTATGTTGATCATTCCAAGCTTGCCTCAAGATAATGGAAGGGACACAGTTGCGAGAGATTTGGTGAATAAGTCCGCAAACCGCTCTTTTTGATGATATAAGCGCAAGTGAAGAGTTCTGCTTGAATCTTATCCACGACAACGTGGCAATCCGATTCTATGTGCTTGGTACGCTCGTGAAAACAGGGTTGGTCGCAATATGTAGGCGACTCTGTTGTCACAATCTGTAAGCAGCAGTGTAGGATGATCTATATGCATATCTTTCAAAGAAGAATAATAGCCATTGTGCCTCACAAGCACTTTGAGCAAGTGCTCACATACTCGCTTCACTAGATGACCTTGAAGTAATGGATTGCTTCTTGCTTTTCGGGATATGAGAGGCGTTCCTAAGTAAAAAAGCGAAACGGTGGTGGATCTTCTTGTGTCGAGGACAAGATCCCCAATCGGAATCAGTGAAACCTTTCAGAGTTAAGGGAGATGATGCACTAAAAAATAACCCTTGCCCAGGATTGAGCTTGATAAACTTCAACACACGCATGGCTCCCTTGAGGTGTAGGTCAGTAGGAGCTTCAAGAAACTGGCTTAACTCATCGATCGCAAAAGCGAGTTTCAGTGCGGTGTGTGTTAAGTACAACAATTTTCCAATGAGGCGCCTATAGATGGAGGGATCAGGTATGGCAGTTCCAGAGGATTTGCTCAGCTGCAAGTGTGGTTCCATTGGTGTGGAGCAAGGTTTGGTGGCAAGCATTCCAGCCTCTTGAAGGATATCAAGAGCATACTTCCTTTGACACAAAGATATGCCATCTTTGTTTCTAGCAACTTCAAAACCTAAAAAATATTTTAAACAGCCCAAATCCTTTATACTGAATTTCTGATCCAATAGAGCTTTGACTCTATTGATCTCAGAAATGTCAGTTCCTGCTAAGACCAAATCATCAACATAAACTAAGATTGCAGTGAAACCATTAGTAGAGTATTTAGTAAATAAAGAATAATCGGATTTAGATTGAAAATAATTAATAGATATCGTGAGTATCGATTAACTTGGCATTCCATTGTCTGCTAGCTTGCTTAAGTCCATAAAGGGACCTTTGCAGCTTGCAAACAAGACCAGGTTCACTTAATTTAAGACCTTAAGAGGTTTCATATAGACTTCCTCAAGCAAATCTCCATGAAGAAAAGGCTGTATTAACATCTAATTGACATAGATGCCACCCTTGAGTGGCAGCAATGGCTAGTAGAAGTCTAACAGTTGTCATTTTCACTGGTGAAAGTGTCGTGTAGTCAATTCTGCGCATTTGTGTAAAACCTTTTGCCACTAATCGGGCCTTATACCTTCAACAGATCCATCAAAGATGTAGTTTAGTCTTGAACACCCACTTGCACCCCACGCGCCTTCTTATTCTTTGATAAGTGGACTAATTCCCAAGTGTTTGTTTTGGTCAAGGCAGATAACTCACTTTCTATGGCCATTTTCCAATTCTTATCACTAATAGCCTCTTCATATGTACTAGGTTCAACATTTGTTGAGATCTTTGAGGAATAGTGCGATTGTGAAAGGAGAGTCTATGATAAGAGATATAATTGGAAATAGGATACTTACTTTGGCTACTGAAGGTGTGGAGTTCTTGTCGGCTAGAAGGAGGAGCAGTGGTAATCTTCCAAATATCCGGTGGTTTTCTGATTCTAGTGGTTCTTCTAGTGTCGAACTTCTCCAAAGTTTTGAGTGTTTGAGTCCTTTGGGAATATCGGTGTTGGGTGTGTGCCGTGATGGGTTTAGAGGTCGTGAACATGTGTGGTATTTTCATTTGATGTATCGGTTGTCTCGTGAGATATGGATACATCATTGTTTGAACTATATCACTTCTTTGTGAAGCTGCGAGGCATGTTTAGTTCATTCGGTTGTTCATGTCGTAGGGTTGAGGCGATCTCCTCAAACACAATTTCATCAAATTGGGCAAGAGAGGTGTCAACTAGTGGCAGTGGAGTACATTGTGAGGTGTTTCCTTCATGTGATGCAAGCTTATATGGAAAAACATGTTCAAAAAATTCAACATCTCTTGAAAGGAAAATTTCTCTGGAACTTAAATCAAATAAAACATGACCCTTTACACCGGTTTTGAAACCCAAGTAAATGCATTTTCTAGAACGAGAGTCTAGCTTTTTCTCGTTAGCTTTCAAAGTAGAGGCAAAACAAAGTGAACCAAAGACCTTCAAGGGATGCATGTCAGGTAAAAATTTATGCAAACATTCATATGGGGATTTTTGAGAAAGAAATCTAGATGGCAAACGATTGATTATATGAACAGCATGATTTACAGCATATCCCCAGAAAATTTTTGGTAAGTTAGCTTGAAAAAGGAGAGCTCTAGTTATGTTTAGAATGTGTTGATGCTTCCTCTCAACTATACCATTTTGTTGAGGGGTAGCAACACATGAAGTTTGATGCAAAATGCCTTTTTCACTAAAGAAATCTTTAAGATTGAATTCAGGTCCATTATCAGTTCTTATACTTTTAATTTTCACTTCAAATTGAGTAGACACAAGGTTAACAAAAGACTTAACTAATATTGATGCTTGATTTTGTTTTCATAAGAAACACCCATGTGAATCTACTTTTATCATCCATTACAGCTTAGAAAGTATCTATATCCAAACATGGAGGAAGCAGAGAGGGACCCCCAATGTCCATATGTACCAAATCAAAGCATTTCTCGGCTATATTGGTACTATGAGGAAGGAGCCTTCTTTGTTTAGCATATTGGCAAACATCACAAGGCATATCAGATTTAACACACTTCACATATGGAAAAACTTTGTGTATTTCATTCAACTTTTCATAAGATGGGTGGCCAAGTCTTAAGTGCCAAAGATTACAATCATTCATTACATGCGAGTTCTAACATGATTGATACTAGGAAAAGAAATTTTAGAGTTTATCTAACAGATGGATTAGTAAGCCTAAGCAGTCCATTTATTAATTCAAACTTTCCCAATCGTCTTCTCGCGTGGGTCGTCTGTATTAAACATCCCCTTACATTAAAGTGTACATCACAGTCAATATCAATCACAAGTTTAGGAATGGAAATAAGGTTGAATGAAAATTTTGGTATGTATAAAACATCATGTATGCCTGACCCATTATCAAAACATATAGTTCCTGCATATTCAGTTGTTACTAGGGTTCCATTAGGCAATCTCAAAGTAATAAGCTTAATTCTTCTCGTGCATTGAAAGTATTCTAACACAAAACATACATGATCTGTGGCACCTGTGTCTCATTATTAATATCTTTGATCTATTTGAGTTAGGGATAAGAAGAATGATACCTGACTTATGCGTTGTAAAGTGATTTATCTTTGCGAATTACACGCACTTTGCGTGAAGGCCAATAAAGCTTTGTGCTGCTCGGGGGTGAAGCTAAGCATACCAGAATTGCTCTTTCCTCCAATCGGCTCCTCTTCATCCTCATTTGTGGCATTATCCTCATCCTCATGCTCACTTGGCACAATTGTTCATGACTCCATTGGTTGGAGGATATCCATGTTTCTTGTAGCAATTATCTACCATATGTCTGTGCTTTACCGCAATGAGAAGCAGTTATCTTTCCTCTGCCTGCCGCCACCAGAACTTCTACCACCACGATCATTCTTGTTCCTAACAGTTGACCCTCTTCCTTGGTAATTGGAGGCAGCAAGAATCTTGGGCTCGTCTATGGCATTCTGCCTTTCTTGTTGAACTAATAGAGAATAAACCTTACCAATATTAGGCAGGGGCTCCATCAACATTATCTGAGACCTAACCGGAGCATATTGTTCACTTAATCCTTTCAAGAATCTCAATACATTCTCTGTCTCTCTATATTCCTTGAACTTGACCACGGCATTACACTTACAGTTGTCGGTACTACAACTACAAGCAGGAGCAGGAAGGAAGTTTTCTAATTCTTGCCACAATTTCTTAAGTTTGGTATAATAAGTGGAAATTGAACCATCACCTTGCCTTGTAGTGTAGATTTCTTCTTGAAGATCAGAAATTCTGATACCATGTAAAAATTGGAGACTTGACTCCATTGATGATAACAGTGAAGACTCAAAGGTGATTTGAGCAACTCAAAGAATTGAAGAAGAAGAAGCTTAAAGAAAACTAATACTTCATTGAAAAAACTAAGATATTACAATGTATATATATACAGAGAAGAGGTAAATTGAATCCGTTGAATTATGTAACTAACTATTAACTAACTGAAACTAACTCTATGAGATAAAAAAAACAAGGTCATGCTAATTAGAAAGAAACAAATAAGAAACAGCTTTCACTCTTCTTTGGAGTTGACTTGGATGGCAGGGTCACGTGTTAAATTTGCTGAGGTGGCAAAGTCAGCTTGACTGGATCTCCCTTGACTTGCACTGTTAACTTCAACAATGACTAAATCGTTAAAATCGAACTCAATTCCCCACGCCTTTTAATCTTCCACTCAATTGGAACTCAGTGATGCCCTTTTTCCATTCACCACCTAAACGTCTCTTAGTCTTCCCAGCGGTTCAATGTTCAATGTTTCGATTTTCATGCACTCGATTGAATGTGCAATGATGCCCTTTTCCCTTCACCCTAAACGCCTCTTAATGAACGATTCAATGCTCATTGCTTTGATTTTCATTCCCTAAATTGAATACACATGGAGTGTCTTTTCCCTTATCCCTCCTTGCCCCTTAATCTTCCATTGGTTCAATGCTGAATTAATTGATCTTAATATTACACCCCTGTTAAAATTCCCCACGATTAATGCTGAAATGGCTGAATGGTTGTCACTTCATCGTACATTTCTTATCTTAAGAAATATCAAGCCTTTCTCAACTATGCTTGCTATATTCATCGGATGAATTTGTTTAATATGTATTATTTACTTTTTTGTTAGAGCAATTAACACATAACAAATATGAGATACACTATTTTAGAGGATTAATATGATATCATCAATAATATTTTGATTATATATTTATATTGGCTAAATTACTGTTTTGGTCCTTTATCTTTGGCCTTAATTTCATTTTGGTCCTTTATCTTTTTTTTTCTCGTTTTGGTCCTTTATGTTTCAGTTTTGTGTCAATTTGGTCCTTTTTGTAGTTTTCCGTCCAAAATGACACAAAAAGGACCAAATTGACACAAAAAGGACCAAATTGACACAAAAAGGACCAAATTGACACAAAGCGAAACATAAAGGACCAAAACGAGAAAAAAAAAAGATAAAGGACCAAAATGAAATTAAGGCCAAAGATAAAGGACCAAAACAGTAATTTAGCCATTTATATTTATTGATTATAAACGTAAAATAAATCATCAAAGTGTTGAGATGGCCGAGTTGGTCTAAGGCGCCAGATTAAGGTTCTGGTCCGAAAGGGCGTGGGTTCAAATCCCACTCTCAACATATTTTTTATATCATTTATATTAGCTGACAAAAAAAAATGCATACCAAAACATATTCTAAAACTATTATACACAATAGCTATCATAAATCCGGTCAAGAAAAAATAGCTAACATATCTCTCTATTTCACAATATATGTTGTTTTAAGGTTATTTACATATAGAAAGGAGATAAATAAATTGTTACTTTAATGTAAGTGTTTGTCATTTTTCTAAAATACCCTCAAGTATTTATTATTTCATTCTACATCATACTTCTGTTTGAAATAAATAGTTAACAATATAATTGTCAAAACAATAGTTAATATTTCATTGAACTTTGAAAATGACACGTAAAATAACACCAAATCAACTATACATTTAATCAAAACAATCACTAACAAAAATATTAAATTACCATTTTCTAAAACTCACTTTTTGCCGACAAATATGTCATTCCTAATTATTTGATCTCACTTTTTTTTGTCCCACTTTTTCACATCATCTCTTAACTTTTTTAATGTCACATTCCTAATTTTCGAATTTGATGTCATCAATTGATTGCGAATAGATGCCTTTGAGACCAAGGGCGAAGTTTAAACTTCCAACGGGAAAGAAGTTGAATAGTTTCAATTAAAGATTGCAATAGGGTGCAGTCACAATTAAAGCTTCGATTGGAAATTGTATAGAGTGGTTCGACAACAAATGCAATGTGGCAGACAATCATATTGACAAAATTTCAATTCATCAAATTTTAAAAGATGATATAAATATTATTAAATATAGTCCTCGATAATAATTATTGTTATTAAAGATTGCAATGGAAAGTGAAAGAACCACAATTAAAGCTTGTATTGCAAATTATATAGGGTCGTTCTATAATTAATGCAATTGTGTCTTTTTAGTTTTTCAATAATGTGTAATAAGAGGAAATTAAATGAAATACAATTAGAAGTAGAGCCCCAATAAAAGTTTGTTTGGGAAATAGAAAGTGGAATAATTGCAATTTAATTTTAAAACGAAAAGCGAAATGTAAACGATTAAAACATGCATCGGGAATAGTGTAGGGAATTGGAGTTTGCATATGAAAAAAATTAAAGTGTGTTGATAATGAGAAGAAAGTGGAATTGTTGCAATTTAATTTGCAATGGAGACCGAAGTGTAAATAATTAAAGTGTGCATTGAGAATAATATAACGTAGTTCTACAATAATTGTAAGTGTGACATACTATTATTATGGACAAAATTAAAATGACCAAAGTACCATATGTTTTGGCAGATTTTTTTCCGCCTAAATGACTACCTTTTGACGGACTGCGTATTCTACTTTTATATATAGAAGATCAAGTTTGACTCACGTCAAAAATAGCAATTAAAAAAATTCTTGCAAAATATTACTCCTTCATTTCTAATCTTTAGTACTTTTGGCTTGTTACACACAAATTAACGTATCATTAATATGTGTTAAATCATGGAACATGTAACCCCTGAAATTTAGGCGTGTTCATAGTTTGACTAATTTACCCTTTATAACCGACACGTTCATTCAGTCCATCTCTCTTCTCAGTCATCTTCACATCTTGATCTCATACACACCAGTTCCAGTAACCAGCACCATGTTCACCAATAAACCCACATTAACATTAATCTATTTCTCTCTCACTCTTCTCCTTTTACTGAATTTCAACATTGTTACAAAATGTTCGGATGCTATTGATAAAGACGATGATGATCTAGCAGAACTGTTAGCATTAGACGATGAATTGGACCGTGAAACCGAAGATGACGGTGTTAAATCATCGGAAGCAGAGGTTTTAACGAAAGCTCAAAGGATCGTTATTGAGCTGAACAATGACAACATAGAGAGGGTTATTAATGGAAATGAATTTGTTATTATTCTTGGTTATGCACCTTGGTGTCCAAGAAGTGCTGAACTTATGCCTCATTTTGCTGAAGCTGCTAATTCTCTTAAAGAGTTTGGAACCCCTCTTGTTTTGGCTAAATTGGATGCTGATAGGTACCCTAAATCAGCTTCTTTACTTGGGATTAAAGGGTACCCTACTTTGCTTCTCTTTGTTAATGGCACCTCTCAACCTTACTCTGGTGGTTTCACAGCGTAATTACTCTCTTCACTTATCATCAATTTTACATTTTTACTATTGTTTCTGCTATAGGTATATGCTTTGTGTTGGTGTTGGTTTGTATTGTTTATAGTGGTGATTTGTTTTCATTATGCGCTTGTGTTGTTTGATATAATGTCTTCAAGGAACTTATGGCTGTTACACTATTGGTGAAATGATTTGTTTGAATTGCTTGAAATGTTTATGTGTTGATTTGTTTTTGGGATGCTTTCAGGGATGATATAGTGATATGGGCAAGAAAGAAGACTGGTACCCCTGTTACTCGGATAAGTACTGAGAAAGAAGCAGAGGAGTTTCTGAAAAAGTATCATACTTATCTCATTGGTTTGTTTGATAAATTTGAGGTGAGTGAAATTATCTCTTAAAGGTAGTCTGGCTAAAATAGACAACAGGTTCAAGTGATAGGAATTTGTGGTGTTGATCAATTTGTTAATTGTTGTTGTAAGCGTTTTACACAATTGACATACTCATTTGACATGTTTAGTGCTGCTTCAAAAATAATCATTTTTGAGAAAAAATGAGTTGCAAAATTACTTTAATTCTGGATTTGGTATTATAGCATATCTGTATGAAAATATTACAGGGTCCTGAATATGAAGGATTTGTGAGTTCTGCAAAGTCCGATAATGAAACTCAGTTTGTTGAAGTGAGTACGGTAGAGCTCGCCCAATTTCTTTATCCAGATATCAAGCCTGCTGATCGTTTTATTGGAATTGTTAAAAGTGAACCTGAAAGATACACTGCTTATGGTAAGTGTGTAATTGGTTCCTACCTGTGTTTTTACCTTAAAGGATACTATTTATTGCCTTCTATGCAACTTAAAAATAATTAATGCATTCTTTGTTTATTGCAAATTAGAACTATGTGAAGAGAACAAATTTGAATTTCCTGTCCTTTTTTAACTTGAGCCGTGTAATATATTATCTTTTTTTATTTAATCAATTTAAAATATGATAGAACCACATTATAGGCTTGCTTATGCACATGATGAATTTCTCCTTTTACCCGTTTTATCTGTGTTTCTCCAAACAATGACACCAGATAATCAGCACTTAACATAACAAACTTTCTTGATTATGCAGATGGAACTTTCACAAAGAATAAATACTGGAGTTTTTAGACAACAACAAATTTCCGTTAGTTACAAAACTAACTGAAACGAATTCTATCAAAGTCTACTCTGGCCCAGTCAAGCTTCAGGTCACTATTATTTCCAAGTTTAATCTATAATTGGATATTCTTTGCTGTACAGTACAGTTCTATTCCTATTCTGTCTCTTGCTGGGATATATGTTATTATGTTGTAATTCAAAAGAGTAAATAACACCTATATACGAAGAACACCAATTCGACATATGATATTGTTCACACACTTTGTCATTACTCAGTAGATCTCAACCAGTCATGAGAATTTATTAATATTTTTTTCAAGTTTTGGAGCTAATGGATGTTATTGTTTAATAGTAACTAGCTTTTGAAAAACTGATATTATCGTTGGTTTTAGTTATTGCCTTATTGGGTCTAAATTACTATGAGTGTGCTGCATTCTAGTTAAGACCTCAATTAAAAGAAGATCTTCTTATTGGCTAGTACTTCTGGCAAGCAAAACTATTCCAGTCACTCTGAACAACCAAAATTTCTTCTGAGAATTGTATCCAAAAAACAAAATAAAAAATTCTTCTGAGAATTGTTTTGTTTGCTCCCCTCCAAATTGATCATTTTCATTAACTATAATTTGATTAAAAGATAAGATTGTGATTTTAACTTTTCTAGGAACTAAGCCACTAATGGACACGCTAAAGCCTAAAACTTATTCCTGCGATTTACCACCATGTGACTTTTCTATGTTGCTAATAAATAACTTTAACTCATTACTGTCTGGATGGGTTGTTCTTTGTTACATTAAATCATTTATATTTCTGTTCAATCTCAACAATAAGTAAGTTAATTGTCTGTTATTCTCTAGGTTTTTATCTTTGCAAACATTGATGACTTCAAGAATCTTCTTGATCCACTTCAAAATGCCGCAAGAACATTCAAGTCTAAGGTAGTTTACTTCGACTTTACATTTGGGGCCTCTATACCTTCATCTGCAATTTATATAATTTCTGGTCTAATTTTTCGTTCAAATGCAGATAATGTTTATATATGTGGATATTAGCGAAGAGAACCTTGCAAAGCCCTTCCTAACATTGTTTGGTCTTGAAGAATCAAAAAATACTGTGGTTAGTTTATGATTTGATAACAATGAGTTGTTCGGATTGATTTTATTTGTCTAGATAATTGTGGAAACTGATACAATTTATTTGGTGTGCCAAATAGGTAGCTGCATTTGATAATGGAATGAGCTCAAAATATTTGCTGGAGTCAAAACCAACACAAAGCAATATTGAAGTATTATTTTCTTTTCATATAAATTACTGTTCCGGATAACGCCCGCCAAAGGCAACTAATTATTATTAATATTAAAATGGATTTCTGCAGGATTTCTGCAATAAACTTGTTCAAGGTTCTTTGTCACCCTACTTCAAATCACAGCCAATACCAGATAATGTGAGTGCCATTGGATATTTATCAACATAATTTTCATACGCATTGAAGGTGTCTCTTCTACTGTAGTGTTAGACAATGCAAGAACATTAGTTGTGCAATCAGTGTCATATGTGGTCCTTTATTAGCTCTACAAATTAAAGTGAATGCGTTGATTTATATACAAAATATTTCTGGTTTATTGCTAAAGATATATATAGTAAGTTCTCTATAATAATAGAGTAGACCATAAAAGATAACCCATTGAAGTTATATATTTTTGTCCAAAACTTAATTCAAGGTCTTCTTAAATTAATGGTCATGGCATTTCAACTTGCAGACAGAAGCTATTGTCCATGCTGTTGTAGGGAAAACATTCGATGACGAAATTTTGAGCAGCAAGAAGGATGTTGTTTTGGAGGTTTGTAAAGTTTTATACCTTCTTTATATCCTCTCTGTGTCACATGTTCATACTTCATTAATTTATTTGAAAGAGGGGTGGGAGGCTGGTAGCCAAAAAAATGCCCTCACCATTGAAGGTGCCATCATTTTCGGGAAGTCACCTCACCGGTCCTTTGATGGATTAAATGATGCACTTGACAAATGCAATGACATGCATGGCATCTACTTTCTGTCATTTACATTACGGAGACTATGCGATTTCACAGACTTCAATAAGAACAGCTTCTTCACCAATTTGACTTTATAAATTGCATTTCCCCATCAAAGTTTCTTCACCCTCTAGCTTTCTCTCCTCTAAATCTGTTCAACACACTGGTTCATAATTTATATTTATTATTATACCCCTTTGAGTAGTCAGGTGAAAACAATCAATTTCATTTCTGACTTAGTTAGGGGGCAAATATTAACATGAAATCTAATGTTTAATTAGGTTTCTTTCATAGATAGGCTTTTTAAAGGGACAACCTGTCCTCTCCTTATCAGTTGACCCTCAAGCAGCCTTTCACATTTTTCATAATTTTCATTTAATATTAATTATTAGTTCTTTTTCTTAATGCCTCCGAATAACTAAATGGTGATACATCATCGTATGGTTCAGACAGAGGCGTATGGAAGTGCTTTAGCTTATGTTCCATACCTAGATATATTTGGATCTTCACATTTTATTTTATTTTATTTTTTATGTTTAAAAAAACAGCTTTTTATTATGCAGTTTGACAGGATCTAATTAGATCAGCGTTTTTTAATGTGTTGCTCCACAATATTCAATTGACATTTTTTTTTGAAAATATCCGTGGGCCAGCTTTAAGATTTGTTTTGCAAGAAAGATTGTCATATTGTGGACTTTCACTCACCGAGTCATCATTACTGTAAAACAGGTATTCACACCTTGGTGTTTCAGCTGTGAAGATACAAGCAAGCAAGTAGAGAAGTTGGCAAAGCACTACAAAGGATCTGGTAATCTACTGTTTGCAAGGATTGATGCTTCAGCAAATGAACATCCAAAACTGCAAGTAAGTGCCATGAAAATTTCATTTTCTCAGCATTTTTTAATGGTAAACAAAACACACATTGACAGACAAGGAAACAATAGAGGTAGAAGAAAATTTAGTGTACACTAGAATGAACAAAAGAGACAAATTTAGGAGGGACGTTAGTTGGTTAGGTGGGTTAGTTAGGAAAGGGGAATGTTAACAGAAAATGTACATTGGGAGGATTATCTTTTGAGGAATGAGGTGTAAAGGGAAAATCTTTGGAGGTTAACTCATTGTCTCTGCATTCATCAATAGCAGAAACTTTTTCATTATTTTTCTGGGTCTCAACTCTTTTTACTCAATTTTCCCTTTTCCTGAGTTCTATCACACACAATGATCGCTATCTTGATTAAAGTTAAATTTAAGACAAATCTGGTATTTATCTGAAGGTGAATTTAATCTTTGCTTGATATTTCAGGTGAATGACTATCCTACTCTTTTACTTTACAGAGCAAATGATAAGACAAACCCGGTAATTACATCAGCACGCCCTGATTTCGGTGATGAAACGTTGGTTATATTAATTCTCTTCTATAATGAAATTCTTGTTTTATGCAGATCAAACTTCCTACAAAATCTAGTTTGAAAGAATTGGCTGCATCCATTAACAAACATCTAAAAGTCAGGAATCAAGTCGACAAAGATGAGCTATAGAATAGATCAATTTTTTTGGGAGAAAAGCATTTAGCATCTAGCAATATAGGGAAAAAAAATTATATTATGGTTCCTTGCTTAAGCATTTTCAAACTGTCTTCAGCTTCCCTCTCCCTTTTTTGATAGTCCAGATATAACTTAGCCTGTAATCAGAATGAGCTCACTGCCAAATGGCAAAAAGTTTGAGCATGATTGGCTAGTAATGAGCTAAAGAACATACATAATTACTTCAAAAAGTATACCAGTCAACATTTTTCCATTCAAATCTCGTAGAAAACTCACCTGCAAAATACAAGCTTAAAGTTGATACACTACAGTCTGATAATTAGCGTGTTCCACTTGGACGCACATTGATATAGAAGCTACATGTTGTAACGAAGTCTCTATGTGTAGATCAACTAACCAATATATTTATCTCTGAAATTGAAAAATTAATGCGTGTCTGTGCATATGCCAGTTTGCATAGTGGTTTTACGACTGTGTACCTCCTGATTAATCTGTAGTAGAAGCTATTCTATGAAATAAAAGGGTGCTACTTTTTATCGAAAATAAAGTAAACGTGAAACTCATTCTTCTTGTTATACATGCAAGTAGATGTATGTCAAGCCTCACCATATGCACGATCTCATGGAAGCTCCAATTTCCAAATCGCTGAACAGTTAATGTACGATTGCCCAAAAACCATTTAACATTGGTCTTTTCATTAAGAACAAAGCTAGTAGTATGAAAGCAATTTCATAAGCTATATTATAAACATTATATACTATGTTTGCCACATTAAAACTTGGGTGCATTTTTTTAACGACATGAAAATTTCACTGACAAATGACAATAAAGTAATACTTAAACTTCATGCTCACTAGGCATAAACAGACAACTTGGAATTCTCAGCATATATTTACTGATAAAATATGGGGGCAGTGCAGAACACTTACAAATCTCTTAAGTAAATGGAAAAAAATAAACAGCAGAATATCTAGCCCACTAGTGAGATACAAGATGGAGATGGTTTTTTTTTTTGATTGTTTAGATAGCTGACTATAAATGACCAATTTGAAGGATGCTATATTCTAGCATCAAACACGCGTGTGAAGCTGATCCACAGAACTCTTTTCAACATTCACATCCTGTTGACCCCTGTTGCCGTCCACCGCCACCAACATCAATCGTCTCAGGCATGTATCTGTCACAATCAACAACAAGCAATCAAATGAAAACTCGAAGACAGTACAGTACTCCACCCATCCTCCTTAAAGAGAAACACTTGAAACTAGCTAGTGCTCTAAATGAAATAGCAAGTTATAAGTTCTTTCACAGTGGTGGAATGAAAAGTAATAAATTCAAAGCAGCAAATCAAGACCACTAAATCTTATAATAGAATGCATCTTTTCCTTCTCCTTGTTATTATCTTTAATATTCTGAAATCCTAACATAAAATTTCTTAAACGGCTCACAGATAACAATGTGCATAAGAAAAACTAGAATTTAGAATACTTACAATTCTTCTTCAGGTTCATTCTTGAGTGCATTTTTGGTTATACACTGAAAAGCAGCTTCAACATTAAATCCTTCTTTTGCAGAAGTCTCAAAGTATGGTATGTTCCCCTTGGAAGCACACCAAGCCTTTGCTTTCTTCTCAGAAACCTGAAACAGATGAGATAGTAACAATTAACAAATGTAGATATGCAGACATTTGATTGCATGTATAAATTCACAACTCTAAGCAGAAAGTCTATTAACTACAAATAGGTTATGGAGAATTCTAAGATAAGAAATCTAACAGACTGTTACTTAATTATCTAGAAATGGGGGGTTATGGGGAATTATCTGCTACAACTAGGTGTAGGTGAGCTCTCACGAGCTTGAGTGTGTAACTGTGTACGATTCCCTTAATAATGTCAAGAAGTGATTATGCTATGAGGTGATAAGTAACTTACAACTCGGCTATTCCCACCATCAACATCTACTTTGTTTCCCAGCACCACAAATGGAAAGTTTTCAGGGTCGGATGGACTAGCCTGAAAATAAATTCGATTACATAGAATATCAATCACTGTTTTTAGGAACCGTGGTAGGATTACTCGGAAGCCCAAGATTAAAAATCACCTGAATAAGGAATTCTTCTCGCCAGTGATTGAGGTTCTCAAAAGATTTCATGACATTTACATCATAAACAAGGACGCAACAATCTGCACCTCGGTAGAAAGCCACACCAAGACTTTGAAACCTCTCCTGACCAGCAGTATCCCAGATCTGCATGTACATGGAGAAGAACATCTCAATTTTCATATCCTAAAATATGTCATAGAACTAATGGGAAACAAACTGTTGAGATAAGAAAAACCAAATTCGATTTAATACAAGATGATAATAAAAAAAGAAGATAAAACAGCTGAGTGCATAGATAGCACAATGACATGGTTATTTAAGTAAATAATGCTAGCAACAACTCTCTAAATTGTAGCTGGACAAAACAGCAGTAATAATGTAAGTAGGCACCAAAAATATTCTCAAATTTTTATCCAAAAATTAAACAGGATATTTTCTTATCTCTTACCTGCAATGTGAACAACCTATCTTCATAGTGAACTTCCTTGGTAAGGAAATCAGCGCCAATGGTAGCCTTATACTGATTACTAAACTTTTGGTTCACATACCTAGTTTTAGGGGAAAGAGTAATATTTGATCATTTCACTTCACAATATTGACAAAAATTAATTAACAAAACATAAAAATACCGATAAAATAATAATAATTCCTGATCAGTAATAATCAAAATATAAGAGGTAAAAAAAGGAGAATTTTTCAGCATACTGATTCATCAGTGATGTTTTGCCAACCCTGCCAAATAAAGCAAAGAAAGTTCAGTCAAATAGCTTGTAATACATGATTTAATTGATAACAAATATTAGGTCTAAAACAATGGCTATGCATAATAATAGGGAAAAAAGTAAAGAAGCCTTCAGAAAACTATGTCGAGTAATCAATTCCACACTCTAATATCTAATAATTCAATCGAGCAATAACAATTAATAACATGCGGCGGCGATGAAGGCATTATGAACCATTTTGTTGATGAAAGCGAAGAAGAAGCATATATATATATACCCGCTATCTCCGAGGATTATGACCTTTAATAACATGCGGCGGCGAGATGCCATGGATCAATACAATACAATAATTGGATCTTCGTTTCCTTTGTAAAGAGAAATTTCTGGGAATTTGGATTTGCTTCGCGTATAAGCCAACGGATGAAGAAGAAGAAGAAGAAGAGCAATTTGGTAAATTCACATAAACAAAGTACAACAATGTTAATGATTGCCTCACGCAACTCTTTGCACCCTACACGTCACTCTTTTGTTTCCTAGATCTAAGATGCCAGTACTTTTAAAGTTTTACAACTTATGGTAGTTCTATTCGTTCAAGAGATTAATCTTTATAATTACGTAAATAAAATTTGACTTATAAAAAAAAACACATATTTGACCGTTAAAAAAAATTAAACTAATCTAATAGAATATCACAAATCAAAAATTGCAAAAAACTGATATTTCAGAATCAGATCTATTCGGATTAATTTTTCATTAACCGTGTGGTTTTGTTTAGTCGGCAATTTTTGTTCCACCAACTCAACCACAAGAGTTAAATTTCATGAATTAAAAATTGATTATCAATTTGAGTTTTACGAAAATAGTACCTCAGATATTATACCAATCGTTTATGCCTTGTTTTAGTATTTAAGTTTTAAATATTTCTTTCAGTTATGCAAAAGTTATCTATATCTATAGTTGTTTTTTTTTTGAAGCAATATATCTATAGTTGTTGAAAAACATTTATCAACAAATAAATATGACCCCCTTTATCAACAACTCTTCATCTTAGAATTTTTGGACGCACAGTATATGTTCCAAACTCTCCACTTATAACGCACTATGATGGATCCTCAAAGAATTTAAGAATTATATTGGATATTAATATCCATGTTTAATAAACTATCTTCAGCGGGGAAAAAAATGACCGCAGTTTATCAACTTCTAATATAATTGACATTTGTATATATTATAATTATTTTGAACAGTAATTTATGATTAGCATTTTTATAACAAGTTGATTAAGAAGCTAATTCTCGTGTTTATATAAATTGTACACCCACAGGTTGTTGAAATTAAATTTATTTTGCTTAGATAAAAAAGTAGTAATATTTAGATTTAGGATCAAACTAGTTAAATTTGAGTCCACTTTAAATTATGTTTGGTCTCACAAAAAAGTAAAACCAACAAACCAACCAATCCAAACCGCATTAGTTTGGTTTAGTTCGGATTTTTTTGTAGAAGTCAACCAAACCAAATCTCGTGTATTTTTTTCCTTGCGGTTCGGATTGTTTTTAGTCTCAAAACGAACCAACCACACAGCGAACACCCCTAGACTACTGCTACTACCCGTCCCATTTTGTGGGCTTTAGCATCTTTTTAAGAAACATGATTATCTATATAAATAACAATTGAAAATCTCCTCATTTAATTTCTTGACACATGTCACAACTCGAGGATTTTGGCAATAAATATAAATATATGTCACCTATATTTATATTAATTAATTAATTATTTTGTTATTTGTTCAAAAGGAAAATAAAAAAATTAAAACGGTTTATTTATTGTGTAACGTTCCAATATGATTTATGAGAATAAAAAAAAGTTATTTAATATTGTAACTCTCTACGTGTATAAATATCCCAAGTTGGGTGTTGGGTTGAGTCACTCTCAACACCATCACTTCATCTTCCCTAAACATCATTTGTTCATCACAAAACATCACACTTCTTGGAAGCTTCTTCTTCACCATTTTCGAATTCCACGTTGAAGGAGTAGAATAGATTTGCATGTGAACATTGGGTGTTGGGTTGAGTCGCCTAGGAGCTATATTGTTGATTTATAAGTTGAATAGAAGGTTTTGAAGCTTCAGATCGAGTGTTGGTGAATTTGGGTCGAGTTTGGTAGCTTAGGGAAGAAATGGGTGTTGCTGAAATTTATTTTATTACTATTAGATCATGATTTGACATGTTGTCAATTAGGTTTTCCATCATATGTATATAGATGTGTAATTTTTTGACACTCATGTATTGTAAATCATCCTATCAAATGAAATTGTATTTCCATGTTTGTTCATAGTGTGAAATATACTTTGGGTAAAGATTTTCATAACCTGTTACACCCATATATGTCCACAGCGTGAAATATACTTCGGTGTACGTGTACCTCCAGTATGATGATATCGCAAAAGAGTTGTGTCCATTTACCAAAAAATGTGATATTGCACTATGAGGATAAACTTGAATGTGGAAATAGTGGCCCCAAAACAACTATGAACTGGAGGTATATTTAGTAAGATAAACTATGACTAAATTAGTAATCTATTTGGCCAAAAACAATGATCTGGATGTTAAACAAACATCTATTTTCCCAAAAACATTTATTTTATTCTCATTGTTAAATAAATTATCTATCACTCAATGTTAAATAAACTATGAACTAGCCCAAAAAAATGTTTCTATTTAGTAATCTACCCATCTACTAATTTTGGCCCATTAAATGTGTAAACCTTATAACCGGTCAAGACCCAAACAAAATAGAACATATATTATATGTACTTATTTACCTTACCATTTGCAAAACTTATTTAATAAAAATGCTTTAAATAATTAACTTATTTAAAAAAACTATATAATCATATTTTTAATGTATGAATTTATAATGTATAATCATATTGTAACTGAATTAATTAAAAATGTTACAAATTTAAATGTAAAAGGAAGTTACAAATTTAAACTTATGATAGGTTTATTTTTAACGTTATTTTTACAAATTCGTAACGTAAAAAGAAGTTACAACTTTAAACCTATCATAAGTTACAAATTTAAATGTAAAATAAAGTTACAAATTGTAACGTAAAAAGAAGTTACATTATTCAGATGTTGAGAAAGAGTAGTTGCATTATTCAGAATAATGTGTTTCAGTTGTTTTATATTTCCATTTTCTGTCAACTGTGGTCTACCACATGGTTTGTAATAAGTTGTTTGGGTAAATCCCCATTCACTTATTGTTTATGTTTTGGTTTTTAACCGTGAAATATTTCATGGTTTGTAATAAGATGTATGTGGAGTTACCCATACACCAACATTTGGTCAGTTGGATCCTTTGTTTAAATGTCAATTGAACGGGTGTGTTACACCGTAACATTTTAATATATGATTCTCCATGTTTTTTAATTGATTCTATCTTTGTTCTATGCACACCACTTGAATAATGAAGAAAATGTAAGAATAGTTACGTGCAGGCAAAGAATTTTCTGTGTGGAAACAGAGACGTGGGAGAAAACCTTCGCATGGTCAATTTGGGGATAGGGAAAAGGACCAGATCCCTCACCCTGAATATATTACAAAAATATTCTTATTATAGGTATAGATATATATTATATTATATTATATTATAAACAATTGATTTTTTAGTCTTTTTTATGTGTTTTAATTTAAAAATTGATAAAATATTAAATTATGATTATTTTTTTACTTTCACTCTTACACTTATATTTTTTAAATATTCAAATATCAAAGTAAGACTAATTTTTATACTTTTTATATTAAAATACTAAACTTTTTTACATTCAGTTTTACTTTTAAATTTTAATAAACTTTCAGTGTGCCCGCGGGATCATGGGGATCCGTATGGAAGGGGATTTGAGGAGTAAAACTCCCCGAAATGGAAATCCTAGACGCGAATGGGAGACAATTTTGCATGCGGGAACGAAGAGTAGGGGAGTACTCCCCACCGTCGCTCCACCCCATTGCCCTTCCCTATAAATAATTAACGAAAATTCAGGTTTGGTTCATGTGAATCATTTTGAAATGCCACGATGTAAAGTGAAGAGTCTTTATATTGAAAATCATTAAAATTGTATTTACTTAATTATTTAAATTGTAGTCAATATTCGGTTATTATTATTGTTTTTGTCTTTTGATACAAATTCAAAAATAATAATTTAACTATTAATAATTTTAGGCAAATTATTAATTTTTTGATTAATTACACTAAGGTTACTATTAGAACTATTTGATTATAAAAATATAATTTACATTTATTTAAATCTAATAATTAATTTTACTATTTCCCTAAGCTCTAAATAAAATCCCCAAAAAATAATTCTATCATTTTATCGTTTTTTTCTTTCGTTTCACGGGTCTTGGTAGTGGGTTACTCTTTTTCATTTCATCGAGTTTGTTCAATTTTCTTTATATGTTTGTTATTGTTATTATTATTATTATTATTATTATTATTTTCTATTAAATAAGTATCCGTATTATTAAAAAAAACTTAATAATATAAAAATTTACATATTCAAAAACATAAAATTTGTAGTTTTTTTACTATATACCATGCACAACACGGGCCTACATATTAAATGATTTTTCTTACATATTAAATAATACTACTATTATCTCCACTCACATCATTAAAGTTTTAGTACAAAATAGCCAAATTCATCATGATTTATGGTTTTAATATAAATATTATTTTGGTAAAAACAAAAAAAAAATTAAATAAATATATTTTAAATAAAAATTAAACAATAAATTAAGTTTATAGAAAAATAAAAATGAATAAAAAAATAATTATGTGAGATAAATTATTTGACCAAATTTATATTTTTGTCGGTTCACAATTGGAATAAAAATTCGTTCGATTGCTGTTAGGTGACATTGTGGAGTTTACTTTAATAACCCGTATTGAACTCACCGTTGGATATTCTCAAAAAACTTTTACATCAGTCAATTTCCACCATAGAGTTTTTGCAAAAATATAATCTAATAAAGACACATGTTATTATTGAAATAGAATATAAAACAAATCAAGGCACAATTATCCTATAGATTTTTTTGGTTAATATACATATTCTTTTTGTCAAAAAATATAGGAATCAAGCCTTACACATTTGTTTCCCAAAAAAATTAGCGATACACATTTTTTTACAACGAAAAGACTATACACATCCCAATTTTACCGGTTTCGAAGCACAATGTTTAATTTAATTTCATTAGCAATGAATCAATTATTATTCATATTCAGTTGACGTATTTTTCTATTGCCAGTGACTTATTTTTTACACCCTTTATTTAGGAACGTTTTAAAAAAAATTAAGATGTTTTTTCCTGACTAATTCATAATATCTTGAATAATCATTATTTAATATATATTCATACAAATATATATTATATACTACAAATACATAATTACTATTATTAATCAATAAGGCACAAATGACAATAACAATAATAATAACCGTAAAATACAAAACGATGTATCGTACTAATGTCAAAAGATAAAAACTAAAATGTGTTTACAATATTGATACATCAAAACACTATAATCATGACTCCTCACACATTCTTGGTAAAAAGTGTCTTTAATCTATTTGACAAACATAAATCAATTAAGCAATATATTTGTGTCTGTGTGGGGGGGCATTTAAGAATTTATAATAGTATACTAATAATTTGTACTTTTTTTCCTGACCAATCTACTTAAAATGTTTCCCGTGCGTCGCACGGGCATGTATACTAGTTTATCTATATTTTATAAAAAGTATTTTCTGCCCAAAAAAAAGTATTGTGTAATATACCATTTAACTGTTTATCTCTCCATATAAGTAAATGTGAATTATTCCATAAATGTTAAAAAATCTCGTAATAAATAAAGGTGTATATGTGGGAAAAAATATTAAATGCTTTATTGAAAAGTAAACAACACACAATTTTAGACAAATTCATTTTATTAAAAACATAAGTAGAGATAAATCCAAACCATTTTATTAAACATAACAATAAAAAAAAACAATATGTGTGGTTGGGTTGGAAGGAAAAAACGTCCTCCGAACTGAACCAATCGGGTGAATGTAAAAGCAACTCAAACAAATTCAAACCAATGCAATTTTCAACTTGACTTTCATTGATTTACGATTTTTTTTGTTTGTTTGGATTTGAACATCCTAGTCTTTTGTTTTAACCAAATAGTTTCAAAAGTACTTATATTAATAAATAAGAGCAAATAATGTAAACAATGGAAAAACGACAATTCCCACATGCTCTTATCATACCTTTCATTTTTTATGTGCGCCTAAACCAAGTTGGATGACATTATTTTACTATAATTTAGATTAGAAATATCAAAAAATAGCTTGATAAAATCTAAATTATATAAAATAACAAAATTAATGCTATTTAAAATAACTTTTAAAAATTCTAAATAAAATATTTGTATTAGTTTAATATTTAATATTCAAATTTTATTATTTTCAATAGTTTTAAATCTGATTACACCTTGCCCAAAAATATGTGATTAGACACTCTTGTGGAAGATCTTTTTGAGAAGAAGATTCTTAAGGGAGATCTTTTTAAATGTGATACACCTAACGACCCAGATACTTTTTTTTTTCTAAATACCACTTTTGATCCTTTATATTTGCTCTAAGTATCACTTTGGTCATTTATCTTTTTTTTGATCCATTTTGGTTCTTTATCTTTCATTTTTGTGTCAGTTTGGTCTTTTATCTTTATTTTGTTTTATTTTGATCATTTATCTTTCATTTATTGTTTCATTTTGGTCCTCTTAAACAGAACATTTTGGTGCAAAATGTGAAATTGTTTGAAGTATAATTATTTGAGTAGTTTTATCTGGTATGACACAATTCGCAAGAAAAACACTGTAAATGCGAATCACCGCATAACTAACTATGATCATATTCTCCAAAACGTGAACGTGATTAACACATCAAATTTGATTAAAGGTCGTCAGGAATCATACACCATATATTGCCAAGTAAGAAAAATAGGCAATTGCAAATACTCCCTCCGTCTCATATTATATTATTTTTTTGAAAAAAAAAATTATCCCATAATACATAACTTTTTAAAATACCAATACAACATCAATTTTCTTTTTCAGTCATACCTTCATTATTTAATATATTTCTTCCTACAATTTTACTTTTTATGTTCCAATGTCATTAATAAAGAACAATTTGATAAACTAACTCACAATCTCTAACATATAATATGGGACGAAGGGAGTAGTTATTTAGCCACTTGGTAGACACATGACTCATCCCTGGTAGCCAAAACATCATGAATAGGATGGAAAATGTAGCAGACAATGTAATTTTTTAGTGCACCTTAGACACGAAAATAAAAATCAGCTTAGCCTCAATAAATAGCAAGACAAACACACCCCATTAAATACTAGAACATCAACATCAAATCCCATCAGAAAATACGTTGCACCCACCAGAACCAGTAAGCAAAACATCATTGTTTAACCAAAAGAAGCAAAAAGGTTGCCTTTTAGCAGACCAGGCAACAAAAAACGTCTGATAAATTTGAGGTCTAACACGCCAGAAACACAATAAATTGTAAAAAAGCAGGCAAAGCTGGAGCCCTCCAACAGAAAAGGCTATAGAAATTCAATCAAACTAAAAAGTGACACAAACTATATACTAAAATGACCTATCTAGGGTGATGAATAACAAGAGCTTATGAAAAAACAGCTTATGAAGATACAATATTTGTTATTGAGAACTTATGAGTTAACATGAAAGCTTATTAATCTGCATAAGTTGTTTCATAAGCTCAAAAATAAGTCAAAGATAATTGAATTTGTTGGATGTGTTTGTTTGATGAGTTGTTTCATAATCTGAATTTGTTTGATGAGTGTTTGTTAGGATGGGCAAAAAAAAAATGCAAACTTAAGAAAAAAAGCCTCTTAAAATGCAGCATAAAACGTTGTATACTAGAAAAAAGAGCTTCTTAAAGTTGTTACTCCGACAGATCATTAGTAAAGAATAACAAGATCAATAAATTCAAATCCAATATTGTCAAAAAAAAAACAAATCAGCACTGAACATCAAAACACTCATCAAACAAACACATCCAACAAATTCAATTATCTTTGACTTATTTTTGAGCTTATGAAACAACTTATGCAGATTAATAAGCTTTCATGTTAACTCATAAGTTCTCAATAACGAATATTGTATCTTCATAAGCTGTTTTTTCATAAACTACCTTGACAAGCTTATGAATAATAAATAAAAGCTTATATATTTGCATAAGCTCAAAAATAAGCAAATCCAAAGGGTCTCAAAAAAACCCACCATGTATAAAAATAATTGGAAGGCATAGAATATGAAACTGAAACTGTATACGCAGCTATATAGAATTGGCAAACCACTTGAACAAAACTACCTTCACAAAACTAACTATGGCTCAATGGATATCATTGCAGTAAGCAAAATGATAGTAATTGTCAAAAACAGTTATTTCAAGTCAAGAGGTGTTCGTATTTCACAAAAGAAAAACCATTAAACCCAAAACTAAAAGTGCCAAACAATCAAGCTGAACAGGAATCATAATGAAATATGAAGATACTACAAAATTGATGAAAATTAAATAGAAGCAGTGAGGCCTTAAAATCAAATGTTCAAATTGATTTTCCCCAGATAACAAAAAGGAATCTAATTTTATACTCCGTACCAAACAAACAACAATTATAAAAAAGCTTAAGCAGTTGCGGCTCCTCCTATCTTCATTGGTGCAGCTTCGGTTCCTGAGTTAAAACACCACACAACAATTAATTAACAAACCAAGAGAACAAAGAAATAACTGTGAATAGTAATATTGCATGTTGAAATTGAAAACGGTGGAAAAGTACCCTCTCTGAAGCCACTCTTGAATCGGCGCGGAACATTACGCAAGTACCTCATCCTACCAGTTCCTGTGGTCTTTCTACGGATCGCCTTAACGCTCCAGTTATCTGAAATCGTAAATCAAAGGTAATCAATAAAACAAAACACAAACCCTAATTGAAATCAGACGAATCGTAATTGGGAAAGAGTAACTACATTTCCTGACGCGAGCAGCGGGGTAAGCACAAGCTGAGCATCGGCTTTTCTGAAGGTGGAAACTGCGGCGGCCGCACCTCACGCAGAGAACGTGAGTCTTGTTCCTCCTCTTACCGAAACTCCCTGTTCCCTTCCCCTGCGTTCCATTCAAAACCACAAATCAAAATCACAGCAGAAACGGAATCATATCATATAGATATACGTAGATAGAGAAGGAGCGAGAGAATGAAGTAGTACCATCGAAGCAGATGCAGAAACCCTAAGAGTTGCAGAGCTTTTTGGCCGAAGAAAACTAGGGTTAGTGGAGGCTAGCAGTACTTATATCTGTGGAAATCAACGGGTTAGTGGAGTGCGCAAGCCCAATTCACAAGGTCTCAAGATTAACCACAACTTAATAGTTAATTACACCACCTTTTTTGCTAACATGCACCCATATCTTTGATTTTAATTTTTTCTAAAATCTCATAGTCCAAAATATACTTCCATTTGTTGTTGATTATCATACCACACGTTAAATGTCATATCCCAAAATATACTTCCATTTGTTCGGTGTGTAGATATTCGTTATACGTGACGATATTCTACGCCACTAGATAATATAAGCAAAAAAATCGGTTTTCTTTTGATCTGTTTTGTTTTTATTTTTTTAAAAAATGGATTTATAATTTTAATAGATAAATCTGTTTTTTTTTCAAAATAGATTTATCTATTAAAAAATAAATTTGTTTTTCTTTTTTCAACAAAATGAATTTATCATTCTAATAGATAAATCCGTTTGGATTTTTTTAACTACAGATTTATCTCTTAATTAGACAAATCTGTTTAAGAAAAATCACAGGGGTAAAATGGGAAGAACATATATTGGTGGGGGATATGGAAGCTAAAGATGGGGGTATAAAAAATAAAACCCATCCTAAAACAAGTACAGATTATAAAATTGCCCAAGTGAGGCCAATCCTAACTAAACGAACCAATATATCTCAATTGGGTTTATGTGACCCAACCTGATTTGGTTCACAACCCACGGTGGTGCAAAATCACACGACTCTTGTATGTATCGCGATTCTGCGATACGACGGTGATACACCACGACACGTCAAGATTTCTGATACACACTACGATCTGTACAGCTAGGGGTGTTCAAAACCGAACCGAGCCAATAGAAAATCGCAAATCGAACCAAACAAAACTGAAAACCGCAAAAAAAATTGCTTTCCTTTAGTTTGGTTCGGTTTTATATTATTTAACTCCATGATTCGGTTCGGCTCGTAGTTTCGATTAAAGAAACCAAACCACAAAGTCCTGTATATAAAAATAAAATTAAACAACGCAATATATGTAGATAATAAGTTCATCATGGACTTAAAATGACATGACATTTTCATCACACCGTGCAAGAGAGTATTATATAGTATACATTTCTTAATACTAAATGGGATAATAGTTTTTTAACCATTTCATATAGTGATTTTATACAATTGTATAATACGTATGAATTCAAGATAAGCTAATAAAGGATCTCTCTTCCACTCCCCGTCAAGCCAAAGTGCCTCATCCTCTCACCTTACTTCGAAGTAGCTGTACATCGGACTCCATAGTTGGCTTTCTCTACTCACAAAGACCTCTTAATCTGCATATTATATCTTTCATTCCAAGTAAGAGTCATCAATGTTTCCTAACATTTATTAATTAATATAGTTGTGGCACATTGGGTAAGTTAATCTACAACCTTTTAAATTGTGTTTTGTCTCATCAAAAACCGAACTAATCTAAACCGCATCGGTTTGGTTTGGTTTGGTTTGGTAAGCCAACCAAACCAAACCAAATTGCATCTATTTTTGTCTTGCGGTTCGGTTCATTTTTTTGTTCAAAATCGAACCAACTCGCTCCGCGAATACCCCTACGTACAACTAGAGGATCATTTTCTATCGAATCGCCATACATATCCCATATATCGTACGATAATATTGGGCGAAATTTCACAATATGATTTGACATTATTATGAAGTATGATCTAAATTTATAAGTAAATCACAAATAAAATTTTAACACTTTCCATTTAGAAAAACTTATTTTCAATAACACATAGTTAATATTGGGCAAAATTACTCTCAGGCTCCCTTAGGTTATTTTCAGATTTCAAATCAGTTCTTTATGTATTTTTCCCTAATCGGTTCCTTAAATTTCAAAATGTTGACAATGTTACCCTTTTTTACTATTTCTGTTTAGTTTCTGTTAAAAAATTTCCTATGTGATTGTTACCATGCTTAAGTGGCAGTACATTTGTTTTTTTACAACAAAACACTTGTTTTTATAATTAAATTTTCAATTAATTTTAATTAAAAATTAAAAAAATTGTGAAGCATTAATTGCTGCAACCAGATCTATCCCTTTCATGGTGAAATCTATAATTCATATCTCTAGCAGAATCTTCTCACGGTTAAATTGTTATGTTCTCTTGTTCATGTTCTCTTGTTTGGTAATTGGATTTTTGTGACTTCATTTTGCTTCAGACCAGTCTCGAGTTGAGGTGCAACTGTGTCATTCTGCAGATTCATAAACACTGGAACTTTTGGTGGGTGTTTGTGGTTCCTGTAATGATGCTTGAAGTGAAATCAATTATAAGTGGTTTTTATCAATGTTGCACAAATGGGCTGGAAGGAGAGTGCATTATGCTTTTTTGAATTAAAGAGAGATTGAGATTGATGAAGTTGTAGGAGAAAGAGGAGAGGATCCAATATTCATCCAGTGTAACCTTTGACACTGAGATGATCTTTTCCTCTCCCTCTTGAAGATGAGATCCATGTGTAGGAGAAGATGAGATCTGGGTATGAAGAATGAAGTTCATGATGAAGAACATAAATCCTAATTGCCATTATTTTGAGATTTTTTATTTTTAATAAAAAATTAAATAAAAAACTTAATTATTCTCTGAAATCAAAGGTGGACATGCCACCTCAATTTTATTGTAATCCACATCAGCACCATTTAAATAACGGGAAAAGGTGCATTAGTTTTAACATAGAACCTATGTGAAACAAAAAAAACAATATTATTTAGACAAAAAAATTTAGACAAAAGTAGACAAAAACCAACTTACAATATCAATTAACCAAGTTTTTTAGGTCATTAACTAAGTGATCAATTAACTAAGATTTTAATCAACACCTCAAAAACTGTGAAAAAACAGATTGACTAATGATCTAAAAAATTTAATTAATTAGTGTTGTAAGTTGATTTTTATCTATTTTTGACTAAAATTTTTGGCTACATAACATTATTGATCAAAAAAAAACATTAAAGAACCCCAAAAGCAATTTTCCCTCAATATATCTCGTGCCAATATATTCACATCCCAGTTTGGCTTTCTCGTTTATTTGGGTTTGGCAAAAGAATCGAGTGGAAAAATTTAAAATTACTGAGACTATTATCAATTCTTCTCATACAAAATTAATAAGAGACTATTACCAAGTTTTGGGAATCAATTTTTAACAACGAAATGGCTGTAATAAAATCATCAAGAAAACATTTAGAAATTCTAAACTAGATAAATTTGGGTTGGAAATGTAGTAGAGAAATTTGGGTAAGGAGGTCCTCATCTGATCAGCGTATTAGACCTCACAATTAGATCAATCGGATGCTAAACTAGATAATGTAATTTTTTAGTAAAGTTAAGAAATGAAAAAAATAAATCGGCTTAACCTCTACAAATAGCAAGTTTTACACCCACGTTAGATAAAGGACATCACACACACAACCCCAACAAATAGCAAACACCTACATAATTGTTCCAACCAATGCAGAAAAATGTTGCCATATCAATGGACGGGGCAATGAGATACATCTAATCAAGTTTGAGATCTCACACGCCAGCCACAAACAAATGGTGAAAAAGCAGGCAAAGCTAGAGGCTCGAACGGAAAGACTAGAGAAACTCGATTCAACTAACAAGAGACAAAGAACCATAATAAAGTGACCTCTCTTGGGATTGTAAGCAATGACTAAAATGTTTAAGGGCTTTAGTTACAAAAAAGTTGTGACACCTGAAGCTTGTCCAAATGAAGTGGGAAAGCTTGATATGCATCTAACAAACAAGTTTCACAAAATACAAACCATAAGCTTAGCAAACAAATCCAGCTAATAAAGTTCCCATGATAGGCAAAACAAGTTGTTTACTTGAAAAGCAGAGCCTCTTAAAATGAAGCAATCCAAATCAAACTTCTACTAACAGATAAAAAACAGACGCCACAATGTACTGAATGAGTAAAGAATAACAAGACACTCATCAAATGAACATATCCAACAAATTCAGTTAACTTTGACATGAGGCGAACCATCTATTAAGTAAGAAAAGAATCGGAATGCATGGAAATAACAAGTCAAACGAAACTCTATATTAAACCATATAGAATAAGCAAACCACAAAATTCAAACTACCTTCACTCAACTAATTATGGCTCAATGGACATCACTGCAGCAAACAAAATAACGATTGGCTAAGATAGAATTTCAGGCTAAGGGGTTTTTGTATTACGCAATAGAAAAACCATTTAAACCCAAAACTATAAGTGCCATAAAATCCAACTGAACAATAAAAAGTCTTGCAATCATGTTGAAATATAAAGATACTACAAAATTTGTGAAAGTTAAATAGAAGCAATGAGGCCTTAAAAACAAAAGTTCTAATTGATTTGCCCCAAACAACAAAAAGAAATCTAATTCTATAACTCCGTACCCAGCAAACAACAATGTTCCAAATGCTTAAGCAGTTGCGGCTCCTCCAATTTTCCTTGGTGCAGCTTCGGTTCCTGAGATAAAACACCACACATCAATTAAACTGTAAATGGTAATTGTGAAAATTGGAATTGAAAACGGTTGTTATAGTACCCTCTCTGAAGCCACTCTTGAATCGGCGAGGCACATTCCGCAAGTACCTCATCCTACCAGTTCCTGTGGTCTTTCTACGGATCGCCTTAACGCTCCAGTTATCTGAAATTATAAATCAAAGATAATCAATTAACCAAACACAAACCCTAATTTGAAATTACATTTCCTAATTATGAAAAATCAAATGATTAGTAATTGGGAAAGAGTATTTACATTTCCTGACGCGAGCAGCAGGGTAAGCACAAGCTGAGCATCGGCTCTTCTGGAGGTGGAAACTGCGGCGGCCACACCTCACACAGAGGACGTGAGTCTTGTTCCTCCTCTTACCGAAACTCCCTGTTCCCTTCCCCTGCGTTCCATTCAAAACAACACATCAAAAACACAGCAGAAAAGGAATCATATCATATAGATATACGTAGATAGAGACGCAGCGAGAGAATAGAGAAGTACCATCGAAGCAGATGCAAAAACCCTAAGAGTTGCAGAGCTTTTTAGCCGAAGAAAACTAGGGTTAGTTGAGGCTAGCAGTACTTATATCTGTGGAAATCAACGGGTTAGTGGAGTGCGCAAGCCCAATTCAGATGGTCTCAAGATTAGCCACAACGGAATAGTTAATTACACCACCTTTTTTGCTAACATGCACCCATATATTTGATTTTAATTTTTTCTAAAATCTCATAGTCCAAAATATACTTCCATTTGTTTCTGATTCATACAACACATTAAATTTCCTTAAGGGTATGTTTGGAAAGAGAGGGGAGGGGAAGACTTAGAAAAAATTAGTCTATATTTTAAAAATAACATGATAGATAACAATATAATAATTTTAGTCACACTTCATTTATAATTATTGACATTTTATAGTTTGCTCAATATAGATTTGAAAAATAAGTCCTACCCTCCAACCCCCTCCCAAACATACCCTTTGGTTTATTTATTGAGCAATTGTAACATCTAGACATGCTTGATGAGCTGTGTGGGCGCTGGAGGAAAAAGAAGACTGATGGGCTGAAAGTGGGGGATTATATGAGGATGCTTGATGAGCTCAGACCGGAGAGGATGTTTGTTGGCGATCCTTTGAGGAGCACCGGAGTGCTAGACACTTTGAGTAGCTCTCACTGTACAGGGGCTTCATCAGCTGAGGCGACTTTAGAGTTCGCTACATGCCTAATAGGTGTCTGCGACAGTTTGGGTACTTTTAGGTCATCCCACGTGACACTCTTGCACATTCTCCGAGCCATGATACCTGCATCTTTCAAATCGCCCACTTTATGCCGAGTGTGACTGACGCTCTGCGCACTACTCAACTCTGCTCAGGAGCGCGGATGAGGTTGGACCTGGCTACTTACAGTGGTACGTCGGAGTATCTATCCAGATCATTATTCGGCTCAAAGCACCACCACCAAGACACCCGGATGAGCAAAGACTACCACAACACTATGGTGATTGGGTACAGCAGATGGTGGACATTTGTAGGGACGGGCTTCGTAGAGGCGACATCCGTATGGGTACTCAGACGTTTGCGGGACTCTATCGTCTGTTGGGGATGCTACCACCTTCCGGACAGTTACCACGTAGGCCACGTTAGGGGATTTTTTATTTGCTCTTTTATGTTTGTACTTATGTTACTTTATTATTATTAGTTCTTTCACTTGATTATTACTAGTTGTCGAGTTGTTATATTTTACGAGTTTCCATAAATTTTCGATTTCATTGATTCAATAAAACAAACTTACATAAGCGATAAATCATAAACAACTAGAATAAAAATAGACGGATAAAAAGAAAATGCAATAGAAACTACTGAGCTGGTGGAGTTAAACGACGAAGGATCTCAACGACGGTCCTTCTGGTTTCGACGTAAAGATTAATATAACCCTTCCATTTAAACGTAATATGAATGGACATCATGGCTCGGAGGTCATCCTCGTTGTTGACATCCATGGTAGACCAGTACACACCTCCATCAGCCCATTCCGGTTTCCGATAAACAAGACGAGTTATCTCATGGTCGTCGTTCTCAGGTTGAACCATCCGCAGTAGTTTCTGCTTAAAAGCAGCAAATGATATGCAGTGTTTTAACCTACACTGAATAACATCTCTCCCATCGAAACCTACACCATCATCTTGTAATGCCCTGATGATCCGTGAGCCTCAGATTAGAATGAACGATAGTGAGGGAAGAAGACTCATAGTATGCCATTAGGGAAGCCTGCATCATCTTGATTGTGTGAGAGAAGTTGAATTTTTGGTGTGAAAATAGTGAGGGTGAGAGTGGGTATTTATAGATGTTGTCAAAGATTATCAACCGTTGATGTTGTCGGTACAATCTACGTCGTTAATCAACATTGAAAGTGAAATCCTAAACCATTAAATTTAATAAAAACAAAATTTTAAAAAAAATATATTAATGGGATCATATATTTCTCAATGTACGCACTAAAATAGATTAATATAAAGGTATATATGATTTTTATTATAAAACATTTAGTGATTTGTATATATCTATGTGTAGTTATTATTTTAGTTGGGTATATACGATCCCAATTTTTTTTTTCATCATCGTGTTTTACCATATGTTACCTTTGATGGATTTGAAAACGTATATACGATTTGTTTATAAAACACCAATCATATTTATGTCACCTAATGGTATATACAATGCCCATTAGAAATAAAATAGTGTTTTCTTTCTAAACAATCCATTTTATACCATCGTATATATGGACTCATTCAAGTATGTTGCTACTCATCATCAATAAAAAAAAAAAAAAACTTTTTTCAATGGGTATGTTGAGATTTTCAGGGGTATGTGGGGTATGGAGATTTTAGTGAGGGTATAAAAAAAAACCCTTTTTATTTTAAAGAATGTCACGGGCCAAAATATACTTCCATATAGTTCTCACCAATATCACCACACAATAATGGAGTAATTTAAAAATAAAATAAAAAAACTCAAGACATAAATGCCTTCTTCTGCATTAGCAAATGATATATTTTTATATATAAATTTCATAAGATTTAATAAAAAATATTATTTTTGCTTTCACCAAGACAGCATTTTTTTTTGTTTTTTGATTGGTGTCATTGTTGATGCATTAAATTGTGCCTATGCCATACATGCATTTCTAGATGTAAATGTAAATGATCCAACATTTTCCCACGAAACTGTAAAAAAAAAAAAAAAGGTGAATGATTAACTTGAAAGTAAATTTAGATGAACTAGTACCAGCAGATAATTTTCTCATTTGTCTGTACTCTAATACTTTGCTTGGGTTCTGTTTGATCATTAGATTCAATATAAACAACATAAGGGTTCTCTGTCTGCTCCTACTTGACAGACATATCCGTACGTGTGCCAAATCTCCTCATGAATGACAGACAATTTGCAGTTTTAACACATAGAACCCGTGTTCATGTTTTTACATAGTTTTGTCAACTGTCAAGTTGCGACAGTTAAGTAATTACATAATTTAGAACGGTGGTGGTTGGAGGACTTAAAAACTGGTCACTCTCCGAAAGTGACCTCACATTACAGAAAATGGAATGCACCTTACACTTATCTTCATAATTAATTCTCTCTTTTCATTTCTTATGCCAACCAGATTACTATGGACTATCGATAGGGGACCATGCACTTCTTCAATTCAATCTTCCTAAGGCAAACTCACACATGATGTTATGTTATGCACAGTAGTGACACAGTGAATTTTGTTGTTGATACAGTATCTATCTATCTATATAGTTGATGCTGCTTAGTTAGGAGGTGCATTAATTAGTAATTACCATGCAAGACATTGAACTCTGAAGGAATTAATTAAGGACTGACTATTTGAATATTTAGGGGCTCTTACGTTTCAAATTTGGCTCTCTTAAAGTGTTAATTAGTAGTAGTAGTAGTATTTGTACACAAGCTCTTTTTTTAATCTTTTAGTCACCGACCACCTTTAGCTTTGCATCTTAATCAATGCCACTACACTTTAAACAACACGTAGTCAATAAAACAATACAACAATATATATATTTATGTAACTTAGATATACTAAAGTCCCCAAACTCATAGCCTTTTCTTCAATTATCTTTAACCAAAAAATAGGAACAAGTAACAACCAAAATATCAGCAAGCAATATATATATATATATATTGAAGTGGTGGGACCCCAACAAAAGCACTATGGTCCTTAGGTAGATAATTATCGGATTATGATCATATAGCCACTAGGTTTGAAGGTTTCATCTGTAGAGAGGGAAAGAGAGAAGGTTTGAAAGGGACAGACATAGAGAACAAGATGGACAAAAAGGCAAAGCTGAAACCTAAACAAAAGGAAATACAATACAATACAACTCTTTAGAGGACAATTGATTTTCTCTTTAGGTAACCTTAAGAATAGAGTTATCAGCTACACATCTCTTTATATTTAAATCATCAGAGTGAGGACAAAATTGGATCATTTTTTGTGTCTTCACAAACAGAACCACAAATGCTGCTAAGAGAAACCATTTGCAAGTCCAAGGTTTTACTTCACAAAACCATGAAAAACATCAAATGTTTCATCTTTGGAAGGTACCAAAAAAAACTACACAGATCTCTGTCCTTTAATCCATTCCTCAGTTGTAGTAGCAATGCGAGAACATACACAAGTGATCAATTTTACAATGAGTTTTATGATATACTACAATCTGATCTGAATAGAATGAATAGGAGTGGTGAGAATGAGATTAACAACATGAGCATGTCGAGAGAGCAAGTAATAGGAACTGGAAGGCATGTGAGTTTCGTGAAACAAAGTCCAGAAAAGATTAAACACGAAGATCATGTGGTTAAGGAGAAGAAAAATAAAGCGAAGAACAAGTCTGAGGATTTGGCACTGAAGATGAAGGAATTGGAGATGATGGATTCAAGTGATGTTGAACATGTACTAGATATTGAAGAAGCACTTCACTACTATTCTCGTCTCACAAGTCCTGTTTATTTAGATATTGTTGACAAGTTTTTCACTGATATGCATTCAGAATACAATCTTCCACATTCCTATGTCACCACCAAACATTCAAAATCAAAGTCAAAATCAAAATCAAAGGGAGGACTTGGCTCAATCAGGTTTTAGATAGATCATGATGTTAATATTATTATTATTCTGGTGTATATTGAAGAAGCACTGATATTTTGTGTTTGTTAGTTTACTTTCATTCATTCCAGTGTGCTGAAGGACTTGAGTGAGTTTGGTTTGAATTTACCTTATTGTTACATTTTTTTTCTGGTTATTTCATGCTTGAGTTGAATCTATATTGTCCATCCATCAATAATGAATTGTTTAGACTTTTATCATTTTGAAAGTTTGATTTGAGTCTACAGTTTATTTCTCAGAGATGCTTGATTTCAATCAAATTTGAAATTCAGTAGTAATTGCTAACAACTCAGAATGTCAAATTGAAGCATAGGCATTTAAAAACTTAGAATTCAATGCATACACATACGAGGGGAGTTATGTGGGAAGGGGCGATCTACAAAACGTTGAAGCAAAAGCTGATAGACACTTGTCTTTTTTTTATCTACTTAGATGAAAGGACAAATAAACACCACGCCACACACTACCACTGATCACACTCAAGTTCGAACCTAGGACCCGACATCTCCATGTCACTAAAATTGCCAAGACAACCAACAGTGAGAGACTGATACACACTTGTCTTTATTGTAACTTTTTTTCACATCAAAAAGTAATGTATCATTCACCAAGTAAATATCCAAATTGTTTTGTGACAAACCAATTTGGTTCATGAGAAATAGAAAGTATCAATTTAGTTTTAAAAAAAGTGAAAATATGGATTAAAATAGTTCATAATAGGCACTAAGTATCCCGAAAAAGACTAATTAGACTCACATTTGAGATGATAGGACTTAATTAGTACTTTTCACCATTTTTATTGAGATCACCTACCATTGCAAGTGTAGGCTATGAATACACAGTTTACTCCCTCCCTGTGTTCAATGTTCTTGTTGCTCTAGTGTCATGTAACACAGTGATATGAAGACAACGAAGCAAACCTCAAGGCTCAAGGAGTTAATATAGTGGAGCATGACCTGGTCTCATAATGGCCAGTTTGAATCCTTTAAGGTGAGTTAAATATAAACTCATTTGTAAGTGCTTTTGGAACAGATGACCTTCCCCTGACCGAAACATTTTATTATTAATAAATAAATGAAAATGGCGATGTACTTACGTAAGAGACATGATTAGTTTATTCGACGGCGAGTTCCACTTTCACTGTGGAAGAAGGTTGGCTAGCGATGGAGGAAATAAGGACTTCCTGCAACTAGTTGGATTCCATGTTCCTTGCAATTCCATGAATTTTAGCACCCATATCGTAAATAATTAAAAGGGGTTCAAAATATAGGGACAATTTGGTCCCCAAAGGAATATTATGAGGGACAATTTAGTCCTTGGTGGAAAACAAAGTCTCACAACAGTTCAAAAAGAATTCAAAACTGGGACAAATTGGTCCTCCATCTATTTCCATCCAAATCCATCCAATTTTATAATCAGATTTTGATTCTAGAATGAGTTCCTCACCGGATTCGAATCCTTACCGCCCTACAGTTTTAGTAACTAGTGCATTACTTCACTAGATAAGAAGAATATAAGTATTCATTTGGTCTATCAGACATCAACAGAGTGAAATCTTTATACATTGAAACATTGCCTCGACAGCTGCACGTAAAACCAATACATGCCTACATGCCTAGCACGGCAAACAGAGAGTTAAAAAAAAATTAAAACCCCAAACTCCAGTTTCCCGAGGAGAGGTTCAAAGGTAAAAAATTGTGATAAATCAACTAGACATAGTGTCATTTCCCAGATCTCTCGTAATCTCCCACTGAAGCAAGGAAATGCAGAATTCCGACCATCTAAATAAAACTTTAACCAGGAATCTGTTTTAAATGATATTAGTAACCGGTAGATGAAACCAAAACATTATGCTCCTTTAAACGTTTCTGAAAATGAGCTAAACGGTTTTGCAACTGCAGAATGCCAGCAGCCTTCTGAGACAGAATTGCATTTAGTTTTGTTATATAACCGTCCAGCTGATTCCCTGGTTGATCTGCCTCAACCAAGAGGCTCATCTCCTGCATGTCAAATGCAGCAAAAAAAATATTAATTTGAAAAAATTACGGACTTCGTACCATTCCTTGGAAGGATGCAGTGAAAAGGGATATTGTCTAGGAATTCATTTTTTCTTTCTCTGTTGTACGACTTATTTATACTCCTATTTCCTAGGATGAATATTATAACCATAACCATGGGAAACACTCAACAAGAGATTCAATTTCAACAAATTGAATTTTGGTGAGTATATCGATGTGCTTAATAACAAATTGCCAATATGTGGAAAACTCTTGTTTTTGCTATATGTATCAAAAGAATCTTTTCGATACTTACTTCTCACCTCATAAAACTATAAAATAAAAATCGATGCAGTGTTGCTGGGGAATTACCATCTAAAGCTGAAGCCACTGCATAACTAGTCATTATTTCAAAATTGTAGACATGTTATATGATAGAATAACAATGGGGACAATAAAATACCTCTTTAACAATATTCATAGTCTCCTCTACTTGTGTCCGGTGAGCATTTACAAGGTCCTCTTCTTCCTGAAATTATGACATATGCTTTAGGTAACAATGAGCCCTCGGTTTTTAACATAACAATTATTATCTCAGTAGAGTAGACAGTAGAATAGTAAATCACCTGTAAGAGGGCATTTAATTCATCCTCTGCGTTAGTGGTTTTAGGTTCAGCTTTTGGGACGTCCTTCCATTTGATCTGACCACCGGGTTTCTTCAATTTGTCATCTGTAGTCGAATATGACTCCATCCTTCCATTTTTCTTCAATGGTGGTTTCACCTGCTCATAGTATTCTTCAGTGGGGCTAAAATCATCCCCTTCGTTTTCATCATGCCATGCATCGGCTGCATGATCCTCATATGTCGGTGCAGCAGCATAAGATAGGGGAACCGTAGTTGATTCTCTAAGGTTGAAATTCACAGATAAAACATCCTTCTTTGAATTGTTCCCTTTTGATAGGCTTTTTACCCTGGATTTGTAATCAATTTGTAACAAAGAAATCATGAATTTTCTTTATCTTTATCGGCAGAAGTACTGTGTGTGAGGGTGTGGGTGGTTTGAAGGAGCAGAGGATGCAGAGCTAAGTTTGACAAAAAAATTCACAGATAAAACATCCTTCTTTGAATTGTTCCCTTTTGATAGGGTTTTTACCCTGATTTTCAATCAATTTTAACAATGAAATCATGAATTTTCTTTATCTTTATAGGCGGTAGTACTGTGTGTGAGGGTGTGGGTGGTTTGAAGGAGCAGAGGATGCAGAGCTAAGTTTGACAAACAAAAAAAAACATCATTACCTGTCAGCATATCTTAATGTATTCAGGGTATGCTCACATGAGCCAGAGCTTGGTGATATGCACGAAACCATAACAGTTCGGGAATTGCCAACAAATGAATCCCTCAAAACTTCAGTCAGTTTACTGCCCCTAAAAGGAATGTGCCCTTGGTCATTATCAAGAGCTCTTATGCATTCCTTTAGGGCGAGTAAGCTCTTGTTGATTTCAGCACCTTCTATTCTGTATCATATAATTAGGAACAGAACAGGAAAAAAAATACTGTCAGACTAGTACTGGAATGCATGAGGGATGCTTACAATTCATGATAACTTCCCAAATCCAATATATCCTTAACTTTGATAATAAAGTGTGTGGTCAAGTTTGGAGTTCAATCCAATCTAATTTAAATTCCTAAGAAATTTAGTCATAACTCATAAGTACACTCACTTGAGATTGAGAGAGCCAAAAACATAAATCAACATTATCAAATTCAAGCTCAATAATACCTTGTCTGCTTGTCATTATCGGTGGTATCCGCTCCACGTTCACTTCCAGCAAGGTCTATGAATGAGAGTTTTCCAACAAGTCGGGGAGGTTTGGATTCATTGCCATCAACTGGCCTCTTGATAGCAAGCTGGAGTATTGCATGTGACCGTGAAGATTCCTCATTTGCACCAGTGGTGCCTGTACTTCTTGTGGAACTTCCTCTCTCAATTAGTTCTTTGATGGTCTCCACATCCGATACTCGGTACTCTTGCAATCCCACTATACAAACTTGCTGCTTACCATCCTCCCTCATGCAAAGCTTTCTACAGAAGTACAACTTTGAACCTCAAGAACACGGAGAACACATAGACTAAACGTGGAAAAAATAAAGGGCTTGACTTACTTTCGTTCATTGAGGAGATCATAAAGCTTCCCACCATATATTTCAAAGAAACTCACAAACAGTTGAAATCCCTGGTTCTTGTAAGTATGATGCATCAATCTCAGGATGTCCCTTGATGCTTTAAGTGGCAGTGGCTTCATTGTATAAGTCTTCCCACTTCCTAGAAAAGCAAAAGATGTTATTTAGAAGTTTGCTAATAGTGCAAATCATCAAAGTCAAGTTGGTTTGAAATGCCGGCACCTCAAAATCAGGATAACTTGATGAAAACAAAATCATATAAGATTCATGATTAGTTTGAAATGTCAGCACCTTCATAAGATTCATTATCTTTCACATAAAACAAAATCTAAGCCTTGATGAAAACATTTTGGGAATATCTATAACAAAATCATATATCAAACTACATGAAAAATAATATTTAACCAAATAAAATAACTTGTACAGATGTAATTAAAGAAATGAAAGTCACCAAGTTTGTAAAGTGAAAACCTTGTAAAGCGAAACATCAAATCGAAGTATCGCTTCACAAATAGGAATAAAATCAGAATTTGTCTTCAGGCAGGCTGCAATAGAAATAAAATCAAATATGAGAAGCTGCTATCACCTGTTTGTCCGTACGCAAAGCAAGTTGCCTTGGTGCGTTCAAAGATTATTGGAACAATGGGTTCCACTGTTTCACGATACACCTAGAGAAAAAATGGTTATAAAAGTAGTTAACATAAGCAGAGATATATCAAATATATTGTCATTTGTTAATCATCCTTATGAACAGAACATTTAACTACATTATAGTTACCTCATCATTAGTAACCTCTTCATTCAAGACAGCATCAAAAACAAATTCATGCTTCTCTACGTACTGAGTTAGGTCAACCTGTAAATCGTGTAGATTTTAAAACCTTCATATATAGATTATCATTCCAAAATCTTTTCATATAAGAATTACAATTGAGGAAACTAGAGAGAGAAATATTATTATCTTGGTCCAATCCTATCTCTAGAAAGCATATTTAATTTTTGAAACAAGCATACAGATAATTACACTGCATATTTAATAGAATCACTGTGGTCCAGATTATCTGTATTTTTTTTTCAAGTCAACATTTCAGACCAGGAGAAAATCTTAGAAATATCAGATACAAAGACAGCCCCACACTGATTTCTTAGTGCAAGAGTCACTTTCAGCATGACAGCAACTAATCTTACATAACATTTGAACAATTTGAATGTTTGTTTCGTATTGCCACTTAAACTACTCACCTTCAGTTTAGTTTCGTGCACTGTTAAAGAATTCGAATACGTATCTATAATGTCTTCCTCATTCTTAGCTAGCTCCTTCTTATTTAATGGTCTCTTACGAACCTGCATTAACAAAGTGACACACAAGTATCAATGTATCATCAGAACAAACTGTAATTTTCATTTTCAGACAATTCAATGAATTCTAAATGAAGTGCTATCAGTAGTAATTTGGTTGTCGTGCCAATGCAGTCTCTGAGGTAAAAAGTTTCAACTTACTAGCAAATGGTAAAGAACATTTTAAATGAAAAAATGAACTAAACAATTAAAAATGAAACGTGAATGTAAACTGAGATATGCAAGAGAACGTACCACAACTTTAATCTTTGCCACAGAACCAGACTTCTCTTTGTCAGCAGGTAAACTTTTCAATGTGTTTTCAGGAGCACGAGCTTTGGCAGTCTGTTTGCTCAACATGTAAGGTTCAGAGTCATCAAAGCTTCTACCGCGAATAGGTTGACATAGGGAGTTGGCGTCATATGCATTAGACGTTGGTATCTAGCAGGATAGAGTTAGGTAAATTATAAGCAAATTTAAGCCACCTATTCATGCTGATCTACTTTCAAAAAGAAAATGAAAGATCAGTCCCTTTCTCGCTGAAAACAGATTAACTCAAGAATTTACATATCTATATGATCAAACTTAAGAATGTTATTCTTATCGCATATATTACTTAAAAGAAAATTTGAAGAAGTGCTTTAAGCTCACATCATATCAAAAGCAATGAATAATTGAATACACAAATCACAAGGTCCTAACGAATGTACAAGTTTAGGGTTTAGGATCTGCCGATGTACGATGTTCACAATTTTCTACAAGTGCTAAACGTCAACTCAAATTCTGCATTGTATAAACATTCAAAGGACTAAGACATTCATTGTAAAGGCCAAATATAATTTTACAGGACGATCCGTGAAACAGAATAAGAACCTCAGTGAGAAGCTCAGTGTCAAATGAATGCAGATCCAACAGGCCGGGGCTGAAATCACCAGGTGAACCTTCACCGTTCTTCTTCTGCGTTGAAACACGGTAACCATCGGGAGGTGTGGATGGCTCCATATAATAATCACTTCCTCCATTAAAACTCCTATGCTGAGCATTCCTATACATTCTTCCTCCCTGCGCTCCGCCGCCGTACAAGTTATAGTCCTACTCAAACAGCAAGTGAATTTCATTTCATTAGATCAAATCAAAATGCTAACAGATAAGATCTTTAGTAGATCATCAGTTAGGTTATCTGAGAATACGGAACCTGAAGAGGATTGGCGGTGGATTGGAGGTGTTGAAGGCCAGCAGATTGAAGCCACCTATTGCCGGTGGAGGCCCCGTCGAGAAAGTTATCGGAGTGCTGGCGCTGATGGTGGACGCCAGTCGCACCAGATCTCAACCCTTGTCTCCCTCCACCGTTCATTGTTTTTCTTGCGATCAGATCGGAACTTCTAGATAATGGAAGGGAGTGATTGAGTGAGTGAGAAAGCCGTTGGAGTGAAACCGAAGATATAGGAACGAATAGATAGATACGATACGGTACCAGCAACAGTCAAGTGTTGTTGGCTTGAAATGAATTGAAAAGAAGAAAGGGAAAGAAAAGAAGGCTTTGAAATTTTTTGAACAAGAGAGAGAGACTATCTTCCTGGCACGTGCAACTTGAAGAGTGAGTTCTTTGGGTAAAACGACGACGTAGAATTGGGGGACGGGGTAGCGGTAGTAGGTCCCGTTGTTTTTGAACTTGTTCCGTTCAACACATGGGTGGGGACCATTGCTCCCTTTTGATTGTTTATCGTTGCGCGCTTGGCTTCGCATTCAAAATTTCTATGACCTTTCAAGCATTGCGATCGCGTGCCACGTGGCGTCATCCTGGATTGGGTTGGCTTGGTGATGATGGCTACGCAACGTAACAATTTGCGGCGCGGCCCCGACCGAACCAAGCCATTATTTTGGGGTATTACTTTCGTCACTCTTTTTTTATGTTATCTAACCTCGTTTTAAATTATTTTTCTTTCAAACACAGAACCCTCCAAACAAATTTTAAGCCAAGAACCAAACCAAAATATTTTACCTTGCGGTTCGGTTCACTTTTGTCTCGTGCCACCGCGAATGCGTGCCGCATTCAAAATTTCTATGACCTTTCAAGCATTGCGATCGCGTGTTTATTGGGTTGGCTTGGTGATGATGGCTACGCATAGCGTAACAATTTCGCGCGGCCGACCGAACCAAGCCATTATTTTGAACATTACTTCGTCGTCGCTTAACACCATTAACAAATTTTATTTCGAAAATAACCTCGTGTGAAATGCCGAGTTCACGTGTTTAAAATTGCAAACGCAATAAAATTGGTGAATGTGGTGTGAGGGTCCATTATTTGTTGTCTCGGTTAACAGCATACGAACGAAATAAATAGAGTGTTCGAACAAAGTTATGTGAATATATTCGAGTGACCTCATTCGAACAGGTGAAATTACGCACAAGAGGGCGTGAAGTCAATATTTAACTCACGCAGATGATGTCTTTCGAAGCCCCGTGTTCGAACACGTGAAAACTCTTGAAAAAAATACACTTTGACTGGCCTTTTGGTCATTTAACATCCTTATGAGGTGTGTTTTGAGTTGAAGGGAGAGTGGAAAAAGCAAAACTCTTATTTCGGCCCACTGGTACAGTGTTTCAGGCCCTTTCTCATAATTGTTTGTGGGGTATTTTTTTTCAACCCCCACCATCACCACTTATATCACCACTCCTATTTTTTTTCAAATTTACCCCTCTAAAAAAGCCAAAACGGATTTATCTTTTAAATAGATAAATTCGTTGTTGAAAAATAGGCAACGAAATTTAAGTGTGATGTTAAACATGCTTTGGTGTTCTCTCTTTGTCTTTTGGTGTAATTTATAATTCATAAAAAGTATTAACTATTTAAATACATAGTTTTATTCGTCAATAATCAATTTTGTGAAAAAATAATGTTGTTATAAAATACTTGAAGTGTGATGTTAAACATTGTGTTTAAGTGTGCTTTAAAGACAAATCTATATTTCCAACAGATGATTTGGTTGAAGTTGTAAATCATTATATGCTAAATTTAACGTCTAGCAATGAGAAGACATATTTAATCTTCGACACTCTGATTTCTTTGACTTCTGAAATCGGTTGTCCAAATAATGTTCACACGCCTAAGATTTTTAACACCATAGTTACTTTAGGCATTCCAAATCATGTGTTGACACTTAAGGTTTGTATACCTGTTATGTTGTTGCAATGCGCATTAAAAATATTATCGAATACGTATTTAATACATCAAAATTATGGATCCCGTGCCTCGCACAGTTGTTAAAACTAGTATAAGCCTAATTCAGAAGTTTTCACTAGCTTCAAACGTCCCTCAAAGTGCCTTTTTAGGATTAGAGGATATGAGTAATAAATTTGGATCGTATAACAATACATGAGTGGTTGTGATTAAAATTAGTTATTACATTGACTTTTTTGTTTTAATCTCAATCGCTAAATATTTTATCCATGGTCATGGGTGGTTGTGTGCGTGTGGTTATAACACGTAGCTATCGGTGTTTATGGATAGTCATTCATCCCTATCTATTAATACAATATCCACTTTATAACCCACTTTAAGCACCAAATCTAAGTTGGATTTTTTTTTACCCCCTTCCTCTCTCCCACCCCCATAAATCTCATTTTGGACAAAAATACTCCTGAATTCAACAAAATTCCGGAATTATAGATAAGTTTAGTAAATCTGGGAATCCTTTTTTCTCTCAAAATTTATTTATAAGTGAGGTAAATCCGGTTAGCATTTTCGCTAACCGAATTTACCTATCTGTGAGGTAAATCCGGGAATCCTTTTTCTTCCTAAATTTACCTATAAGTGAGGTAAATTCGGTTAGTATTTTTGCTAACCGAATTTACCTATCTGTGAGGTAAATACGGGAATCCTTTTTCTTCCCAAATTTATCTATAAGTGAGGTAATGCTAACCGAATTTACCTATCTGTGAGGTAAATCCGGAAATCCTTTTTCTTCACAAATTTATCTATAAGTGAGGTAAATTCGGTTAGCATTTTGCTAACCGAATTTACCTACATGTGAGGTAAATCCGGGAATTTTTAAAAAAGTTTTTTTTATTTTAAAAATGAGGGGTATTTCTGGAATAAAAGCGTTTATGGGGTGGGAGGGAGAATGTGAGGGGTACAAAAAAATCCATCTAAGTTTACCAATGACATAATTCATGTATGTTTAGGTTTGGATTACATGTGTATGATGTAGTTTGGTTGCCATCTATTTAGTGTTTTAAACTTTTACATTCAAATGGCTATCTGGCTCATGTATGGTGTGATAATGGTCATGTATACCCATTATGTGGTTTATAAAAAACACTAACGCTAGCTGGGCCATACATAAACTGAAGTACTTTTTATAATGTGTAGGGGTCAAGCAAGAGTGTGACTCATCCAGATGAGTATAGTGTCATTTAAACCTTTTGATTTGACATATGATGGGAGGATGGCGTTTTGTCAGACATTATGTGTTAGTTTCCCTGCTGTATGTAAATTGATAGGTTGCAGCATTGTACAGCTAACATGTATAATTTATATCTTGTGTAACTGTAACACACTAATTACACGCTATCAGAAAATGAAAACCACATCCCTCTTTATTAATACCTCTTTATTAATAAAAGATCTACTTTATTAGCAAGTTTAAGCGCCAATTGTCATTCATTTTTGGATGACATATATGTAGTTTAAGCAAAAACAAGGTGCAATTCTATTACCCATGAAACTCCAACCCACTTTATCTCATTCAGTCATTTCCTCTTCTATCTTCACCCCCTTCAACGTCCATTTACCCCCCCACCTACTCATCACAAACTACCCAACCCCCAAAATTCCCTAAATGGCCTTAATGAAACGCTGTTTTTTTTTTTTTTTGTGCGTTTAGAACGGTTCAATAGTTTACCACCGAACCCGTTTGGTTGCAAATTATATCGAGTATTGTAAATTGTGATACACACCCCAAATTTCTTTTGAATTGGTTCGATGGTTTACTATCGAACTGGTTCCATTTTTAACGGTCGAACCACTGTTAATGTTGACATAAATATCATTTTTTTAAAATTGTACATACTTGCAAAAAGAAATTGTAGTATTGATACTTTTAAAAAGTCGTAGACAAATATCCTCCGCAGTCTTTGAGTTCAAATCTCTGAAAGTAAAATGGTCATTAGTGCCACTTTGATTAATAAAAATTTCCCCCTTCCCCATTTTTTTTAAAAAAAATAGGTCGTAGACAACAATGATTTCATGGAACAAAACTTTTATTGACGAAATGAACTTTGGTGTTGTTAATTCAAATTACTAAATACTTTATTGCAATTGGAATTTCGTATGGTACGCTTTGATCTTAAAAGTGTAAAACATATGTAATATAGGGGTTACACTCGCTCTCATATCGAATGGTGTGACTATAGACTGTATTCATATTCACAATATCCCGTTATGATACAACCTGTGCATCGCACTGGAGCGTGTGGATTGTACATTCAATCCGGAATGGATACATCTAGAGGCTTACATACTTTACAACTAATTCACCCGCCATGAATATATTTAATTTTGCGTTCAATATATTTAATTTTGCCAACTAGACACATCATGTCACACAAAGACACAACAGCTTTTGGACCTGCCTAGACATCGTCCCACCAAGGGGCTTTTGTTGCCTCTTCGTATTATTTATATGTCTTGCGTATTTTTATGTCTCCCCCTTATATAATTTGAATATTTTTTCTAATATTCGTTTGTAGGCCCCTTAATCACATCCCCGTGCATAGTACGGGAGTGTGTCCTAGTATATTTAATGGAAAAATTTCCCATGCCCAATATGATTTACCCACACTGCTTAAGGATTTTTGATATTGATGTTCCCAAATGTCAACACACACAAAGAAAGCGATAGAACACGCGAGAACTCGATCATTTGGCACCTCTTGCCGATTCCCACAATATTTTAACAGAAATATTCATTATTTTTTTGGAAAAAAAAAGAAGAAATATTCATTATTTCAAACTCAATATTACAATATCATAAATATTCTGGTCCGAAACTTGGAAATCTCACCTGCATATTGCTCACACGCTTGTGTTGTTCCCTCTCTGTGTATTTTTCCAGTTGTCTCAAACCACCCTTAATTGCTTTCAACTCCTCTCTTTTATAATTATATAGATATAGATATATACAAAACTCTTAGAGTGTGTTTGGATGAGGCCATTTTTTAGGGTAATGTAATTTAAGAGTGTAATTCAAATGCTTCAAACCAAATAAACTTGTTTGGATAATAAAAATGAAAATTTTTCAAAATGAATGGATTTTATGAGGTATTTTAGAAAGACTAAGTTTAGGAAATTTGAAATACCACCTAAAAGTGAATAATTTGAAATTTCTCTTTTGCTAAAAATGTTCTTTATGTTTTTTCAAAAATTTCTCTCTCTCTCTCTCTCTCTCTCATTCAAGTTTGCACAACTTTATTTACCCCGACATGCATTTAGACTGTTCCAAGCACTATGAAAGGAACCCAGTGGAACGAAGGGATGGAACCCCATGTTCTTCTAATATTAGTTACGTTAAGTGGATGCTTGATATTCATACTAATATTATAATGATGTTTGATCCTGACAAATAAGGAGTTAAACAAGCTAACCTTTTCCAATTTTTAAATTAAAATGCACTATCTTGTTAGTTTTGTCTTTTGCACCCAGAGAAAGATTATCGAAAAAATTGTTAGTTTTGCACTTGGTAAATTAAAATTGACCTTTTGGCATAATTCTAGAGAGAGAGAGAGAGAGAATTTTTTACGATAGCAAAATTATATTGCACTTTTTACTATGCTATGTGGGTCGTGTAATCTACTTTGTCACCTCTAACTTAGTAGGTCGGGATCGATTCACTCCCAGTTTGTCGGGCCCGACATCCAATGGGTTGGATCTATCAGTTGCTGAACTCGCGTATCATTCGACCCTTGGGTAAAGTGAATAATTTTAAAAAATATAAAAAAAAAACGAAGAATTTAAATTACTTTATCCAAACAAGGAATTTTATGAATGCATAATTTTAAAAGTTCATCCAAACAAATTTTTTTACAAATGAAGACACTTAAATTGAAGCAATTGGATATCCTAGAATTTCAAATTCCCTAAAAATTTGAATTACCCCATCCAAACACTACCTTAGTGTTAATTAAATAGGGAAACCATAATCCTAACTAAATTAATCCTAGGAGACACTATCATCTCATCATAAAATGTCAGTTGACACCTAACAAATTATCTATCATCTAAAATTGCAAAAACATGTAGTATGCAAAATATCATCACCATTAAATTTTTTGGCTTATCACATGGAAAATAAGAAACGCATATCCGCACACTTAAGTTCAAACTAATGTTTACACTTCATATTATAATATTATCTCAAATATTATTATAAATAAAAAAGCTATATCATGTTTAATTCAAAATTCAAACCACTGAGAAAATGTTTTTGCTTCCAAATGATAGCATTTTATTTTGTTGTCTCCTCAACTAAACATTGAAGGAGTAACATAAGCTTTAGTTGTCAAGCAGAAGAAACTTGAGAGTGATCTGGTAGGCAGGGAATATAGCACTGTTCATGACAAATGCTCTACCAAGTGTAGCTCCCAAACCCCTCCACAGCGTAATAGGTCCTTCTTCTTTAACAATCTTAAGGACACAATCCAAGATACCTTTGTATTTCATTGAAGAAGGAGTTTGAGCCTGCAATCTAGTTTTTATAACATCTGTAGGATAGTTGAAAAGCCAACTTGCCATCCCAGCTAATCCACCAGCTATAAACATAGTGCTAAAGTTTTCTTCAGAATTTTCTCTGCAGCCAGGGTGAAGTTTTTCCCTTGTGTATTCATATGTCCAGAAATAGATGCTATGAGCAGGTGCATCTCTAAGCACAGTGATGCCAAATCCTCTATACATGCCACGAACTCCCTCTGCTTTCCAAATATTCTTAGCCAACTTCATAGGACTCTTTTCAGTTTCTGTTAATTGGCCTGCTTTTTTCCTTAATTGGAGACGAATTTTGACTAACTCAACAGGAGATATCAATATACTTTGGAGAGCACCTGCACCTAGTCCTCCTAAAGCAACATTCTTGAGGGATGGAGGACCATTAGAAGAAGATATGGCTGGGCTAAATGCTGTTGTGAAAATTGAATAACTTTGGAAAATCATAGCATTCTGCAACAACAAAACAAAAAACACAACACAACTTGTTCAATTGCATACAAACCGATGTTCAATTGCATATGTACAAGTAAAGTACATATGCAATGGCTTCTGCGGGAAATAATATGGATGAGACCTAAAAAAAATACCTTAAGACCTGTAAATTCACACATACAAAGTAAAGATCTCAATTTCAAACTCAAGTAACAACAGAAAATGTCCATTCTAACAATATCGATTATGCTAGTTGTGCTAGACCTTAAGACCACAAGTTTTATATCCAATTTATGGGTAAAGCCAAAAACAAAATCACTGACGTCCTTACGGAGCACTCCGTCGAAACCAACTATAGGTAGGTAGGGCTCCACTCAACGTGTTTTCCACATGCCATTATAGGTCCACAAACTCCCACAGCTTCTTCTTAACCATATTGTCAACAAAGCTTTGATGGGGATATCTACGAGTGGACCGTGACCTAGAAGCTAAATAGTTAAGTCTCCAAACATTTCCGAGTTTATGCAAATCACTCTCTTAATATTTGAACCTCGCCTTTTAGTGTCGATTTTAGGGTAACTGTGTAGGCCATAGAGGTACTTGCCTCTCACCACGTAGGCCTAGAGTGTAAGTGGCTCTTTGCAAAGTTTCTGCGCACACAAAAAGGAACAATAATAATTTCATAATGAAAAAGATACTTAGAGAAATTAGTTGTCATCTATTCAATAAGCCATTTTATATAATTTAGGTACCGTTGTAAACATTGAAAGTTTTGACATGATTCCTTCTCCTACGAATTGTAGTTCATGAATTGGAGCGCTTTTTAGCAAATACTGTAAAATGTGTGTTTATTCCATTCCTTGAGTACATTTTAGAGCTCATTCACCTTATTGCACCAATTGTTGCACTCACACACCAGTTATTTTGGTTGACCTTTGAAGTTTTCATGAGTAATCTAAGGAGCTTTGAAGGGAAAAGGATGACAATGGCGATTGGTACCTTGGGGAATTTCCTATTGAATGAGCTAAGGCATATGGTCAAATTTGAAGATCATAATAGGGATGATGCTAACCTTGGTGAATCTAATCCTCCAATCAAGGTTGACAAACGCCATATATATGCACCAATTTCCTCACTTCCATCTTGGTGTCATGTGTGCAAGTCACTGATGAAGTCGACAATTGAGGTATTAATTTCCACATGATTTCCAATAAATGCATGTTGATTGATAATTGATGGAATATCTCTAATCACGTTTTGTTCGTCCATGTTGAGGCTGCCAAATCTCGAGCCAATTTATAATGTTCCATTAATAGCAAATTTGTCTACTACATGTGTTTCTCTGTGCTGATTAAAATCTACATCAATATTGACATGATTGTTGGTAGAGATTGATCACCTTTCATTTGACTTTGACGCATTAAAGTGCAATTTCTCCCCCTTTTTGGTCGCCCTTTGTTATTGCATATTATGTTTTGTTCTCCATTGCACTAAATTCCAAAGATCCATTTTAAGAACTGAATTCGTCGTTATTTTTCTTCATTATTGTGCAACAAATGCTCCATTTCATGTTCTCCCGTTATAGCTCCAGTGTTGGTCTCCATCCTCTCATCAACCACTCTTAACAATTCTCAGCAATGGTCGTTTTTGTCCCATTGCTTTCCACATTGAAAGTATATGGAATGCTTAAGGAATTAATAAAAAATATGCAATAATAAAATGAGTGCTTCTATGGTATGGGAGAAAATCAAACCATCACCGGTGAATCATTAAATATGACCGTAGGATTAATATAAAAAGTCATCAACGGTTGATATTTAATAATAATTGATTCAATCTTATAGCTACATAATTGATTCAATCATAACATTTTACATAATATTCAACAGTTAATTAATTAAATTTGCTCTCTCACTCTAGAAGCATCCTAATAAAATCAAATAAATTTTTAAAGCAAATATTTAAAGAAAAAGAATATTTTAAGTGTAAATAAATGTTGGAATAGCTAATAGTTTAAATTTTGTTTGAGGTCTCCTAATTTTCAAATCGGCGACTTTGGTCCCTCGATTTCATTATTCAAAAGTTGGGTCCCACATTTTTTTATTTTTCAAAAACTTGGTTCTTTTTTTTTAATTGCACTTTTGTTCCTCTGCATTTCAAAATTCATGATTTTTAAGGAAATCAAAAATTGGAAAAATGCATGATTTTTAGGACAAAAGTATGAGGGAAAAATTCATAAAAAATAAACATACGAAGACCAAATTCATAAAAAAAAAAAATAGGGACCAAAATCATTGATTTAAAAAATAAAAAGACCGAGAGTGCAATTAAGCAAAGAATTTTAGAAAAAATAAGAAAGTGTTAAATAATAATCAAGGTATATGTTTCAAAGGCAGAGAGAAAACAATCGAGTGGTAAAATATTGTGAAACATTAGAGTTTAGATCCTATCATCCCTAACCAGCAACACTTCTCTTTTTACTTTCCATCATCGACCTTAGAGAACACTAACGACAAAAATATGTTTCAAAGAAGAAAAGTACAGTAACAATGTTATCGTTTTTTCTGGGTGAAAAATATCATTTTATTTGATTAATTAAAGCTATTGGCATTGTGCTAGTGATGAGGAAGTTTTAGACTCAAACCTCATCACCCTAAAAAAAATAATACAGCAATTGATTAGGGAGATCAAAAATTTACAATTATAAAAATATATTACACTGTATCATCCCAGTAGGTAGTTCAGTTGGCGAGTTAAGGGATACTAAAAGAGTGCACCAAATGAGTGCAAGAAGGAGGTCTCGGGTTCAAGTCCCGGAAACTAACATTTCCCCCACCCCACTAACAATTGCCTAAAAATTTCAAGATACACCATCACTTATGACTTCAAGATGACACACATCATCAAGAAGTCAGAATTCAAACCTTAAAAACATTTACTTATAAAAAAAACACAGACACCAAGTCACCAACACGACATTAACACAACCAAATCGTTTCATTGAATGTTAAAAAATGAAGTTAATTTATAAGGAAAATGGAGAATTAAGAGATGAAAGTAAAAGAAAAAGATATACCTGAAAGCCAACAGAGGCCAAAGGGGCAGCCATGCCACGGTAGAGAGCAGTGGGTCCTTCCTTAGCCAACACATTTTTAAGGATTCTGAAGGCAGAGGCTTTCCCAGATTGTTGTTGCATGACACGCAGTGTATCCAATGGGTAACTCAATATTATACCAGCAGTTCCTCCAAATCCACCAGCAATAAACTCTCTCCCCATACTACTCGCAGCATACTCGCCCAAAAACTCCATCTTCAAACTTCACTGTTATATTCATTCACATCAAGTCTAATTAATTAAATAGACCATTGCATCATAGCATACACGGATCATATTGTATATATACCGTTTCATGAGCAAGAGACAAATTAAAAAACTGAAACGAAACTGTTTTGACGTGTGCAATCATGTTCTTGACAAAAGAGGTTAGATCCTAGAATGTTTTTAACGTACGTTTTTATGCCAACAATAATAAACTACTAGAAACTAGAAGGTGATGATGATAATCAGGAGTAGTATTCAGTAATTATAATAAGTTGTGCAGGAATAAAAAGTTGCGAAATCGATCTCGTGCTAAATTCTGAAAATGACATGGGAAAAATGAACTGAGGATTTTGGAGTAAAAAGGTTGAGAGCGGGATAAAGAGTGATATGGGGACGTACCAAGCTGAAAACACTTCCTTGGCAGTGCACTGCTGAAAACACTTCCTCTCGTAGTATTGTGAGGAAGAATAGATGTTACTTGTCTTATTTTTTGGTAGATTTATTTGTCTTATGGCATGACTCTTTTCATCATTATTATTATTATTTCGAATTAATTAATTGCATTTTTAGTATATTTATTATTGTTAGCCAATAATGAATAAGATATTATAATAATATTTAATGAAACTTTTATAGGAATATTTTAATGAATTTGATTGTTTTAAACTTTTTATTATTTTAATTAATTTCCTAAATCAAATCATTATCTTTCTTTTTAGAAATTTAAATTCTTATTTTGGTCAAAAAAGTTTGAAAATTAGATTGATTAATATATAACTTATTTTGAAATTTTAATTTATGGAAAAATCATTCAATTATTTGGTATTAAATCTTATTCTCATTAATGATTTGTTTGGCAAGACTATTTCGCTAGTTTATAGGATTACTCATAGTGGATAAGTAGGCATGGCAACGGGGCGGGTTGGAGGCGGGTTTTGCATCCCCCGTCCCCGCCCCTACCTCTAGCGGGGTCGGATTTTATATCCCCATCCCAAAATGAAGTCGGGTTCCCGTAGACTCAGCGTTTAAAATCACTAACTTATGCAAAAAAATAATAATTATATTTACGATATTTATTTTAATAAAATAATAGTTGTTATACAATGATAAAATAAAGTTAAAAATATTAAAATAGACTTTTCTTTTCAAAATAGATCAAAACTTAAAATAAACAAAATTATGAAACAAAATCAATGAATATATTTGCATAAAATAAAATGAAATAAATAGTTAATGTGTTGTTGAACGGGTTTCGGGCGGGGTCGGGGTGGGTATCGACATCCCCGAACCCGTCCCCGCCCCCGGTCAAAGCGGGTATTCCCCGTCAAACTCGGGTCGGGGTCGGGTGGGTACCCGCAGGTTTGGGTTTTGTTGCCATGACTATGGATAAGTTCTTTGTAATTGTTTGTTATGACTAGCTTGTATTTTTTCATTAGCTTATTACGTTTTTCGAAACGTTACTTGAAATAGTGTTTGAGCTTGTAGTTTATAGCATTTTATTTTCTTTCTCATTTTTACCGTTATTATTTTAATTAAATTATCATTATCCTCCGTTAAATGAATGTTCTCTATCATTTTTGAGCATTAATTACAAATATTCATTTATGTCATTTTATATTTATAAGCTAGTTCAACCGATAATTCACTACAAGAATAAGTGAAATTAGAAGGCGTAACTTTCCGGCGGATTTTAATCCCCCAGAAACTTTCCGGCGGATTTTTGCATTTTCTGGCGGATTTAGTCTCCCAGAAACTTCCGGCGGAATTTGTGACATTTGTGGCGGATTTATTGCATTTATGGCGGATCATAAAAGAGGAAGTAATTTTCGGACAAAAAAAATGGATTCCGCCGAAAACGCAACATTGAAATAGGCGGGATTTTTAAATTTGAAAATCTGCCGAAAATGCAAGTGAAATCCGTCGAAAGGATCCACGCGAGTCAATCCGCCGAAAATGCAGTTATAGCCGCCGTAAACGACACCTTGTTTTATGCGTAAAATCCGCCACAAATGCACACGTTCCGCCGCAACAACACAACGGCTCTTTTTACAGTTCCCTTACTTATTCCGAATTTCAATCCTTCCACACCATTATCAACTCAACTCTTCTCTCAATTTTCTTCTTCTCTCATTCTCAACTCTCTCTTAACTTCCCTTCAAATTTTTCACTCAATCTTCTATCAAATTCAGTTTTTTTCTTCTCCTCTCTCAAACTTTTGAAGGTATATTTTCGTTAATACTTTATTAAGCGAACTCCTAACCAATTAATCTCCTACCTCCTAATAATTATTTTGAATATGAAAAAGAAATATGCAAAAATATAAACCACTTCACCTGATATTTCAACTACTTCCTAACCAATTAATGCCACTAGACTTGTCTTTATCAAATTTCTTTCTCATACCATCAACATGCATAACACAACACAAACACGAGAACCACGCTACAATTGCCAACAGAAAAGTAACATTAAGATATTTTTATTCAAAAAAAAATATCAATGTTTGGAGAATTTTGATTTTACCAGACAGATTTCCAGACACACTAAAACAGCACGGCCACCCTCTCAAATCTAAAACAAAAACCATCAATTGGGTGGGAACAAAAACAGATATATTTAAACAACGCTTAAAAATGTGTCGTTTGCGGCGGAAATTTTAAAAAAATAATATATATTTTTTTGCGGCGGAATTGTGTCTTTTCCGGCGGATTTTCCGCCGGTACATTTGCGGCGGATTTTTTACGTTTGTGGCGGATATTCCCCAGGAAATTACAGGCGGTTTTTTCGCCGGAAAATTTGCGGCGGAAAATCCGCCGGAAACACGTTGCGACGACACATTTAGAGGCAAAAAAATCCGCCGAAAATACACGTAATTGCGGCGGATTTGGGTATTTTCTGGCGGAAAGATCCGCCGGAAAAACTCATTTTTCTTGTACTCTCAATTCAATCTGCTAGCTTATCAACTTTATACTCTAAGCTTGCTTATTCTCTAATTTATCTGTTATTTCTTACGAAACAAAACATTCGTTAATCGATACGCTAAACTTTGTTTTACGTTTTTTAAACTATATAGCCAATAAGTTTGACACTATTCAATGAACATTACATAGCTTTTTAATTTAGTGTAGATAATACAAACATCATATTTTTATTCCCATTGATAAAAAAATCATCTTAGTTTTTTTATAAACTAACAATCATCTTAATTCTTTATATCAAAAAAAATCATTTTAATTGAGCAAGTTAACAAAATTTAATCTAATATATTAAATGCTTTCAATTATTACTTAACATGCTCATAAGTGTTTTTAAGAACATTTATTAGAAAATAAACATAAATTATTCAAAAAAATAATCATATTAATGAATGCAAACAAAATATATTACTCCATCCGTCCCATATCTTTTGATGTTTTAACATTTGCACAAGAAATAATAAAATAATAAGTAGATAAAACATAGACTAAAACACCCTTATTTAACATCTTGTTCTTGACAATTTTACTTTGATAACACATGCTCAACAATTAATGTAACATTAATGATAGCAAATGGAAGTGGATTTTCTCTTGGAAAATCAAATGTAAATAAGTGTTGAGATAATTGTATCATATAGGGTAGTGCGTTTTCTCTTGGAAACTCAAATGTAAATAAATATAATAGAGATATTAGTTTTGGTATATGTTCTTAATAAATATAGGGGTATTGATTTATTAAGGGTAAAGTTGGAAGAAAGTAGTTAAAATAACGTTGGTTTTGTAAAACATCAAAAGTTTTGGGACAAATTTTAGAGGCTGAAACATCAAAAGATATGGGACGGATGGAATATTATTATTAATTTTTTTTTTTGACAATGTATTATTAATATTATTGTTATTATCTTCATCATCATCATTATTATTATTATTATTATTATTATTATTATTATTATTATTATTATTATTACATAAGGGAAGCCCAACGGATAAAAACAATTAATTAAAATGACTATAAAATTTGAATATATATATATATATATATATATATATTGAGTAATAGAACGCATGACTTATTCTCAAGTGGAAAGTTGGCCGCACGTCCACCTGCTGTTGCTGGGTTTGAATCGAATCTTGTAGCTGGTGTTTTTGCAAAAAAAAAAACATAAAAAAGGTGGACAATACTGACCCAGTTCTGCAAGCAGCCGAGCCCAAGAAGACCACCAGGTCCTAGTTGAACCGGTTCAACCGGCCGCCCAATGGGGTCTGATAACACTGTATTCAACAATATTTCTAATATTCAATATTTTAGCCATTTGATTTAGCGTGAACCGGTGTACTTTAAATAAGAGTTGTATCAAATAGCCAAAGTGTTATTTGATGCAAGAGATAGTCTCTCTCGGTATCTCAAATATAAGAAACAAAATAGATATTAGGAATAGAAACAATACTAATAAAAATGCTTCATAAACTCCATACAAATTGTTTGATGAAAAATATATAAATCTAACATAAGGTCTTGTGAAACTCCTCTAATACTAAGAGATAGAAAATGTACCACAAAAAGTCCAATATATGGTGGACTTAAACATTTTTTTGGCTTAAATTTTTTTTTTCTCTGAAAGAATTATGCACAATAGTCATTTCGTTAAATTCGCTTAGGGGTTTTTTCGCTAGATATAGCAATACTCTCAATAAATAAAGATACATCCCCGGCCAGAATGAGCATGCTGAATGATTCGCTTTTCCTTGATAACCACTTTCGGCATTGTGAGGAAGGATTCTTGCATAGATAAGATTTGTCATCTTCACCGTAACCCAAAAGTAAATAAAACCTGAAATCAATGTTGTGTCTTGAATCTTCCAATCAAATCACTATCATAGATAAGATTTGTCATCTGGTATAGAAATGCAAATCCATGGTGATCACATTGGAACCTTGGTCCATGAAGCTGGTCACTTCCATGAAGTCATATTTGTTTTCTCTTTTGCTGCAAACTTGAAAAGAAGAACAGGACATAATTTGAGAAACCAATTATATGAGAAAAAACTTACCACCACAATATTCAAAACTATAACAAAACAACACAACCCCTATTTCTGGTTATTTGGTCATCATATTATATCATATCATATATATATAAAGGAAAAACTAACTACTACCTTGAATTTGTAGGTGAATGTTATGAGAAGAAACTACATTGGCAAATTAGCAGACTACCAAGAAAGTACCTTGGTGTTGCTCAAGAAATGCATGCATATTCTCAGCACAACTGGCCCACAAAGTACATATAACGTGATTGCTCCTAAATCAAAACCCTAACATGTCACACACTCTAAAACTTCACACCAAAAGTCTGAAAAGGGGTTACCTCTTAAACTCGATCCAGAAATCCAATATCTCCCCAACAATGACGGCGATGACGATTCTGACGGCAACCGAAGTTTCTGATGATCCACGGGTGGATTTGAATAACATTCTTTAATAAAGAACTCAGCCTCAAACAGTTTGTTGTTGTTCTCATCTCCATGTGCTTTGTATGTGTTTGTTGTTCTATTTGTGAGTTTAATAGTGAGGCGATCGAGGTAGAAGCTGAGGTGCACGTTATTGAGTTTGTAATTCAAGTCAATATCCTAGATAATAAATTGTAATTAGTCAACTATTAGTGGTTGTATTAGTTACTATGTTTAGTTGTTAGTTAGTTAGTTAAGTCTAACTAGGTAAAACTAACTATGGTTAGTAAAATAGATCGTGTAATAAAAGGCTCATTGAGAGCTCGATTAATGAGAGAGCAAGAAATAAAATTTACATTATTTTTCCCTCCTCTCGGTTACTCTCATCTCATCTCTCTCTCTCGAATCACTACAACATTTTAGCCTACGAAACTTGGTGAAAATTGTTGTTGAAAGTAGAAAAAACCGTTATCGTTTCTTTTTTGCAGCGGTTTCAAAACCGCTAGTGTGTATCGCGGCGTTGCCTATTCTTTAGGCAACGGTTTTTTGCAAGCAATGGCAACGCTAAAAAACCGTTGCCATTGAGTCTTGACGCATAGCGGTTTTTCTCTCTACTTTTGACAACACTTTAAAACCGTTGCGATATATCGACAACGGTAGGAAACCGTTGCCTAATGTAAAACCGTTGCCAATCACTAATAAATACAACGATTTAAAAGCTGTTGCCATAGTCAACAAAAATGAAAAAAAAATATTAGGTAGGTCAAAAGCTTGGGTGCGGCCGATCCGGGAGCGATCATCGAAGGAAACCCATGGCGCTCTGCGCGCTTCACTCTGTATGGGGTCGATAAAGTCATGGCCGAAGAAAGTGGTGGCCGAATCGATGGTAATTTTATTTTCTTAGTCTTGTACTTTTCATTTACCTTTGTTCGACCGACTAACAATCCTTCGACACGAATTTTGCGGGGAAAGGACAAGGCTTTAGGAGGCGCGACTAAAGTATGACAAGCTCCTCCGATCGAAGAAGGAGGCCTCAAAGCGGGGAGGAAAGCCAGGGTCAAGCCGGCAAAGAGGAACAAGGAGCTTGCTTCTCGTGTCGCTACTTTGAAGGCCGACCTTGATGCTACGGCCAAGAGAGAGAAGGTTGCTCTGGGCGACCGATAGGGCGAGTGGAGGAACGATCCGAAAGGTGGCGGGCGGTGCCGAGAGGTCGCAATTGAGCGATTTTACAATGCTCGGGCGGTGCGGGTATTGAATACCGTCCGCAGTCAACTTTGATGACAAGATGATCAAGCCCACGCATTATGTTGACAACAATAAGATCATGTTGCTGCGCAGAATATGACGAGCAAGGCAGCGTCATTCGCGCCCGCCACCATTCTCTTTTGAAGCGCTGCGGCGGTGTAACTTTGTAACTTGCCCGGGCACGACAATTTTTCGCGCCGTGCGGCGCTTCTTCAATTCGTGGTCGCTCGGCTTCGGCCGGGCGTCCCATATTTGTAATGACAATCTTTACTTGCTTTTAATTACGCCCTTTTAAATTTATATCGATCTGTCTGCGTACTTCTTGCACTTATTCGCCTTATTCATTTTGGACTTGTGGGCGCTCGGTGGCCGTTTCGTGCACTACTTCAATAGCGCTCGTTTTTGGTCGCTTTCTTTGTGCGCCTTGTATGTTTATTTTCTCTAAGTCTTTGAGCTTTACTGTAGTTCGGTGCGTCATTCGTGCTTATTTCGAAAGCATCCATTCTTTGATAAGTTAATGTCCCAAGCGGGAACCTTGGATCGCTTCGGCGACCTTCAATCGAGCCCTTTCGATGGCATTTAAGGTAGATCGTTTTGACGGTGATAACTCTATTTTATATAGAGTTATTCATAGTCTTTACTTAGATAAATGTTTGAAACCAATGCAATAAACTTGTAAATACAATAAAAGAGATGAAAATCATAAAATACATTATCAAGGAGATAGAAGTTCAATTTATATACAAATTGGTATGTTTGATATGTTTGTTGAGTACTTTTGCGATTCTGTGATTTTGCATTAAGTGCTTAAGCATCGAGTGCTTAAGCACCAAAGCATGCAATTTGAAGCATGCGGTGAAGCAAGTAGCACAAGACCCACATTGGAAGCACCTCAATTTGATTTCGTTCTAATGAGCCTTGCTGGCCTCCTACTAGCTCGGTGATCACATGGAATCAATTATCAAGTTACCAAAGAAGTCATCTATGGGATAAAAACAACAAACATCATCATTACACCAAGCCAAATGTCATCAACTAATTGGACCCCTTCAAAAGGAATGTTTCCCACTCAAAGGAATGTTTCCCATTCAAAGTGACAACAATTGACACCTGCAAAATAACTAAGATAAGTCACATGATGGTCAAAGAAAACTTCACAAGCAAGCAAAGAAGTCAAATACTTGAAGACAAAGAAAACCCTCCATGGAAGGAAATCTCCTACTTCTATAAATAGGACTCTTTCATCTCTTGTAAAAGAAGATAAGAAAAATATATAGATTACCATATAGATACAATAGTAGTTTTAGATTAAAGTTCATCTTGTTCTTCATTTTATTTCCAAGTCTTTTTACTTCACTTTGATTACTCTAAACTTAAGAGGAAGGTAAGAAGGAATTGACATCTCTATTCTTCACTTCTTCCTAGTTGAGAATCAAGTGTTCTTCATTAATATTAAGTTCTTATTTCATGTTCTTCATCTTACTCTTTATTTACTTTCTTGTTATTTAATTTCTTGCAAGACTTGTCCAATCAAGCAATTTACTTTCTTGCAAGACTTGTCCATTCAAGCAATTTACTTTTAAGCAATTTACATTCCCAAGCTATTTACAATGCTTTCTTTACTTGCTTTGTTTAATTACTTTATGTGGACGATGATGAGCTAAATTCCTTAGTTGGGATGCTCTAGTCATATGATGAACTCGTGAGAACTATTGTGTTGTCAAAAGGGTGCCTCACTTACTAGTTCTTGTACTTGAATTAAACTTGTTTTAAGGTTAACTTAGAACAAAGGGGAGTTGTATTTACAAGAGATTGACTTACAACTAGATCTCAAGAACTAGAAGCAAAGGCAAGTGTTTATTTAAGTCTTTGATGAGAAATTTGTTTTCCACAAAGTCGACTTAGTAATTCCATGCTAATTCAAAAGTAATTAGCATAGTCTTTGTTCATGTGTGGGGTTTTACTAAGGGAAAGTATTTAGCAACTTGAACCACTTGAAAGGAGGCGAGGGAGTTTGACATACTTGCCCTTTATTGCAAAAAAACAAGGGTTTATTGAGCATGCAGTCACCCTTGTCTGATGTATCTACACTAAGTGATCAAGCACCGTGTGCTCAAGCAGAAAGACAAAGACAACATTCTCACAAGGAACTCATATGGTAAAAGCATCTCAACTCTCTCTTAAATTACATCCTCTACAGGTATTTAAATTCTGTTTTTCTATATTCCAAAACCAACCACAAATCTACGAATAGTTGTAGACACACTAGTTTACCTATGCTAAACAAACACATTAAAAATTAGTCAATCCTCGTGGGAACGATCTTTACTTACTCTTTATTACTTGTTTGTATTTGTGTATACTTGCACATGCTTATTTCACACACCAACGCCCACCGCGATGGGTTATTACTTAACCTTTGGGCCATTTTCGATGGCGCTCGATGTAGATCGTTTGACGACCTAGCGTTGTTGGGCCATTTTCGATGGCGCTCGATGTAGATCGTTTCGACGACCTAGCGTTGTTGGGCCATTTTCGATGGCGCTTTCGGTTGGGACCGTTTCGACGGTCGCTCGATTCGCATCGTTTCGACGATCTAAGGTTTGCGGGTTTTAACCTTCGGGCCATTTCGATGGCACTTCGGTTGGGACCGTTTTCGACGGTCGCTCGATTTAGATCGTTTCGACGATCTAAGCAACTTTGATAAGTCTTCGATCGCTCCTTTGCCACGGGCAATCTTGAAGCGACCGGTCATACATTCTTGCAAGAAAGTAAAGGATACATCATGTTTTTAAAGGTCGGGCCTGCCGTAAAAAACCCGGTGGGAAAAAAAGCGCTGCATCGCTTTTCATTGATAAGTCGGTCGTTATTACATTCAAATCTCTTGTTACATTCAAACGTAATATTTCCTAAGTTTTTCCGCATTCCATGTTCGGGGATAGTCGCCCATTCATGGTTTCCACTCGTATGCCCCCTTGCGGTCTTCTTGATGACTCGTCACGGACCTTCCCAATTTGGTGCCGCTTCCCCTTGGCGTGCATTCTTGTTTCCCACGTCGCCCGTCTTGAAACGAGCCGCCGACCGAGAAATTCTTTCTTTCGAACTTCGGCGTTGTACACAGCTGCGACCTTCTGTTTGATCAATTGCTCTCTTAGCGAAGCTTGGGTGCGTGATTATTCAATTAGGTCCGGCTCTTCGCGGATAGCTTACGGTCGTTGTCAACCACCGTAGGGGTTTGAAGTCCTCCAATTCGGCTCGCCCATTTCTATGGGTATCACAAAGATCGCCGTACACCAAGCGGCGACTCACTGAGTCGATGAATGAGGGTCGTCTGTGTAGCCCCACAGAGCGGACTGCAGCTCTTCGACCAGATTCCTTTCGCTTCATCCATCCGCTTTAAACCACGTAAGATAACTCTGTTGGCGCCTACTTGGCGTTAGTGCAGGGGTGCTCGGCGAGGTGAAAGCATTTGTTTGACCCTAAGTCGGCCAACATCTCTCACGAATCTCTTGTCAGTGAACCGGGTGCCGTTATGCGTTATTAATTCTTTGGGAATCCCCAAAGCGGGCTAGTACACACCGTCCAAGAATTTGCCGACTTTGGCCGATGTGATTGTTGCAGTGGCTCGGCCTCGATCCACTTAGTAAAGTAATCTCGCCACGATCAAGAACTTGAAGCGGCACGGAGGCAGTGGAAGCGGGCCTAGAAGATCCATGCCCCACCGAGCGAACGGCCAAGGTGAGGCAAGACTTTGTAATTCGAGGAAGGTGCAATGTGGACATCGGCATGTACTTGGCATTTCTTGCATTTTTGAACAAGCTTCTTGGCGTCTTCATCCATGGTCGGGCCATGTAATAGCCGCGGCCCGAGGCTTTCTTTGCTATGGAAGCAGCGCCCGGTGACTCCCACAAACGCCTTCATGAATATCCTTAGCACATGGTCGAAGCCGGACCGACGTAAGACACCTTAACAATGGAGAGGAGAATCCTCTTACGCACAACTTTCCTTCTATCACGAGTATTTGGTCATACGAGCCTAACCAATTTCGCGCATACAGTCGTCGGCTCTTCACCTTCAACGATGTACCTTAGGATAGGGGCAATCCAATCGAATCGAAGAATCGACGCAAAAACGGCCCGCGGCCCGGGTTGGCTTAGTCGACACACTCTCGCCGATTTAAAGTCTCTGAATCAAACTCCGTGATTTCCGAGTCTTAGTCTTCGCAAGCTTTGATAATATATCTGCCCGAACATTTTCGGTCCGAGGCACATGTACCACTTCAGCTCGGTCGAACTGTTTGAGCAATTCTCTCACTCTTGCTAGGTAACTTTTCAGCACGTCGTCTTTAGCATCATATAATTCTTTGATCTGCGAGACTACGAGTAAAGAATCGACACGAGTTCAACCCCGTGGCCGACATTGAAATCTCTGGCGAGTGAAGGCGACTATGCATGCTTCGTGCTCGGCCTGGTTGTTTGAAGTGTGGAATGCAAAGGTTAAAGAGACTTCAACTGCAAGGCCTTCTGAATTTTCCAATATTAGGCCTGCTCCACTTCCTTTACTATTAGACGACCCGTCTACGTGCAAGATCCAGGTCGTCCCAGCTTGATCTTCTGGAGTAGGAGTCATTTCCGCTATAAAGTCGGCCAACACCTGCGCTTTCGCGGCCGATCCGGATTCAAACTTGATCCCAAACTCTCGAGCTCCACCGCCCACTTTATCATCCGCCCCGCCCGGTCCGCCGATGTAGGACTTGCACGATAGGTGGTCGGTCCTTACCACGACACGATGGGCCACAAAGTAGGGTCTCAATCTTCTAGCGGCTATTAGGAGTGCAAAGGCGAACTTTTCTATCTTCGGTATCTCGGCTCGGCCCGCGAGTACTTTACTTATGAAGTAGACCGGATTCTCGCTTTAGCTCGTTCTCTCTAACTAGCACAAAGATCGAGAACTTCTTACGTTATGGCCAATCTGAGATATAATGTCTCGCCCCGTAACGGCTTGGTCATGATCGGCGGGCTAACCAAAGCTTGCTTTAACTCATCCAATGCTCATTTGGCATTGCTCGGTCCACTCAAAATCCACCTCTTTTTTATTGATGCGAGCGATGGAAGCGACTTGCGCAGCCGCTTTGGGGATGAACTGGATAGAGCGGCCACCATGCCATTTAGTTGTTGTATTTCTTTTTTTCGATGTGGCGGCCTCATATATCGCGATCGCCTCTACATTTTTCGGGGTTTGCTTCTATCCTCTTTCGGTCGGTGGAAACCCAAGAATCTGCCGACCCTCACCCCAAAGGTACACTTCTCGTGATTTAGTCTAAGTGAGTTCCTCCTAGCTTCTTCAAATATTTCCCCGAGGTCGTTCGCGTGATCCGGGTTGTGCTCTTAATGATCATGTCATCCAAATACACCTCCGAGATGCGACCGTCCGCCTCTTGAAAATTTTGTTCATCATTATTTGGTAGTCGCTCCAAAGATTCTTGGCCGAAAGGCATCACCTTATCTTGAAAATTTCCCGATCGGTCATGAAGGTTTGTCTTGTGCCGATCGGGCGGATACATCGTGATCCGATTGTATCGAGTAAGCGTCGAGAAAACAAGAGAGTGTTGTAGCGAGGCCCCATCGACCGACTTATCGATGTTGGAGTGCGAGGAAGGCATCCTTCGGGCATGCCTTATTTAGATCGATATAGTCCACACACATCCTCCATTTTCCATTCTTCTTCTTAACCAAAGACGACGCGTTGGGCGGCCCGGTCGTGTATTTGATCTCTTCTATAAAATTGGCCTTTATGAGGTCCTCAGCGGCGCTGCGGCTTGAGATTTTTCCTCGCTCGAGCACGTCTTCTTTGAGCGACCGGGCGACCCGCTTCATCGATCGAAAGTTGATGGCAAAGCTACTTCAATAGGGATCACGGGCATGTCGATGCCCGCCATGCGAGCAGTCGGCATAGTCTCTCAAGCATTGCACTAGATCTTGCTTCACTTGCTCGGTAGGTCATTCACCGAGCTTCACCGTTTTGGATGGGTCGTCACCCAATTGAACATCTACCAACTCTCCACGAGGCTCTCGGTCTTTTCGATGCTTTTTCGGTTCTCGAGCCAAATCATCATCGTTGTCCTGCGGGTCATTTATGCGGATCGTGTCGGCGCCCAAATCGGCTACATTGACTTGATGGCCTTCACTAGTGCTCGCTGCGTTCGGGCCACGATCTACTTCGTCACATATTTCTTGGTATAGGCGTGGCTTCTTCTTGGCGATTCAAGGTCGGCCGCGTGGTGACCACTTGGTCTTTCTTTGTAGAATTTCATTTTAGATGATGCCGTCGATGTAACGGCCCTCCTTACCCAAAGTCGGCCTACCAATAATACATTGATAGCGAGGATTTGAGGGGAGTACAAGGAACGCGTCGTCCCGACCGTCCGCATGCAGTACTATCCCTAGTGTCATCACCAAATGTGACCAAGACTGACTCGATCGTTCCCAGCGGGTGGGTGGTCGCCCATTGAAACTCGCTTTGTTAGAGGGTAGGCTCGGCACGGGAATTATCTCGCTCCGATCAACCTTGATTTTGTCGATCAAGTCTTCAAACATGATATCGGCCGAGCTACCTTGATCGACTGCGAATTCTCTGCACCTCTGTGTTTGCCGTATGTGACTCACGATTACCAATGGAACATAACTATTAGGTTTTGCCGTCGTATAAAGTCATTGTCACCAAACGAGATGGGGTCTTCGAGACCGGTGGTGGTCTTTGAGGTGGAAGCGACCATTAACAACTCGCCCCACTTTCTCTTGGTGGCTTTGTTCGATTCCCTGCGATCCGGGGTTTCCACCATGAATAACCATCGCAACATTACGGCCTTTTGATCGCCGGAGTGTCACGATCCTCGGATCGGTCCTTGTTTTAGGTATTCTCTATGGCCGAGGCCCTTTCCCTCGTGCGGATCGGCCTTCAACTCGCCTCTCTCGAGGTCGGGTCGCTTCTTCCGACCTCACATACTTTCCCAACTTGCCTTCTACGGATAAGCTCTTCAATATCGTCTTTGAGGGCCATGCGATCGTTGGTATCGCGCCCTTACTCTTGTGGTAACGGCGGTATCTTTTGGTCGGTTGTGCCCCCTTCTCGAGCACGAGTGGTTCAGCCGCTTAACTCCCACAAACTCATTATTCGACACTTTCTGTGTAGATCTGCGCAATGGAGGTGTTGAGTCGAGTGCGATGATCAAACTTTTTATCTCGAAAGTCGGGCCGATTATCGCGGCGACCTTCATGCCCTTTGGCCGAAACTTCATCGTTTTCTTTCTTTAGGTCGCGTGCGCGGACGGCCTTTCTTCTTTACGCCGAGTTTCCTCATATCGCATGTGGGCGTTAGCCTCGTGAGAAATGGCCGAGATCCCGTAATGATTCAAAGTAAATTCTTCGACGAACCGGTGGTCCGGTCGAATACCACGCTCGAGATATTTCAACTTGTCCTGTATCGACAAGTCACGAAACGAACTTCGGCCTCGATTAAACCGGTCGATATCTTTGTCTCGGTGTCTCATTATCTCCTTGAACAACAGAGTCCAAGTATTCTTCATACCGATATTGGCGCGGTTTGCGGTGTAGTGAGACAGACAGAATATTACGATCAGTCGTCCCACGAGGAGATGGAATTGGGTCGCAGAGACTCCCACCATTCCAATGCTCGCCGCCCGGAGATCGGGGAAAGAGCACGCATTTCATGGTCGGTCCCAATTCCATAGCTAAATAAAGAAGTAATTATTGAAGTAGCGGAGATGCTTGTGCGGATCCCCGGCCGTCAAACTTGTTGAGATTGGGCGGCTTGCGGAGGTCTCTCGGAATTTTGTAACGCCGATCTCCCGGAGAAGCGGGCGTGCTCGTCTCGAATGTCGTTCGACCCAAAGTGGTTGCATTGCGAGGCACGCCTCGTTGCCGGCATTCCATAGAATCCTCCCGGACGGGCGGTTGGTGGAAGTGGTGGAGGCCTTACGGGTCGCCGCTTGGCCTCTCCTTGGTCGATGCGAAACGCCCCCGATTCTTCCATTTCGTAATCTTCCGGCTCTTCACGAGAATCCCGGATCTCGCTTCTCGACCGAGCGTGACCGGACGACTCATTGGAGGAATACGGTAGGCGGCGACCAAAGTGTCGGGGCGGTAGCTAGAATCTTCATAGTCATAGGACATGGGGCGGCGTCTACGCTGCGTCCTGCCAGGGCGTCTGTGTGCCCGCTTCTTCTTGCCGGGAGCGATGAGTAAGTGCTCTCGGCGAGAAATGCTCCTTCGAGAGGGGAGCGGTGTCTTCGCGCCGGGGCGGCGGCGAGCGAAGGTTCTCCGTCTTCGCGCGTGGGCGGCCCGAATCGAACCTCTCGTCATCGAGAGATGGCGCTCTCGATGCGATCACTTGATTTTTGTTTTGCGGGAGCCGCAAAGCGGCGAAGTGACATGATCGGTAGAGGTTCTCGAATGCCCGCTTCAACCGGCTCGGGCGGTAGGGTCTCGAGGCGGCCGGATGGATCTGGCTGGAGGACCGGTCCACGGCACCGTTGTGCCGGAAGGTTCTTGTCGTGGAAGGCCTTGAGATTCGTGGGATGTGGACGCCACGCCCTCGGAAGTCATTTGCGATTCTGCCGGAGGATTGAGTCGAGCGCCGCCCGCGTGCGGGGCGGTCGCGTGGAGCCATGAAAGAGGTAGGATAGCGCGCACGCCTCCCAGCTCGTGGTCGCCAATTGATCGTACCTTGACCAATGAAGTGTTGAAGTGTTGATTGATTCGATACATGGGCGGTCGTTGAAGGAGTGAAAGGACCTGGTCCCCGCTTCACGCGTTGAGCACCTCGGGTGGTACCGCAAAGACACTCCGACGATCTAGTGAGAGTCGCGCAGGCGAGATAGCACAAGGTTAGAGAACGTGCACGATACCATATGCGAATGGCGTATATATACGGTGATGTCCGACCGTTTAGCGAGAATTTCGGCGGCGAGTGCGCTCAGCGTGTTGGGCCGATCGTGATGGGTGGGCGCGCAGTCCAATTGGCATTGGCGATCCTCGTAATTGCTAATACACCCGAGAACAAGAGAAAAGCGAGGCGGTGTGTGGTAAATGTTGTGAAGGAAAGCGACCAGAAGTCCTACAAACCGCAATACCAACAAGAGCAACTATGAAGCTTGAAGTGGTCCATTCTGATGTATGCGGGCCATTTGAAGTAAAATCTCATGGAGGTAACCTCTACTTTGTATCTTTTATTGATGACTATACTAAGAAAATGTGGATCTACTTGTTGCAAAGAAAAAGTGAAGTATTTGAAACATTTAGACAATTCAAACTGCTAGTTGAAAAGCAAAGTGGAAATAGTATAAAAACATTAAGAACAGATGGTGGAGGAGAATATGTATCACATGAGTTTGCAGATTTTTGTAAGAATGAAGGGATAAGTCATGAAGTAATGGCACCATACACTCCTCAGCACAATGGTACTGCTGAGAGGAGAAATAGGACAATTCTAAACATGGTGAGATGCATGCTAAAGGAAAAGAAACTACCTAATGAATTCTGGGCTGAAGCAGTGCAAACTGCTACTCATATACTGAACAGGTGTCCAACTAAGAGGCTTGCAAACAGTACACCAGAAGAAGAATGGAGTGGTACTAAACCTAGTGTTAAACACTTTAGAGTGTTTTGGTTCTTGTGTTATAGGCATGTGCGAGCGCAAGCAGAGAAGAAAGTTAGATGCAAGAGCTCAACCAATGGTTTTAGTTGGTTATCATAGTACTGGTGCATACAAGTTATTTGATCCAATTCACAAGAAGATTGTAGTGAGCAATGATGTGCTAGTGGATGAGTCCAAAGAGTGGAATTGGGACAGAATTGCAGTGAAGAATTACGATGAGATAATTGAAATGCAACAGCGGTGACCAAGTTGAAGACGATAATGAATTGGTATGCGGGGAACAAAATGAACATCAAATTGAAGAAATTGAGCCACGGTGAGAAGATCTCACAGAGAAAGACAAGCACCCGGCTAAATTTAGAGACTATCAAATGTTTCCTCTGGGGGTAACTAATAATGATGATGAATCGCTACACTTGGTTATCTTTGGCGAAGCGAACCGATCCGCATTGAACAAGCCTTGACAAGTCCTCGGTGGAAGAGTGCTATGGAGGAGGAGTTAAAATCAATAGAGAAAAACAAGACACGGGAAATGATGGAGTTGCAAGCAACAAGAAAGCAATAGAGGTGAAGTGGGTGTTCAAGACAAAAATGAAACCCAATGGTGAGGTGGCAAAGCATAAGGCTAGGCGGAGGTTGCAAAAGGTTTCTTGCGTAGAAACCAGTCTAGACTTTGAGAAATATATGCACTGTTGCAAGGATTGAAAGCTGTGAGACTCATTGTTGCTATGGCATGCGAAATGCTGGACCTTGCACACTTGATGTCAAATCGGCCTTCCTCAATGGTCCACTTGAGGAAGAGGTATTTGTTAAACAACCACCGAGGATTTGAAAGGAAAGGAATGGAGGAGAAGGTAATGAAAGCGCATAAGGCCTTGTATGGCCTAAGACAAGCCCCACGAGCATGGAACAAGAGAATAGATGGATTTCTCTTGAAGTTGGGATTCTGAAATGCTCCACAGAGCATGGTGTGTACATTAAACAACGCTTGATTCGAAGAAAGTGTTCACACTTTGTGTTTATATGTAGATGATCTGATTGTCACTGGTAAAAGTGAGAAAGAAATTGCAGAATTCAAAAAGAAGATGAGGGAGGAATTTGAGATGAGTGAGTTAGGCAAACTTTCATACTTCCTTGGTATGGAATTTGCAGAAACAGAAAAGGGAATGTTGTTACACCAGAAGAAGTATGCAACCGATATCTTGAAGAGGTTCAATATGTTGAATTGTAATCAAGCCACTACACCTGCAGAAACCAGCAACAAGTCTGTTACTGATGCAGACAACCAGCTAGTTGACTCTACACTCTATAGACAACTAGTTGGATCTCTAAGATATCTGTGCAATTCAAGGCCAGATATCACCTACTGTGTTGGGTGGTTGAGCAGGTATATGGAGGAACCTAGGAAGACTCATCTCATGGCTGCCAAACGAGTGCTTCGGTATGTGAAAGGCACCATTGATTGTGGTATATTGTTTCCTGCTGGTGTTGACAGTTCAAGTGATGTCATAGTTGGATATACGGATGCTGATTGGAGTGGTGATTTGGATGACAGGAAAAGCACTTCAGGGTATCTCTTTATGTATGGAAGTGCTCCTATCTCGTGGTGCTCCAAGAAGCGAGAATGTGGTGGCACTCTAGTCAGGCTGCGAGGCGAGTACATATCTCCGCTGCGATTGGCGCGATCAAGCTCGATGGTGAGAATGTTGTTGGGTGAACTTGGAATGAAAAACAGTGATGTGATGAAGCTAAAGATTGATAATAAGTCTGCAATAGACCTAGCTAAACATCCAGTAGCTCACGGTCGAAGCAAGCACATTGAGGTTAAATATCATTTCCTGCGTGACTTGGTGAACAAGGGAAATCTGCAGGTGGAACACTGCAAGACTGAAGAGCAACTTGCAGACATGCTTACCAAAGCTTTGAAGCCTGGAAAACTTGAAGAAATGAAGACTAAGATTGGAATGTACAGATTAGTTGATTTGAATTAAGGGGGTGTATTGAGTTTGTAATTCAAGTCAATATCCTAGATAATAAATTGTAATTAGTCAACTATTAGTGGTTGTATTAGTTACTATGTTTAGTTGTTAGTTTGTTAGTTAAGTCTAACTAGGTAAAACTAACTATGGTTAGTAAAATAGACTGTGTAATAAAAGGCTCATTGAGAGCTCAGTTAACAGAGAGCAAGAAATAAAATTTCTGTTATTTTTCCCTCCTCTCGGTTACTCTCTATCTCATCTCTCTCTCTGAATTCGACAGTGATCGAAATAAACACCACCACGAATTCAACAAGAACTCCAACACACGTGAAGAGGAAGAGGGATGTCTCGAACTGGATGTAAGAAATGTCCAATATAGAATCTACGGGTAAGTGTTTGGATTTTGAATGTATCTAATGTATAGAAACTATAGGTAAGAGTTTGGATTTGAAATGTATATATGTTAATAGCTTCTGGTAACATTCATGAGGCATGTCGTTAATTTTCTAAAAGAAGGATATATTATTTAAGTTTATCAGGAAGCTATTTTTTTAATTTCTTGCTTTAATGATTCGAATAAGATTTCATTGTTTCATTATAAGTGTTTAAGGATTATTGGGTTAGAAATGTAGCTTGACTGGAAAAAAGCTAGAATTTAAAGTTTGCAGCCACTTAGCATGATAGAAAGGAGGGTAGCATATGGAATATCATAGAAAGATTTTGGAAATTGGCAAGTATGGAATTTTACTAGCAGAGCTGACTAAATCTCAGGAAAACAATTTAGTTTTTTTCCCCATCTCTTATGGTTTAATTGATTTTTGCTTTAGATTTCATTTGTTTTTTTTGTTTTGCTTTGGTGCAGCATACGAAGAAGATCTGAATGACGAAATGTTCTACATATACCGTAGTAAACAAAACACCTGATGAAGTTATGTTGTTTTATTATAATCCTAAATTTGGAAGTTCAAAATAAAGCTACTTGGACTACTGAATAACTCATCGTTGTGATGACGAATAATTTGTTGCCATTGGCGTTAACACCAAACCTGAAGCCCTCAACCATAATGGAATTCTGAGGATAGGTTTGGCCAAAAACCTAACTATTCAACTTCCAAAAAGTGTTAGGAGATTTACAGATGAAGTGGGTTTAAAAAGATGTGTTCAAAAGAAGCTAACTCTATATGGAAATGCAACTAGAGGAGGAGCAGAATGAGGCATTCAGTTTCATAAGGTGAGCAATTTGAATGACCCAATTGAACTGGCTACTTAAATTATATATATGCCATCTGAGATTTAAATATATTCACTCCAGTTGTGTAGACAACCCCAGTGACTATATATAAATGCCTGAAGTTATATTCTAAACATTATGTTACATCATTTATATATTGTCTTATTTCAATTGGTATCAAACTACATGGCATGTGCAAGGACTATGTCTTTTATTTGCCAAATTGTGAACCATGATATAAACCATGAGTTTTGATCATTGATTGTTTTGGAATGATAGTCTTTGCATGATTGTTACATTATATTAAGTCATAAGTGCTGATTCTCCTATCTTGATAAACATACTGAAGTGTTTTTTTCTCATATTGTTTGAATTGGCAGGTGAAATGTTCTGCTTGCATTTTGGAGCGAAAAAGAGAAGCCGTGTGGTTTTTATAAAAACAAAACCTACTGATGATGCATCCTAGATGCAATCCACAATACCATACTCCATACTTACTCAATTAATCATTACTTTTATCTTGATATGGATGGATCATTTATTCACTGCATATAGTTCAAATACATCACTTTTTCAATGAATCCAAAAAGTCATTTGTTGCTTATATATATGAATCCAGAGGGAGTAGTAGCCCAAGAAAAAATAAATCGTGATCATATTGATTACACCAACCAAAATTAAGTTGAATAATAAATCCACAAAGTGAAGGGAAAATTCAAGTATATGCATGTTTGGTATACTATAGATTTTTCTAGCTCTAGCTACATAATCAAAAGTGTGTCATTCCAACACACTAAAATGGGGAGAATCATTAACCTACTCATGCTTTACTTTGAGTAGGTGTTATATTAGTCTTTCAAAATCTAAACTAAACATTGCGTCCAAAAAAAAATCTACACTAAACATAGTTTATAGTAAGAGTGTTGTTCAAAACCAAACCAATAGAAAACCACAAATCGAATTAAACTAAACCAAATCGAAAATTGCCAAAAACTGTTTTTTTATTGTTCTGTTCAATTTTTATTGTTAGTAAATGGCGTGGTTCGGTTTGCGGTTTTGATTACAGAAACTTAAACCAAACCAAACCGCAAAATCCTATATACAATACTATTTTTTTATATGAATATGCAATGTATATAAAGTCGATTTTTGATACTGAACTGATATAAATTTTTTATATCTGATATGTAGTTTCTACTATGCTCTAATGTTTTAGCACCTCTCGCGGAGGTCCAAATCATTTGTTCCTATTACAAGAATGCTTTGGAACACATGTAAATATGAGGGAACCTCATATTCTTTTCCCATTTATTTATTTTTTGTTTGGAGTGATATTTATTTTGTATGAAAGGGTTTTAATGCTAATTAGTAATTAATTATATGCAATATATTAATTGATGTGTATGGTACTCAATGTTTTTTGTAATATATTTAAGAAAGAGAAGTGCTAGCAACACTCTCTTTTAGACACTCTCTTCAACACTCACTCTATGATTGGTTAAAATTCATGTGGATTCCGCTACTTTGGAATTGGGACCCATTAATTTAGTGGGACCATAAAATCTAACCAATTATAGAGTGAGTGTTTGAGAGAGTGTCTAAAAGAGAGTATTGCTAGCATTTCTCTTTAAGAAATGCAGATGCATGTAAGTAGGTAAGGTGTTGTTTTGATAACCCATCATGGTCTTATTATGTTTAAATATACTCTAATGTCATTTTCAAACATGCATATCTATGCTACCGTCTCAGTGGCTTTGTGAAGTTATGTAGTCTTTTATGTAAAAGATTCTAAATCACTGATTCTTCAATTACAAATATAGTAGCGAAGCCATCTCCATATTGACACCAAACAAAGTGTTGGGTATAGCGGCAGACGTCTAAATGGCTGCCCCGTGCATACGCACGGGTGTGTGTCCTAGTTATTGTTAGAATTAACTATACACCACCAAAAATCTGAACAGTTAGGAACATGTAAAGATACCACATAACATTGCAACCTTGGGAGGCACCAGATTTTTAATTTGAACAGATTTTTAATTTAACTCTGCCATTGATGCAATCTAAATTTCCAGTATAACAACATGCTTCAAAAATTAGAAGACAACATATGAACTTAAAAACATCAAAAATTAGATTCTAAGTAACGAAGCAAGTTAGCACAGTACAAAGGGCCAGGAAGTGAAGAAGTCAGTGAGGATAGTACAACTCACTGTATTCAGAAGTGAGCTAGCATAACACAATCATGTTTTCATGATTCATAAATCCAACATAATACGACACATCAACAACAATTACCTTTGAACAGATGCACATTCAATTATCTGTTTCCTCTTACAATAGGATTATTATCACTTTTTTAAAAATACCTTGAAAGCTTTTTACCAATAAGAATGAACCTATAGGTGGTGCAAAGCTTAAACATGAATTCAGAATAGCAAGTACAAAAATGAGTTGATAATTAAACTTCATTACAGGTTGCATTAAAATAAGTTGAAGCCATCCATTGTTTAAGCTTTGCAACCTGCTTATCCGGTTCTTTACTTTATTGAGTCATAATAAGGAACTAGTGAACCTGCTTATCATATTCTATCATATAATCATATAAATAGTTAAGTACTAATTACCTAATTTATATGCACATGGTTTCTTCTTTTGAGGGTTAACTCTTTTAATTGGATGCACATGAACTTAACCTGCCCAAGATAGTGTAGTACTTTTTTTCCCCTAAATGATACAAAATTGATTTTACTCATTATATGTTTACATTTTCTTCAACCACTCTACATTATATGAGTAAATATCGACTCTGGTCCTTGAAAAAATTTATTAGTGCCTACCTTAGTCCTTGGAATAATTATGTAATAATCCTTAGCAATTACAAATGGAGGAACTTGTTAGTCTCTCTTTTTGGGTCCATTATCTTGTTATTTTAGTTTCATTTTGTTATCTATCAAGTTTTTCTTTTAGTTTTTTAAAATCTCAAGTATATATTAAAATATTGACCAATCTTTTTCAAGTCTTCCTCTCCCCTCCTGATGAACCCTCATCACATGATGATCTTCATCGGTTTTTAAAGAGTTTTTACACAATATTGATGATGGATGTGCTTAATCTGGTGTGTTTTTGTGAACAAATCGTGTTTGTTGTGAATTGCTTGTTACGCAGAGTGTTTATCTTTGGGTTTGTGTGATTTTGTGTTGCCCGGGGGACGAGGTGGATCGAAAAGACAAAGCCACTGCGGTCGAGTGGATTCAACAAAGACAAGGTTTTGGAAGATCCCCACCGAGGCGCACACTTGGCGCGTAGAGAAGAGAGCGCGCGCAAGAAGGCGCGCGCGGATAGGTCGCTTCTAACTCTCAAAAGTTTCGTCATGCGTGAGAGGTGTGCGCACGCGAGGTTACTGCGAGGGGCGCGCGCAAGATGGATGCGCGATCTTGATCAAGCCTTGGCCATCTTGCGTAAGTTTAAGTTTGCGCGCGCGCGCAAGATGGCGCGCAAGTCACGTTCTTCAAATACGTGAAGGCTGCGTGTTTACCGTGGGGCGTTTTTGATCAATTGGGAGCCCTAGCACACACGAGAGGAAGCGAGTTGCAGCTGCTGGCCATTGAAGGATCAAGCCTTGGGAACAAGATTTGAGACCTCTAATGTCATCATCTTCATCAATATTATCTTGTAATTCTCTTTTCTTCTTATCTTTCATCATGTGTAACTAAACCCTCTGTTAGGGATGAATTGAATTTGATAGAGCACTAGGTATTTGGTATTAAGCGTGTTTTATTGTTTCTCTCTCATATTCGTGAATTGGAATTTAGTTTGAACTGATTTACAATTGGGAAATTGTGAAATTATTTTATTCGGTATTTTAATGGGAATTATTATATTTGAATCGTAGACTTTCAATTCTTGCAATTCGTAGCTTAGGAATATTCTCCGGATTGTTATGCGTGCGAACTCTAGCGTTTAAGGCTTATAGGTTATTAGGATTACCTAAGGAATTAGGAGTTTTATTAATCTATAAAGGACTAGTTACCTAAGGAATTAGGACTTGGTTATTATAACGAATTCGGTAGCAAAATATAGAGAGAGGTATCCTTGATGTTAGACCAGTTACATAGTGCGAAAACCAAACGACGTTCATCCCTAGCTTTCATTCTTATCGTAATTCATTAACGTTTTTAGTTTAACTTTATTTACAAAAATTCCAAAAATATTTTATCGCTTTATTTCGAGCTTCACAACTCAACCCCTTCAAACATACCCCTTTCAATTTGGTTCCAATTAGTAATTGTTAACGTAATTAGTAGATTAACTCGATCCTTGAGGGCGATATCCCGGTATTTACGGTTTTACTACTTGTACGATTTGGTACACTTGCCAAATTATTAACAAGTTTTTGGCGCCGTTCTTAGGGATCGAAGTTACATTCACTAATTTCGAAGGCGGCTGCTAATTCGAACCCGTACATACTTAGTTGTTTTTTATTTAATTTATTGTTTTGTTTTCTTTACATATTTCTTTTTATCTTTTTACTACTTTACTCCCTTGATTGTGTAAGAGCCAGTGGATACTTTGTAAGTCATGGAGTACACACTTGACCAACTTCGTTGTTGTGGAGGACCGCATCTAAATGGTAATTGTGAGACATTGTCCTATTGTGATCTTTGTGGGGAGGATGAGGTGGATTGCTCTTGTGAACCAATGATACTCATTCTTTGGGTACTATCCGTGGTTGGCTCAACCTAAAATTCTTGAGGAGCCGGATGTGGTAGTCATTGATGAATCCTATCCTTGGTTGGCTCAACCTAAAGTTCTGAGGAGGAAGATTTGGTAGTCATTGACACATGGTATCCCTGGTTGGCGAAGATTGGTTACTAGTAGAACAACCATTGAATCAAAGTAATCAACCACACATCGGGCATGATGAATTCAATGAAGGGAGTCATCCGAATGGAAATTGTGAGCCTTACGATTTTACCTCGGTTTCAAAACAAGAAGAGGAAGGCTTAACAATAGAAGAATCATGGGAGAAAAAGGAAGATAAGAAAGGACAAAGAGTTGAAGCTGCAAGATCCTCTTGTTTGGAGGAAGCCAAAAATTCTCGATTTTGGGATGGTGTGGAAATCCAACAAGAAATCTCCCAACAAATCATTTTCTCCACTCATCGATCGAGAAGCAAGGAAGATGGGAGCGAAGAGGTTGATAAATATTTAGACTCCTTCTATGCCTTGTGCAACACCATTCACCTTGAGAGGGCATGGAAGCATACACAATTGTACCTCAAGTTCATGAAGTTTCTGCCTAATAAGCGGAAAAAGAAGAATGATGTGTTCTTTGTGTCATACATTCCACCTTGAGAGAGTGGAGTTGCATCGTCAAGCTTAGGACGATAAACAAGCGCTTCATGGGAGGAAACCCATGTGAGGTAGTGTTCTATCTCTTCTAATTTACTTTCTTGTCTTGTCTTTATTTTTGTTATTGCTTTGGGTTTTGTAAATAGGTCTTCCTCTAAGTTAATCGGTGAGGACAACTGCTTTGTGTTCAAGTGGGGAGGACCTACGGTTTTGTGTTAGTTGTGTCTTGTTTTGTGTCTTCAAAGTTCAATAAAGCAATCATGTAATGATTTTATGTAAAAAAAAAAAAAAAAAAATGGAGCGGTTGAGCAAAACTTAGTGATGAATTGGTGAGAATTGTGAGATTAGTTCCGGTGGTAGTTGACTTAGTACTGACTTGTTTCTACACCTCTAGCATTATCTCTCGGTCGAACCTAGTGAACCTAGGGATGTCTTAGCTTGGCTAGCCGTTGGTGGACCATGCGTCTCGCCAAATTTGTACTAAAGATCTAGGGTAGCTGTAGAAGCTAAGTTGGGGGTACTTCGGCGGTACTAAGGCTGGGCAGGAAGATTGTAGGATGGTCAGTGCATGTGTTTGTGTAAAGTGTGGTGTGAGTGCAGCACTGCAACGTCTACCCGTAACGTTGTAGTGTATGCCGTGTGTGTGTGGTGTTAGTGTGCGTGAGTGCAACATCGCTGTGCGTCTACCCCGTAATTTGTAGTGTATGCCGTGTGCGTTAAAGTGTTAAAGTGTGTGAATAAGTGGAAAAATCCACAAGTGTGTTCTAAAGGTTAAAGCTCCCAATGCAATGATAAGTGAATCTAAATGTTAAAGTTCTAAATGGGTGCAGTACAAAGTTTGGCGTAAATGGTGCGTGTGTGTGTTGAAATAGAGTATGCCTTGATTTGATCCGAAATGCCTATCTAAGACCCTTTGTCGGTTCAAGTCCTCGGTCTTATGTGGAAGTGTGAGCCTACCCTTTATCTTGAACCAATCTTTGGCGAGCTCGGAAGAAAGCCTCTAGTCCTAGTTAATGTCATTTTGAAAATAGCTAAGTTCTCTCTTGAGTTAAATGTCACACACTCACTTTTGAGCATAGTTGTACCGGTGACATTATCACGAGGAGTTGCTTTTGAGAGCCAATCTGAAAGTTGTCGTTCAACCCGTTCCTATGTGTTTGGTGAAAGTTGAATTCTTATATGATTGCTTGTTGACTTTGAGTTGTTTTTGATTGTGAGTCGAGTCGAGCTTTGCTTGAGGACAAGCAAAAGTTCAAGTTGGGGTTGTGATGAACCCTCATCACATGATGATCTTCATCGGTTTTTAAAGAGTTTTTACACAATATTGATGATGGATGTGCTTAAGCGGTGTGTTTTTGTGAACAAATCGTGTTTGTTGTGAATTGCTTGTTACGCAGGTGTTTATCTTTGGGTTTGTGTGATTTTGTGTTGCCCGGGGACGAGGTGGATCGAAAAGACAAAGCAATGCGGTCGAGTGGATTCAACGGCAGACAAGGTTTTGGAAGATCCCACCGAGGCGCACACACCGGGCGCCGCAAGAAGAGAGCGCGCAAGAAAGGCGCGCGGATAGGTCGCTCTAACTCTCAAAAGTTTACGTCTTCAGCGTGAGAGGTGTGCGCCACGAGGTTACTGTGCGAGGGGCGCGCGCGCAAGATGGCGCGTGATCTTGATCAAGCCTTGGCCATCTTGCGCGTAAGTTTTGCGCGCGCGCAAGATGGCGCGCAAGTCACGTTCTTCAAATACGTAAGGCTGCGTGTTTACCAGGGCGTTTTTGATCAATTGGGAGCCCTAGCACACGAGAGAAGCGAGTTGCAGTTTGCCGCCATTGAAGGATCAAGCCTTGGGAACAAGATTTGAGACCTCTAATGTCATCATCTTCATCAATATTATCTTGTAATTCTCTTTTCTTCTTATCTTTCATCATGTGTAACTAAACCCTCCTGTTAGGGATGAATTGAATTTGATAGAGCACTAGGTAGTTTGGTATTAAGCGTGTTTTATTGTTTCTCTCTCATATTCTCGTGAATTGGAATTTAGTTTGAACTGATTTACAATTGGGAAATTGTGAAATTATTTTATTCGGTATTTTAATGGGAATTATTATATTTGAATCGTAGACTTTCAATTCTTGCAATTCGTAGCTTAGGAATATTCTCGGATTGTTATGCGTGCGAACTCTAGCGTTTAAGGCTTATAGGTTATTAGGATTACCTAAGGAATTAGGAGTTTTATTAATCTATAAAGGACTAGTTACCTAAGGAATTAGGACTTGGTTATTATAACGAATTCGGTAGCAAAATATAGAGAGAGGTATCCTTGATGTTAGACCCGGTTACATAGTGCGAAAACCAAACGAGCGTTCATCCCTAGCTTTCATTCTTATCGTAATTCATTAACGTTTTTAGTTTAACTTTATTTACAAAAATTCCAAAAATATTTTATCGCTTTATTTCGAGCTTCACAACTCAACCCCTTCAAACATACCCCTTTCAATTTGGTTCCAATTAGTAATTGTTAACGTAATTAGTAGATTAACTCGATCCTTGAGGACGATATCCCGGTATTTACCGGTTTTACTACTTGTACGATTTGGTACACTTGCCAAATTATTAACACCTCCCCTCCCAAAACCCTCTCCCAAATATACCCTTAGGTGTGTTTAGGAGTTTAGAGGGGAGGGGAGGGCATCAATGGTAGACCCATGACCCCGGGATCAGGGGCGTCAAATTTTTTAAATACACAATTTACTAAAAATGTAATTAAAAACAACTATAATATATTTGAATAAATAAATTATACATTTCATAATTGTCCTCTACGTGATTTCATATTCTGAAATCGTTGAATAATAAACTCAGAGTCAATTTTATTGAATACATCACTTTCAATATTGTATGTCACCGAACAGTCGCTATCCCACATCCGGTCACGCAACCTATTCACAATATTCATAGCAGAGAAAGCTATTTCTACAGGTACTGTTGCAACAGGCAAAACTTATGTAATAATCCTTAGCAATTACAAATGGAGGAACTTGTTAGTCTCTCTTTTTGGGTCCATTATCTTGTTATTTTAGTTTCATTTTGTTATCTATCAAGTTTTTCTTTTTAGTTTTTTAAAATCTCAACTATATATTAAAATATTGACCAATCTTTTTCAAGCCTTCCTCTCCCCTCCCCTCCCAAAACCCTCTCCCAAATATACCCTTAGGGTGTGTTTAGGAGTTTGGAGGGGAGGGCATCAATGGTGGACCCAGGACCCCGGGATCAGGTGCGTCAAATTTTTTAAATACACAATTTACTAAAAATGTAATTAAAACACAACTATAATATATTTGAATAAATAAATTATACATTTCATAATTGTCCTCTACGTGTTTTCATATTCTGAAATCGTTGAATAATAAACTCAGAGTCAATTTTATTGAATACATCACTCTCAATGTATGTCACCGAACAGTCGCTATCCCACATCCGGTCACGCAACCTATTCACAATATTCATAGCAGAGAAAGTTATTTCTACAGGTACTGTTGCAACAGGCAAAACTAGTGTCAGCTTCAAAAAAAGACATTATCAGGTTCAACTTGTGTTGCACTAGACCAACACAAATTAAATAGCACAAATTAGTTCCTAAATACAAATTAAATAACACTAAAAAAAATCAATATTGGTGCTCCCCTTCCAACTGAGTTTTTGTTACACTCAAAATTCGAACTTGAGACATTGCGATGGGATCCAAGTTATCATTCAGATCAGCTGTTGTTGGTAAAAAAATTCAAATTAAATAGTACTAACACAAAATACAAACTAAATATAGTACTAACAGATTCAAAATTAGGATAATAAGAACAAGAACGGATCCAAGGAGATAGAGAGACAAAAACTTTTTTAAAATAAAATATAAGAGTGTGAGTGATTGTGTGAGTGTGGTGTATTAGAGTGGTGCAAAATTAGAAACTTTGGTGCAAAACTAAGAACTTGGGTGCAAAACATATTTTTCAGGAGATGCAAAAACATTTTTTCCTAAGGTATCGGTGCTAATTTTATTATTTGAAGGGGTTCACTTGAACCCCTTCAAATATATGTAGATCCGCCCATGGAGGGTATAGGACTAATAGTGTAAATTTATTAGTGATGAGGAGAAAAATGATCCCTCTAAACCCTCCCAAACCCCTTTCCTAGTTCATTTTTAGATCTCCTCCAAAACCCTCCAAAATTGGGGGATTTTGGAGGGGCTCCAAAAATGAACTAGGAGGGGGTTTGGGAGGGTTTAGGGGGATAGCTTTTCTCCCTATCACTAAAGAATTTACACTATTAGTCTCATGCCCTCCCCTCCCCTCCAAACTCCCAAATACACCCTTAGGGTATGTTTGGGAGGGGGATTTGGGAGGGTTTTGGAGGAGAGGGCTTGGTCTATATTTTAATATCTATTTGATATTTTAAAAATTTGAAAGAATAACATGATAAATAATGATAAAACATTGTTAATGACATTTTATTTTTGCTTAGAAACATTTTATATCTTCCTCAAATTGGAATTGAAAAATCAAGCCCTCCCTTCCCTCTCATCCTAAACCCTCCATCCAAACATACCCTTAATGTTTTTTTATTTGAAATTAAAACACATTGACTTGTGAATTTGCTCATTCCACTTTGTCTGACTGTATTGTTCTCCTCTCGAGAGAGAGAGTTTTTGTCATATCTAAAATTCGAACTCAAGATCATGAAATAAGACCCAAACCCAATTACCGCTTAGACCAAACTTGTTGGTTTAATAAAAGTGGAATTGTTTGAAAAAAATAATAATAAAAGTGGAATTGAATTGACACAAAAAGGCCTAATTGGTTGTGGCCGGAACATCAGAACATGGTGTCACCTAAAACTACTTTTAGACAAAGTAAGCGATGTTTTCGGCTAAAAGGATTTTGGACAAGTCATCATGTTAAATTTGCGACTGCCAACCCTAACCGAACTTTGGAGTGACATAAATCAAGCAGAAAATAATATGTTTGTGCTTTTCCAAATATTTTATAAACATCTCAACACTCCAAAATTTTAGCAATAGAAAAGAGAGATGGATAGAATATATAGAGAGAATCAATTCCCTTGAAATTCGCATAGATTGGATGTTTTTTTCCTTCTAAGGTTCTACAATACTATATTATAAACCATATAAAGAGAAGACAAGAAATTAACAAAAGAGAAGCCTGGTTACTACCAAGCATGAGGGACAATGGATAAAGATCCTCTCCTTCCAATTAGCTTGGGGTACAATTTTTTTAAATAAAAATGTCATGAAATTAAAACTTTAATATATTTAATTAACTAAATTGACACATGATAATTATCATCATATTTAGAAATCGTTGAATAATGAGGTAATTATTGAAACAACTACTTTCATTATAATTTGAAAATTCAGCTAAGTCAACTAAATGTTTAGATTTCGTGTAGAAGACAAAAACTTCTACAATTCACTTTTATAATATTTAATAGAAAAAAACTTCTTTTTTCACTTTTGTTGCTTATAATATCAGAGGAAGTGCAATTCTTTTAATATAATTCACTAGACAATCGTTCATCCATCAATTGGGTGATAATATAATCAAAATCAGACCGAACATCGAACCATAAGAGTCAACGATTTAAGATTCTTAGGGTTCAACCGGTTGAATCAGGAGTCGATTAACTAAATAGATTATTTAATATTTTTTTACAATTAGTAAAGGGTAAAAACAAAAAAATTATAATATGACATAATAATATTATAATATTCGATAATCGTATATACTACAAATCTACGATGTAAGTACTCTCAAATAATAAAATTATTTAAAATTATTGTATATATTTATTATTTTATTTTTAATTTATTTAACAATTTAATTATAAAAAGGGATAAAAAATATCCCATATACCAAAAATCAACATCAATTATCATTTTCTGAAAAATAGATAAAATCTGTTTTTCTGTTCGGTTCCGATTTTTGGCCAGTTATTCGGTTCAATTCCCGGTTTTCAAGTTGTCCGATTCTCAGGTTCAATTGGATCGGATAGGGGTTCGGTTTTCGGTTCAACTGGCGAGTCCGTTTTTGACAACCTTGAGTGATATAGTGCAAGAGTATAACAGTAAATTAAATTTAGGGAGATCTAGGTGAAAACTTTAAAATTGAGGGAGTCAAAAACAAATTTTCATAGGGAGGCAAATGCATTCATTTTTTGCCCATGGAGGTTTTAATGAGTCCCCTTATATTTGTACTGGTTGAGGTGCCCGTTTGCACTACTCTTTAATATTATTTTTTGCTTATAAAAAAAAAGTAGTAGTACTATTTATCAAAAAAAGGTAGTACTAAAAACACCACAAATTTATTTTTTGAAAAAGCCACAAATTTATTATTCCATCCATTTGTAGTCTTTGGTACCTTTATGTTATTAAACACAAATTAAGGTAAACTAATTTGTGTTAATTAAATATTAAAATACTCTTTTTGTAGTTGTCTTCGGATAATAGAAATCAAAACAAAAGAGTTAATAGTTGTTTTGAGCCTCTAAAAGATTCAATAAATATAAAAGGTTTTTTTTTTTATCAAAATATAAAAGGTTTCTTTGAAATTTTTTGATAAATTATATATAGAATTTTTAAAAATACTATTATTTTGGTACAGAAATAAAAAACAAAAAGTACTAAAAATTAGAATGCGAGGAAGTATAAAAAACAAAAAACACATTAGTACAAACTAGAACTAGTACCACACACAGAGGCGGATGCAACCTTTGGTATATGGGGGCACTTGACCCCACCAACAAAACAAAATTCATACATGAATATATTATAATCTTTTATTTTCTCCCATTAAAAAATTGGATTTGCCCCCACTAATATTTAATTACCCAAATACACAAGTCCAACTCACTTTAAAATACAATGTCAAGTAAAAAAATAGATTTTCCTTTTAGCAACTACAATGGCTGAAGGATGTTTCTCTGCATTGATTTTTGTTAAAAATGGACTCTTCAATCATGAGAGATCAATAGTTGAATAATTCTTTGGTTACATATACTAATAGAGATATTTTTTATAGTATTGGCAATGAAAATATCAAAGAACATTTTTTGAATATGAAAATACTTAGAAAACTAGTGTAATTAGTAGAAGTTTCAATATTTTTTCTGGAGTTTTTTTTTCACGTACATAATCGAGTATTCTCTGAAAACTTTAAAAAAATTTCTTCTGAGAAATTTTATAGATAAATGATTTTCTTGCCCCAGAGATGAAATTTTCTGGATCCACAACTGACCGCACATGTTTTTTTTACAAACTAGAACCACACTTTTCTTGCACCATGTTATTTGTGTGAAGTTTTTACCAGTTTTTATCGATATTGTCTATACAGAAATTTGGAGAATCTCGCATTTCTTGCCAAATCTTCGATTTTTCGGTCTTGGTGTGGATTCTCCTCCAAAGCGGAGTTTTTTCTTCGATTCGTGATTGACTCGAGCGCTTTATAGTGAGATCTGAGTCCACTTGTTAAATAAAGAAATAGAGAGCACCCTAATTGAGTGCAATGTAATTGGCTGTACTGGCCACTGGGGCAGTGATCGACCGTACTTGTAACACACTCATCTCTAGCTGGTGGCAGCTAAGCTATACAACACACTCGGTTTGTTTTGTTCGTTCGTTGGTTGTTTTAAGAAAGAAAGCAAAGGCAGTTTCATTTCATTTTATGATCTGTCTGTCAAAGAGTCTCTTACGTGGCATCAGGTGCTCTCTCATACAACCCTTGCTTTCCTCACGTCCATTCAGCTTCTTCTTCCGAATTTTTAGATTCTCTCTCTCTCTCTCTCTCTCTCTCCCACTCTCCTCACCTGAGCATTTCTCTTTTTCTTCCAAATCACATGAATAATGACTCATCTCTGTCTCTGGATGCCAATACACTTCATCCACCTTTATATTCCTTAGTTTTTCCTACTTGCTAGCTCATTAAACCATTTTTAGCAGGTCTTTCTTTTTTCTTGTTTTAATTTCTTCTGGGAACATTATCCACTTCTTTACCCATTTATATATCTTCAATCCTCATTCTTATCTCTTCCCAGACTTCCATTTCTTTTCTTTTCTTTTCTTTCTCTTTTATCTTGGTATATTTTCTTTATCTCATTAATTACATCAATGCATGCTGATTCTTGATTGGCCTTCTTTTTTCACCCTATTATTCATTTCACATGAACATTATTCTTGGCATTCTGATCTTTTTTTTTTTTGCTGTTTCAGTTTCGTCTTTGCCACCTTTATTGTAAATAATTGAATTCTCTCGGATTCAAAATGTTTGATGCGTTATTTAAGCCAAAGTTCTATACAAAATGGTAAAACAATGGTTCTCTGTTTTCCCCCCCCTGTTTCTTGATTCAATTTTCTGGAACCTCTTGATTTCTAATTTGATCTTTTTTGAATTTGGAAACAGCAAAAAGTGCTTGAAGTTAATAAAGACGAGGCTAGAGACGATAAAGAAAAAGAGGAGCGCAGTTCAGAAATTTCTCAAGAAAGATATCGCTGAACTTCTTAGGAGTTCGCTTGATTACAATGCATATGGAAGGGTAATTAATTTTCTTCTTTAATCATCACCTTTATTTTCAGCTTGAATTGTAGCGTAAGGAATAATATTCTCCAATTCTCCTATCCAATAATATACTATTATTTAAAATTTAAAATTCTCTCAAGAAAGAAAAGAAACATTCCTGGTGTACTGTTCACTTTTTGCATTGATCTATTTTTTTTATTCACGCGGCATCATTTGTACATTCATACAAGTAAATCTACACCGTATATTATACGGAACACATGTATTGGAATTTTTCTGTTAATTAGCTTGGATGATAATCTATTTGCACTTGAAAACAGGCTGAAGGGCTTTTGGTGGAGCAAAATATGTCAGCTTGTTATGAACTCATTGCCCAATTTGTTGGATCCATATACCCTCTTGTTCAAGATCTTTGTAAGCAAAAGTATGATTTTCTTCATAGTCACATCAAATGCATGCATGCACTATAAGATCAATGAATGAGACTAAGGTCCCATTTGTATAAACAGCTTAATTAAGCGCTTATGCGTAAACTATTTTTTATAAACTATAAGCTGTTTACATAAGCTATCCTGAAAACTTTATGGAAATTGGTTGAAAACAACTTGTGTACATGTTCGTAAGCCGTTTTCATAAGTTCTCCGAAACAGTCTCAGAATTACTTAATTAAATTGGTGAGTTTATTATTTTCTGACAATGTTATAATAACTTTGTTCAATAGGGAATGTCCAGATGGGTGCAAGGAAGCTATACCATCATTGATATATGCTGCAGCAAGGTTTTCTGATCTTCCTGAGCTACGTGAATTGAGATCTTTGTTCACAGACAAATTTGGGAATTCCCTTGACCCTTATATAAGTAAAGAGTTTGTTGAGAAACTGAGGCAAGATCCTCCTTCAAAAGAAATGAAGATCCAGTTTTTGCATGATTTAGCACAAGAGTTCTCTATAGATTGGGATAGCAAGGCTTTGGAACAGAGTCTGTACACACAACCTCTGAACCATGAAGTAAGTTTCTTTAACCTATTAATTTTATCACATCCCTATAGCACCGATACTTCTGGTCGAAGACATGTCCGATGTCTAACACACAATGACTTGTATTATTCAATATTTTTCAAATTAAAATCGGTGTCTGCGTTCCCGAGTCTGTGTTGTGTCAGGTGTCGGTATTTGTTTGCTCTTCCAAATATTCAAACATATGTTACAACACAAATATCTATAATATGGAATGTTACTTGTTGCAGGAGAAGGCTAAACAAGAGCCACAAAAGGATTATAGTGATGTAAAATGGCAGAAGAAAAATGAGTATGTCAACCCCAAAATAGACAATCAACAGAGAGATATTGGAAGAGATTACAAACACAATACATCTAAAGGAAGGAAAGAATATATCAGTAGTGGCACTGAAACAGCTTCTGATAATTCATCCCATGATGGCTCAAAGGCTTCTACAAGTTCATTTGAAAATGAGAATGAAGTTAAGAGACCATTTTCTCATAAGCTTGTTCCATCTCCTTATGTTAAAGAAAAATCCAAAATAGGTGAAGACAATTTGAAGAAAATTACAACAACTGAAACTGTATCAGAAAGGGATACAAATCATGAACAAGTTGTTGAAAAGAATAAGCCAATTATAGCAAAATCAGTTAGGCAGAGGAGACCTCTCAAATCACCACCTAATGAAAACACTGTTGTTACAGAGAATGCAAAGTTGCATGGAGATGGTAAAGATTCAATTTCAAGGGATGAAGATGAAAGGAAACTAGATGGTCTTTTAATGCATTACAGTAAGAAACAAGTAGAATATGATAATGGGATGATAAATAGAAAGAATACAAAATCAAATTCAATGAGAGGAACAACTGTTCCTCCTCGTAAAGAAACATCAAAAGTGCATGAAAGAGCTACTTCCTTAGTACCGGAAATGATGATGACAGCTAGGCAACATGTGCATCCTAGTTTACCAGAATATGATGACTTCACAGCTCGTCTTGCAGCAATCAGAGCCAGAGCCAAGAACATTAACTAAGCAGCTTAACAACTAATGACATGTTTTTTTGTTTCGTTCTTCATTGTTTGGTTTATTGTTTCATGTTGTATGTAAAATACACTGACTCTCCATCTAATCTAGCTCCATACTCTGTAGTCTGTTAGTGATTCACTACTATGTAGTTTGTTAGTTAGCATCTATAGTACATGACATATTGACATAGCAGTTCTAAATTTGAAGGGCTTCGGTATATTTGTTATTTAATTAATAAGCGATATCAGAAAATAAAAACAAAAAATAGTATGTGTTAGCTTTCATTTCAAAAGGGACATTCTGTAATAAAATATCTATCTCTCTCCTGTAACACATCATCTCTCATCTTTTTTCCCTCCATTTTTACTATTCTCTCTCATCAAAAAATATTAAAGTTAGAAAACGGTAGAGAATGAAAAGTTAGAGGATCCGATTCCCGGATACAACACCTTGCTTTTGGCACAACAAATAAAAACTTTACACGTAGTTAAAACATCAGAAAATCGTCTCATACATTTTGTCATCTCCGCCCTCCATTTCTTTTTTTCATAAGCATCTCCGCCTCCAATTGTTTCGTGCTTGACCATGGTAATCATCTCACACCCCTCTCTACTCAGCGCACACTCAATAACCCTGCAAAATGACCAAAATATCATTAATGAAGAAAACAGTTCTCAACGTCTCCTTATTTTTTTCCCAAATTTTAAAAAGTTCAAAGATAGGCCATCGAAACGCAGATTGCCGAGGCGTATTTAATTTCACACAATATAATAATAAATGTAATAAATAACATTATCTCATCACAGCTAAGTTATTTTTTTATAAAAACAAACATTAAAAAAAACTATAAATAAATAGAAAACGGTAGTCGCCATTGATGTTTTCTTCTTATTTGTGGTCACCACTCACCAGTGAGTTCCCTCCTAATTTGTTAATTTTCTCCCAGATTTCTTACTTCCACACTTCAAAATTTTATAGAAAGTAAACTGCAAGATTCAAATTGGGTTTTGAGAAGAAGCCGCGATCAGAGAGAACACTGAAATCAGAGAAAACGCTGTTTTGGGGCTGCAGCGATCATTCTTTCTCTCAAAAATTGCTGCTGGTTTACATTATTCAGCTACGATGTTGAAAGAAGAATGAAACTGCAGCGAGAAGTTAGAATGAATAAAATCACAGCCCTCCGTTTCATCCAACGGCTGAAAATAATGCTGTAGGAAGAATTTGCTGTAGAGGATTGCTGTTGAGGATCCAAATCGTTCTCGTGTGAAATGGAGAGCAAAATGGAGCACTCAAGTCAGTCGCGGGAAGAAGAAAAGGACGGCGGTGATGAGGAGGTGATGAGTGAAGTCCACCTTGGCTGCCCATCCGGATTCTCTGGTCCCCATATTTCCACTTTCACTGTTTCTCTTCCTCATCCACTTCCACACGGTAACTAACTTTCCTCTTCATCCTTCATTTTCTTTATTCAATTCAATTCAATTAATAATTAATGTTATGATGATTACGCAAAAGGATTTGCACAATCAACAAACTTATCAGTCATTCCTAATTTTTAAACGTTGCACTCAGCAGCAGATGAAGCATTAGGATCTCAGAATCTGGAATTCGACGAAGATGGTGACCTTCTTCTCCCTCGCCGCACAAGTAAGTTCTATTATCAGCATTGCATTTAAATCCCTTTCTTTTGTTTACCTAATTTTTATGTAATAGTGTTTTTGTGCATCATGTGAAGGCTTTAGTGTTAGAATCCAGCATAATATCACTTCGTCAATTCCAAATGTTGGCCTGCAGGTAATTATGTTATCAATTTCTCATTACCTTTTTAGATTTTGGTTTTCACTTTTCATTTTTCAAATTTTATTTATGCACCACTTTGATTCCTTCCTCCCTCCAAAAATTATGTTTAGGTTTGGAAGGCTGAACTAGTGTTATCTGATTTTATATTGCATAAAGTATTGTATTCATCTGAATTTCATGGGGTTATTGCTTTAGAACTTGGTGCTGGAACTGGTATGTTGATTATCACTTTCCCTCTTTATCTTTTTACTTACTTTTTGTAATCATTTTCTTTGTCCAAGACTTTAACTCAAATAATAAAACCTAAAAACTATGACTAGGACCTTTTAAATCCTTTTCAAGCTCAATAGGCTTGTAACATGGTTAATCGATAGGCTAATGGTTATGTGAAATATGTTTGTGGATTTCTAAATCTTCATTTTGACTTATAATTTACTAACCAAATTATGCAATAGACGATTCGTCGGCATAAAGGCACATTTACTGAAAGATTTTGTAAGCAAAAAATACTGTTGTTATTTTTACAAAAGACAATATAAATGATAATAATGTGCTGACTGTTTGATAAAACATTTGTGGCACTCCTGGAGATTAGTTCAATGATCTATGGAGAGGATGATCAAATCTGTCATTTGGAGAGGAAATATTGTTATTTTCAAAGAATTTTCTTGATAAGGCTTGTGACTTGGAAATTTTTAACTCTGTTACTAGGCCTGGTTGGTTTGTTACTTGCACGTACCGCAAATACAGTGTTCCTAACAGGTATGGTCCCTTCTTTTACTTGAGTTGCCATTCTTTCCAGCTAAAATGAGTCCTCAAGGTGGAAATTCATATTCTCATATCGTTTACAAATTGGGATAATATTGCATAACTGTTGGGATCTCCTAGATTAGTTCACGTATGTTGATATACTTAATTGGTTCATCTTTTCCAAATGTGAATTTCATTTTTCATCAATAGTAGTAAGTAGAAGTCTTTTTCCAAAGGACTTTGTTTAGTCTTGTCGCTATTCATGTTCTTTTAAGCATCACAACTTTAATGGTAAGATGTTGCTTATTCTATGTCAGACCACGGGAATGAAATACTTGACAACTGTGCGAAGAACATTCAGCTTAATTTTGGATTATTGAATAATCAAGCCACAATTTATGTACGTGAACTTGATTGGTTTGATTGCTGGCCTCCCAAAGCAAGAGTGGGAAAGGTTCCTTGCACACAAGGGTAAAGCTAATTATTTTGATGAATAGTGTCTAATAAATTATTGATTTTTCCTTTTTTCTTATGGGGTCTGGGTTGAGTGTCTAACTTTAAACAAACATATTGGTACGTGCCTTTTGCAATCTTTTTCCTTTACTTCATATTTTCCTGAGATGAGCATAACTACTTTATTCTTTTAAAAGTAAATAAATACTAGGTGTACATCACAATCACTTTATGTTGTCATCCAGGTATTCTTGGACTTCCAAAGAAATTGAAGATGCCGAAAATGCTTCTTTACTGCTGGCTGCTGATGTTATCTATAGTGATGACCTGACTGATGCATTTTTCAGTACCTTGAAGAGAATAATGTCAATGGGTTCACCAAAGGTATATATTAATTGGGTGTTAAATGTTATATGACTCTTAGTTTTTGAGTTTGAAACATTGCACATATTGATAGTTTTTGAAAAGTAGGGGGAAAGAAAGGAAATGGGAGGTAGGGTGGTTCCATCAACAATATACAATGTTGAATATGGGATATGTGCAGGAAGTATCGTATGTAGCCATATAGTTTGTTCTGATCACCTTGAGTGCAATATTGAAAAGTATTTACTTATTCTATCTATTTCTAGGTGTTATACATGGCGCTGGAAAAGCGCTACAACTTCAGCCTTTCTGATTTTGATGTCGTTGCGAATGGATATTCGCATTTTCGCAACTATGTTAGGGATGAGGATGGTAAGCACATAGTGGGCAGGAAATTTGTGTTTTGTGTGTGTTGTTTTAGATAATTATTATTCATTAAATAGAACACTTGATGTAACATAACTTATTGCAGCGATTGAGAGCCTGGAGTCTGTCAGCATGCCTACTTTTGTGGGAAAGCGGATGGATATCTCTCCAATTCCACAGTATGTTAGAGAGTATGAAAGAGGACATGACGTCGAGATTTGGCAGATCAAATACTGCGGACCAAAACATAAAACCTCAGATGCCTCGGGATAGAATTTCTAAGTTAAACTCTATTACCAATGTTTATTTTTTTGACAGCCTCTATTACCAATGTCATTTTGCTAAATTTTATGTAATTAAATTAAAGCATAGCATGGCATTGTTTTTTCCCTTCTACTGCAGAGCATTTTATTTCAGAGGACTTGATAGGAAATTTTGTACTCTTTCCATTTTATTTAATAAGTAATCTAATAAAAACATGGTGGGAATTAATTCGCCATCACACATCACTGCAATCACGAGAAAATGTAGATTGAATCAGGTTTGAGTTTTATTAGAATGTTTCAGTGGTCTTGTTATGTTGTACGGATGATGTCTTGTTTTAGTTCAAAAATCCCTTAAATTGGTGTTGCTGGTGGGAATAATGCAGTTGTCTTGTGGATTGTGAACAACTTAAGAGGGCAATGATCATAGCAGTAAACCTTTATAATGTAGCGCAGTAGGAGAATGGCTTACTGTTTTCACCAGCAATGGTAATTGGTAATGGATGCTTTGTTAGCTGAGCTCATGGGTATTTATCTTGAGGTTGTCTCCCTAGACATTGAACTGGGCTACAGAAATGTAATGTATGAAAGTGACACTTTGGAAGCAGTAAACTTGCCACAGAACAGAGAAAACCATGTTTACCTTCCACAGGCGACAGTTCTTTCACATATTTGTGACTGTCTGAACAAGAAGGACTGGAGGGTATCAATTGCTCGTGTTTATCTAGATGTGAATGCTCCATGGTGATTGGTGACTCTCATTCCTTTTGATTGACGCATGGATTGATTATGTGTACTAGTATATGTTTAACGTTTTCTATGAAATCCCCAAATCCTCGATTCAACTTGGTTGTGAGTTTGTTTGGACTGCATGCTAAAATAAACTGAGAAAATGAGTTTGCCTTTATTTTATAATTTGTATATGAACTTGATTTTGATTACTTCTATGCTTGCAAATGTTACTTTGATGGTAATTGTTGATGAATTTGTGTTTGGAAAGTGACTTTGCATGCTAATGATGTTGCTGCCACACCATTATCTACACCATGCATGTCTTACTTATTGTTGCATGCTAAACTTAACAGTGCTTTTCTTACAAGGACAAAAATCAAAGGGGTGGTAAATGTTGTTTTTCAATTGCATGATGACATATAGATTAGTTTTAAAAAAATTTGGATAATATATTTTTTTTGACGCAAAAAAAAATTGGATAATATTAATAATAAGGATTTTGTTGTGATTGAAAAATAACACCAACTAACTAAACCTATGAAACCACACTTAAGTTTTTTTCTTTTTACAATTAGTACAAAGACATTCTTACTAAATAGCATTGTCCATAATTGAATACTCTTTATATATTATCCACTAACAAGGATTTTGAATTTACATCTTTGTGAGATATGAATTGAATACTTACCAATTTGATTAACTGCCAACTGGTTATTGATTACCTTTTACAAAAAGAAATCCAAAAATATTTAATAAAAATCAATTTTGTTTTGTGCCACTTTCCAGGTTTTTTAGGATTGATAATGATTTTAAAATACTTATCAATGACAACACGAAAAATTGAAGACACGGAGCAGAACACAGGGGTGACAATTTCTACCCGCAAGTGGGGATCCCTGCGGGGACTGTCTCGAATGGGGCCCCGTGAGCGGGGGAATTTTCCCTGTGGGGATGGGGACGAGGGAGAAAATCCCCCTGCAGTCAAAGTGGGGATGGGGATGGAGATCATACCCCCCGCCCCCGCAAGGACTCCATCTCGAATATATTACATAAATATTCTTATTATAGATATATATTATGTTAAAAATAATTAATATTTTAGTCTTTTTATTCCTGTTTTTAATTTAAAATATTAACAAAATATTAAATTGTTCTAACTTTTATACTTTCTAAATATTAAAATATAAAAGTAAGACTAATATTTACATTTTTTATATTAAAATGTTAAACTTTTGAATTTTAGTCTTACTTTTTATATATTTTTCTAATTTTATTATATTTTAATTTATATTTTTCTTAACTTTTTTAATAGCTTTTGAGAGTCTCGCGAGGACCGTGGGGTTCCGTGGGGATGGGGATGGGGAGAAATGTTAGAGGCAGAAAAAACAGTAGGGACGGAGGACAATTTAGGAGGCGGGGACAGGGAGAGGGGGAGTACTCCCCGCCTCGCCCCGTCTCGCCCCGCCCCATTGCCATCCCCAGCGGAACATGGGAATTTTTTATTTATGAACTTAATGAGCCTGATTTTTGGCGTGCTTATTTTGGGACATGATTTTCCAAATCTCCGCTTGTTAATGACTAAAGTAATTTTTTTTAGACCAAAGTTAATTACTAAATAATTAATTGTTATTCTATTCGTTAATCCAAAGTGATACTATCATCATTATCATCATCATTATTATTATTATTAGGCTTAAATATCATTTTCACTCGCAGAATATCAAGATAATCCATTTACACTTGTAAAAACAAAAATTTAAAAAAGTTCTCGCAAATAATAAGTGTTTTAATTACCCACCTACTCTGAGAGTAGCAGTAAACGATTTATATTTTTAGGAGTAGCAAATCAGAAACTGATTATACCCATTATATACATTTTTGTCAATATAATCTAACAAAGATGAGAAGGGTAGTAAATAAGCGGTTTATATTTGTAAGGGGCATTTTAAAACTTTTATTTTTACAGGAGGTAAATAGATTATGGTGATATTTGCAAGGGGTAAATGATATTTAAGCCTTATTATTATTATTATTATTATTATTATTATTATATTACAAAAAGAAGTCATCTTATTATTATTATTATTATTATTATTATTATTATTATTATTATATTACAAAAAGAAGTCATCAGTCGTATGATCGTATCGTATTATCCTGCAAAACAGTTCTAGTAGCAACAACGAGTCAAAAAAACACATAATTAATAAGAAAATAAAAAATAAAAACCTAAATTAATACGTAGTATCTCTCCCCGTGAAGGGATTTTCTTTGCCCCACTTTTCTACCTCTGCTTCACTGCACATTCGCTTTTTCTGCTTTACTCTGTCGAAACTCATCATCACAATTATTATATTTTACAATAATTGCTCGATTCTACTCAAAAGGACTTGAGTTGATGATCCAAACAATTCAGTGAAGAAAGTGTGAATCGAGAAGATGGGTTGTAGCCAATCAAAGATCGAAAACGAAGAAGCCGTTGCACGTTGCAAAGAGCGTAAGCGTTTCATGAGGGAAGCTGTTTCCTCCCGTAACGCCTTCGCCGCCGGTCACTCCGCCTACGCCACTTCTCTCAAGAATACCGGCGCCGCCCTTGGTGACTTCGCCCAAGGCGAGGTTCAAAACCCTCAATTATTACCCACTACCCCTGACAATTCATACATCTCACCACCTCCTCAACAACCCTTCGAGATCCCTCTTCCTCCTCCTCCTCTCCCTGATTTCTCCCCTGGTCCTCTTCAACGCGCTGTTAGCATGCCTGAGATCAAGATCACCAAGCCCGATGCTAGGTTTAGGCCCACTCCTAAGCCCATTCTTGAGGAGGAAGAGGAAGAGGATAATGAAGGCTCTTTGAGGAAAAGAAGAAGCAATAGAAACAACACTGGTGCTGGTGCTGGTGGTGGTGGTGGTGGTGTGAATAATAGAAGGGTGGTGGAAGAACAAGAGGCTCCACCTCCTCCTCCGGTGAAGCAACCGGAGAGAGATCCTGTCCATCATGTTCATGTTCAAAATCATCACCATACCATGTCAAACCCTCAGCAGAGTGAAGCTTGGGGGGAGTACTTCTTTCCATCAATGGAGAACATTGCTGGGACAACCTTGAATGAGGCTGAAGAAGATACACATACACTCAATAAGGTTGACATGAAGGTGTTTGATCAAAAGCCCAACAGGGCTGATGTTGTTTTGGAAGAAGTTGTCACAAGTCAAAGGGATGCTGAAGTTCCTTTGTCTGATCCCGAGCCGGAGCATCTTCATGATGAGCACGAGGAAATGATGGGATCACCTTTGCCGGAGCATCTCCATGATGATCATGAGGAAATGATGGAGTCACCAGTGCCATCACCGGTGCCACCATCGATTGTGAAGCAGACGCCTCCTCCTGCTATGGAGGCAAAGAGAATGGTGAAACACAATGTTAACTTGCTGCAAGTATTTGCCGATCTTGATGACCATTTTCTTAAGGCTTCTGAGAGTGCTCATGAGGTTTCAAAGATGCTTGAGGCCACACGCCTGCACTATCACTCCAATTTTGCAGATAATAGAGGTATGGTATTGCACACCTTTATAGCTTTCTTTCAATATGGATTGATGAAATTTGAATTTGAATTGATTATTTTGTTTCCATTGTCTCGTGAGCCACATCAGTTTTTGAATGAGAGAGACCACACCTTATTGAGTGATCGTGTCAAGTGGTGAAGTATAAACTTCTAATTTTAAGATCAATTGATGGGAAAACGTGGGATCATGGTGATTTAGTATTTACACATGAAGCCCAGAAATTTGATGCAACATGAGGATAGGATAAAATTTTCAATGCAGCCTAGATATGGTAGTAGCTAGTTTACAAAAAGAAATATACATGTTTCTCATAAATGCATAATTTTTGTAAAGAGATATCAATATTTTTTACTGAAATATAACTAAGTAGATGATGATCGTAATTTCCAAAACAATACCTGTAATCATAACAGAAAAGAAGACACTTATCTATCTCTTGTCCACATCAAAATATATTATTTTCCTTGTAAACCAGTCACAAATATTTTTCCCCTAACCGATGTTAGAATGTCACTAATCTTGTTTAAAAGAAATCTTGGCTCTTCAACTTTTTACTATCTACTGTTCAATGCTTATTGTATCATTTTCATCTATTCCATTTCATCATTTTAAAGACCATACATAGCTTTCATAAAGTCCATCACCATCATCTAGTGGATCGTGCACATCTTCAATGATGCCCTACAACCATGTCTGCCCTTTCTTATATCATCACAGAATGGATAAAGAAGTATGCACTCCAATTTGCCTCACAATTCATAGCATGATGAAGAATAAGGCTGCTCAAAAAGCGTTGACAAGTTGAATTGTATCCCAAATGTAGCACCCGGTGTTTTTTCTTTTTAAATTTTCCTTTAAAAAAACTTGAGGATACTCCTTGGATTCATATGTAGGAGTTTCGTACTTGTATCGCTAGTGGATACGGGTACGACACCGATACTGTAGCAACTTTGGAGTATATGGGCTTCATTCAATGTGTATGGGTGAATCTATTTTGTCATGATGAATTTCTTTCAAAAGAGTAGCACGATTTCATTGTATGTTTTTGTCATATAAAGAAGCTAAAGAGGATGCCTGAAGAAGCCCTAGTTAGGCTGGGGGTTAATATAGAGGATTATAAAGAGGATAAAGAGGATGCCTGAAGAAGCCCTAGTTAGGCTGGGGGTTAATATAGAGGATTAAGAAGAAAATGGGATCAAAGAAAAATATTAGACGAAAAACCTTTTAGAAGGATTTTGATTTAAATGATTTGTCATTAGACATGATTTATAATATGACGTTATGGTGTTAATGTTATTTAATTTATGTATGGAGTCTGGATCTGGAATCCTCCTTGTGATATAAGGTTTTTTGTTATTTGTTCAAGTATATTTTTTTGGGAACCATAGAAGAGGAGGGGGCCAAATGGAAGTTAGTGTCTAATTTAAGAACAAATAGAGAATGGAAAAGGGAAGGGAGTGATCAGTTGGTTATGGAAGGGAGGAACCAAGCTCTCGAATTTAAGACTATCCCTATGATTTGAGAGCAGTCTCTAGAGGATTCTTCCTTTATAACTATTCACTCCAGAATTTCTTTATTAACTGCTAGTTTCTATCAAATTGGTATCAAAGCACTAAGATGCCAGGAAGTTGATGGTTTTGACACGGAGAATGGAAACACACATCAAAATCTTGGAATACGGTTTAGAAGGGTTGTTGGCCATGCTGTAATAATCTGTAATAGAATGACCACCCTCCACCTTCGGAACAGAATCTGGAGGAACGTAGGGAATGCTTGGAAACGCGAAGGCAGCTACAAGCTGTAACAGACTGACCACCCTCTCGTGCTACCAATCTAGCATTCATAGGGCTATCTACCATCCCCGTGTGGTATTTCTTTCGCCTCCACAAGGGTTCAAACCCATGACCTAGAACTTAAGTATATGGAAGCATCCTTGTGTCTCACCAATTGAGCTTGAAAGAAATGCCACATTGGGGGTATAGTAGATGCTCATATGAATGGCAGATTGGTAGCACGAGAGGGTGGCCAGTCTGTTACACAAGCCTTGGCTGAAACTATGCAGAGTTTCTATGGGCATAAATCCTAATGATACAGGAATTGAATCGTGAGGGGTACAACGTTATTGGGCATCAACTATACTCCACAAACCTTGAGGAAAATTGGAGGTAGTTGGAGATTCCTTTGTTTTCTAGTAAAGATGCGTATGGTTGGGTAAATAAAATTGAAAGATACTTCACGTTGAAGGAAATAACTGGCCATTAGAAGATTAAACCGCCAAGAAAGCCATGGAAGGAGAGGTATTGTGGTGGGAGATATGTGCTTTGAAATCCAAATGGGAGGATTTCCAACCCGTTGTGATACGAAGGTTTTGGCCTTCACAACAGATCAAAGAATAAACGACACAAGTCGTAGAATCGAGAAATATAGGAAAGGAAAATTGTGATGACGAAGAGAAAGTATAGATCATTACCGTGGGAGAGGATCCACTTACAACACACAATAATGTCTTCCGCCAAATTGCCGAGATATAGTGCCATAGGGGTAGGCTCTAGGAGTTTGAGTTGGCTGCTGCAAACAATCATGATGAGGGGGAAACAATTACAAGCATGGTCTTCATGCTTCAAGCAGTGGAGGCTAGGAAAATTGTTTGTAAGAGGTCACTTGCTAATTCACCTTGAGGACAAGGGGAACGTTTAGAAGAGGGGTATTGTTAGACCTTAGTTATGTTTTAACTACAGTCAATTGTGTTGTTTTTTATATTAGTTGTCAGTTATGGTATTGAAAGTCAGTTATGTGTCTCTAATTTAGAGAAACGAAAAGGGAAGGGATTAATTGGATGGTTATGGGAGGGAGAGACCAAGCTCTCGAATTCTTGGAGGGGAAACACTTGTAATTGAGTCCTACTCCTAAACTCAATTATCTACCACTAATTTTCTATTTGTGTTTAATTTCTGTATTGTAAGATGACCCCTCTGATTTGAGAGCCGTTTCAGAGGATTCTGTGTATATATTCACAGATATCAACTGAGAGGGTTTAAGTTATGTGAGAGTTTGTAGAGGAAAGCATAGTCATGAGATCAAACCATGAATGGTCAAGATTAAAACAAAAAAGTCATATGTCTGACATGTGACTTTTTAAACTTCTAACAATATTTTAATCTTGACCATTCATGCATGGTTTGTGTGGCCTAGATTTCCTCCTCTCACTCACATAAAAAGACCCTCTCACTAGATATGTCATATACATATAACCCGGAACTTCTTTATTAACTGCCAGTTTCTATCAGTTTCAGGATGAATTTTATTTATGTTTTTCCTTTTGTATTTTCTTCTTTGTAGGACACATTGATCACTCTGCAAGGGTCATGCGAGTTATAACTTGGAATCGATCCTTTAAAGGAATACCTAATTTAGATGATGGAAAGGATGACTATGACTCAGACGAGCATGAAACCCATGCTACCATCTTGGACAAGTTGTTGGCATGGGAAAAGAAACTTTATGATGAAGTTAAGGTAAGTTGACTTAGCCAAATGTTTGTAATAGAGGTTTAACTTGCCATCATTTCCTGTTTAAATTTAAACAATTCTCTTACAAAGTTATGGCACTGCAGTTGCAGGAGCTTTATAGCATCTGGTTGCCTTTTAGTTTTCTTATAATGTCATGCAACTTCATATGTCGACATAAATGAATAATATTTGCGCCAAAATTGGCTTGGTTCCAAGATGTAGAATCTATGTTGAATCACCATTTGGCAGGGCTACTAGGACTTGGGTCTCTTTCTTGGGCAGGACATCAAGTACATGTATCTTTACCAATTAACCAATTTCTAAATGCTGGAGTAGATCCCAAAGAGATCCCACTACCTCATGAATTTATCTTGAATCGGGATCTTTTGGCTCAACTTTATCCAAGTTTTGCCGATATTTGCTAAGTGTAGTTTGTATTTTCTTTGCCTGTTATTGTTTTTCTCCTGGTCTATTGTTGCTTAGTTTTGTTTTAAATATGCATATTTTTTTATTCTACAATTTTATAGGCCGGCGAGTTGATGAAATTTGAGTACCAAAGAAAAGTTGCCAGTCTAAACAAGCTAAAAAAAAGAGGTAACAACTCTGAAGCATTGGAGAAAGCGAAAGCAGTTGTCAGTCATTTGCATACAAGATATATTGTAGATATGCAATCATTGGATTCAACAGTCTCAGAGATTAACCGTTTACGTGATGAACAGTTGTATCCAAAACTATCTCAGCTTGTTGATGGGTGAGTTATAAGTAGAAATTAGTATCTATATTATTGATGGTTGATCTTCGTAACCTTAAAGTATGTGTTTTTTCCCAAAATTTCCTCGGCAGCTTTTGGTTAATAGTCATTCAAGTCTTCAGCAATATTCTCCTCTTGTCATATTTAAGTGACATGTACGTTGCATGTTTCTTGCAAGGAAGTTGTTTGTCTCACAATTCCATTAACACTTGATTGAGCCAAGATCTCTTCAGATACAAGCTGCTCTGCTAATTTTGACAGCCTTTTTCTCTGACTGCAGGATGGCCACAATGTGGGAAAAGATGCTAGGTCACCACAAGAAACAATCAGAGATCGTGACATTGCTGAGATCATTGGACAATTCCCAATCTCCTAAGCAAACAAGTGAACACCATCATGAACGAACATATCAGCTATTGCTTGTTGTGCAACAGTGGCATTCACAATTTGAGAATCTAGTCAACAATCAAAAGGGATACACAAAGGCCCTTAATAATTGGTTAAAATTAAATCTTATCCCTATTGAGAGCAATTTGAAGGAAAAAGTTTCTTCACCTCTGAGGGTTAGAAATCCACCCATACAAGGCCTTCTCCATGCCTGGCATGACCGTCTAGAGAAACTTCCTGATGAGCTTGCAAGGACTGCTATAGTCAACTTTGCTGCCGTAATAGAAACTATTTTCCATATGCAAGAGGAAGAAATGAACTTAAAGAGAAAATGTGAGGATACTCGAAAGGAGCTTGACCGCAAAACCAGGCAATTTGATGATTGGTATCACAAGTATATAGAAAGGAAAACACCAGATGAATATGATCCAGATAAGGCGGAAGACACTAATGCTCCTGATGAAACTGTTACAGAGAGGCAGTTCGTGGTTGAACAAGTCAAGAAGAGGTTGGAAGATGAGGAAGCTGAGTATGAAAAGCATTGCCTCCAAGTGAGGCTAAAATCTTTGGCAAATCTTAGAAATCGCATGCCAGAGCTATTTAGGGCTATGTCGGATTTTTCTTCTGAATGTTCCAAAATGTACAGCGAATTAAGGTCAATATCACAGAACCTAGGCCAGAGCTCATCGTAAGGTGGTTTATGTATGTATTATTTTATGTTTATGTTTATGTTTCTTCTACATAAGTTATTTATTTTCTTGGATCTGTTATATAGTATTGCACCCAGGATCTCCTGATTGGGAATGAGTCCTGAATGTATTTGAATTTTTTGTTAATTGTAGGGCATGGAAGTTGAACGGATTGATGCATTGATATAAGCGGTGCATTTTCCATGTAAATCATTCTCTGTGCTACTTTGGCCTTCAGTTGCATATTTGTAATTAAATGACTTGATGTAGATCTCCTGAAACCATTTGAATAAGTTGCATAAATAGCTGATAGAAAGTACACTATTTATTATTTATATAAATGATTATGCTTATAGCTAATACAAAACAACTAGCACCGCTTAGCCTTAAGGTCATGCAGCGGGAACAAAGCTAGCCATGATCATTATTTTGCTGGGGTAGTTTTCAGTTAGATATTCGTGCTAGTTAAGATTGGGGCAGTATGGACCAACCTATCTTTAATAATTATAATAATATTCATGCTAGTTAAGATAAAGGCAGTAATGAACCAATCTTATATGATGCATTATTTGATTTGAGGAACCCATGGAGGGAACTAAAATCATTCTTCTTTACAAAAATGTGCCGAGGATTTTAATATAGAAAGCAACTTTTGAGTTTTGACTGGTGAAATCAAATGAAAGTTAACCTGGTTATGAAATAGTGATTCTACTTTCATAATCTTATTTCTAAACTGGCCATTTCAGTTCCCATGTTTCCACTAAGGCATGTTATTTATAGGAATGACCTGCAATGCAATTTTCAGTACCTTGGCGACTTGTTAAAGGGTTTCAACAATGTGTTAACTTAGTACTATTATGCCCCACATATTTGGATTCGCAAGTGTGAATTTATTTACATAGAAAGAAGACATAAAGTTTGAAGGAGATAATAACTATTAGAAAGAAAAGAAAGAAAGAAAACAAAACGAACAAGATTCCACAGTCCACATCATCAGAGGTCAATGTATTCCTTGATGCTGTTCATTACTCTCTGTGATTTGATTACATTACATTACATAGGAATATCATATCAAGTTGAGCAACACAGATATTTTCTCCCACTATTTTCTACTATTTCATTCTTTAAACTTATCCCAGTAGTAGCCTTTGCTGGGAATGCTTTCGCCAGTCTTCTTCCTGCATTTATCAGATAAACACAACCACTTAATATAATAGCTGCTTTATTTCCATACACTAACTAACTTCTATGATCAAATTGGTATATTTTCAAATCATTTTCACTTCATACCAAACTTACCATTAGATTAGAGGTGAATAATTGAATAGGCAAATGTGTTTTAAAGATGTTGAGCTGCTGCACATACCTATTTCATAGAAAAGCTCATTGATGTTCTCAGCAGTCTTGGCAGATGTTTCCATGTAGAACATTCCATTCTCTTGAGCAAATTGCTCTCCTTCCTGCAATAATAGTTTAATAATTTACTCAAACAACTTAGTAGAAAAAAGAAAAGTGAAGATAAAGGAGAAAGAGATCTAAGTACTACTACCTCACTTTCAACCTCTCTCTTTGGTTCCAAATCAGATTTGTTTGCTACCAATGCCATCACCAACTTTGGACTTCCTACAACAAGTGTTTAAGAGATTCAACTCCATTTCACTAGCTAGGACTAATAGGTATTTCAATCATTTATTTATTTATTGTGTGTGTGATATTACCATGTCTTTGCAGTTCCTGAACCCATTTTTTGGCTCGAACAAATGTATCCTGGAATAGAAATTAATATCATATTAGTTAGAAACATTTTAAAGATTCATGTGCATGCATGAAAGAAATGAAAATTTATTCGGCCTAGAGATAAGTAAAGACTGCCTCCAAGTTGTTTGTTTCATCGTCTGAACTCGAGTACTAATCGAACTCATCCCTTTAGATGGAGTGGGCTAACCACTCACATCAAACATTGAGATTTCTCGAAGAGGCACTCTCTTCTCAACGTAACATGATTATCGATATCCTTGTGAACTTCGCTAAATAACAAAGTGTCTGGAGAATAGACTATTGTTAGCATTTCTCAACAACTTACAATGCTAGAGATGTCATAGACAACAATTGCTGCTGCTGCACCCCTGTAGTACATAGGAGCCAAGCTATGATATCTTTCTTGTCCTGCTGTGTCCCATATGTCAAACTTCATAGTTGCTTCAGATAATGATAATATCTGAGTGAAAAATGCAGCTCCTATGGTTGGTTCCTGCATTTATATATTATTATTATTATTTTTCAATTTCCTAAACTCTGGTGTTTGATTTAATTAAACAAAAACAAATGGAAGTAAACCTGGTTTTGAAAGAATTGGCCTTTTACAAATCTTAATGCTAAACTTGTTTTTCCTGTTCCCATGTCCCCAAGAAGTACCTACAATATGAGGAACATTCTATAAATCTGTAAGCATGATCTTAATAAACACATTTGAGCAATAAGGTAAGACATACCCACCAGTTTGGCTTGGATGATCTTATTCCCTTGCCTTGCCATACTCATAAGTTGAAAAATAAAATGTACAAGTTGAAGAAAATGCTGAAAGAGAGTATTCTAGATCAAAGAAACTACTAATAACTACATTTGCAAATTAAGAACAGGGCAAGAGACTGGTAGTTTTGACTATCGTTGACTGGTAGTTAGTCAAATATTATTATTATTTCAATCACATTCATCATCTTTCGCGGTGTTCTTATCTCTTACTATAAAGCATTCTCATAAGCAATAACGATTGGAATCATGCTGCTATTATTATGTTATGTAGCACCGACATTTCTGGTCGAAGACGTATCCGGTATTCGGCGCGGATCATGTCGCATGATGACACTTCAACGATTCTTGTATTTTTGATTAAAGCGGTGTCTCTACGTGTATGCGTGCCCCCGTGTCCATGTATGCATGCAGGTGCTTTTTAGGTCTGAGGATAAGGAGAAATAACGTTTCAAAATACCACATGCATTCTATGAGTCCATAATCTCCTAGTTGAACAAAAAGAGTCCAAAAAACCAAACTCTTGTGCTTGCTTCAACAATATTTCCTTTTCAAAGTGCAACACACGCACACGCGCGCGCACAGTTTTGCTCGTAAAGAATGTGAATTCGAGTACTAAAGTTAAATCAACTGCACCGCTAACGTGGCACTCTCCTACAAGGGAAAGCGGGCGGGGCAAATTATGTCACTATGGATCGGACACGTAAGGGCCAGGGGACCCTCCTACGTGGATGCTGACGTGGAATTTTTCGGCATACGGTTAGCCATGTTAGGGGCCAAATAGGGATTCTATTCTTTCACTTTCCCGTTAAGGGGAGTATTTTAATTTTAATTAATACTACCAATAATCAAATTACATTAATGAATTAATTACACCTAATAATTTAGTTAGCTGATGCTGCTATATCCCAATAAAAGGCAAGAATATCATGTGAGGTTTTGGTCAGTACACTGAACCATGCAGACAATTGCTGATACATTACAATATATTTTAAATTTGACTTTCCTAAATTTAGAGATGGATGTCTTGTTGTCCAAAAGAATATAAATAGTTTAAGATGCATTCTAGAGAATAAAATATAAAAAGATCAAAATAATGTGAAGTGTGATTTTAACCATTTCAATTTCATTGCTGTTGTATTTTCAGTCCCTCTTAGAAGAGTCAAATTTGTTAATAAACGTGCTTATATAAATAGTAAAATATGAAGAGCAGATTAATTAGGTGGTCACAAAAACCCTTATGGGCTAAGTGCTGACTCTCATAACCATGCCACTTTTTTTAGATTCAAATTAGTATTTGTCAATTTTATGACCGAAATATTTAGTTCTCTATTTATAATGTCTTCCTCAAAAAAAAAGTTGATTTGTCTAAATTAGTTTTATATTATAAATATTAAATTATGTTTAAAGTTGACCAAAACAATAAAGTGACATTATAAATTATAGTTCAAACTTTTAAATATTTCACATTTCTCTTTCATTTTTTTGGTAAACTTTAGTATAGTGTCAGGGTAGGGTGATCGATGTGAGTTAGGATTGCCTTTGTTTAATTATTGTTGTGAGGTGTGGTGGATTTTGGAGTAGTACTTTACCATGTATCCAAGGTGTCTCAATTTAGATCACATTATTAGCATATTTTCTATATATCTAGGGTTTGTTTGGTGCGTCCGATCGACTAGCGGATACGATTAGCATATTTTACAAGCGAGTGACGAGTATAGGTGTTTGGTAACCACCGACGTTTAGCGTTTTTTGAACCTTACTTCAAGTAGCATTTTAGCAGATATCATATAGCATCTCACATTTTTTTGGCATTTTACCCTTGTTATTTTTCTTAAATTACTTCTTTGTCATCATTAAATAATTTAATCATTAATTAAATATTATTTTATGTCATTTTACATTTATTAGCTATTTTAGCTACTAGTTTTATCAAACACATAATTTGCTATCAGCCAACTTATCGGTATCAGTTAGTTTATCTGCTATTCACAACTTTTTGCCAAATCGAGCCCTAGTTTTTTTGCACTGCAGGTTGCGCTGCATCTTATTCTGTTTCGCTGGCAAGTGTTTTACTAACATCTCTAAATGGGTTTTTTTATGGTGTTATTGGTACGTAGTATTTATCGACTTCGCTGGTGACTAATCTACGTCAGAAAACTTGACTGGCTGCGTATCAAGCTCTGCTAGTCCATGTACTTCTCACCTCTCAACAGAGTTTTGATCACACCCAAATATCGAACTTGAGACCTTGAGTGGAATCTGAGCCCAATTATGTTATGTTACGTAGGTCAATATTTTTAGTTTGGATATATATGCTTAATAAAATTGTTTTTCCCCCATGAAATAGTTTTTATAGAAAAATACATGTAAAAAGTTATAGCAAATTAAATAGAGAATAAATTTCTACATTTTTCCTGTGTTTATTCTTCTAATTTTGACTTTTTTTTAACACTGAATAGACAAATCGACACCAAACACATTAGATTTCGAGAACAAATTTTTTGTATCACAAAAGTAAGCATTTTGTTAAAATGTATTGTAATTTTCTTATATAAACATATTATGGACCAATTTTTTGCTTCCGCTAACAAATATTTCTGGTTACGTCACTATATCGTGTTTGCATGTAACATAACAAGCATGAATCGTCAGCCTTATTTGGGGTCGGCCATGTCTGTTGTAGTGTTGGACACGTGTTCATCAACTGTTTTATTAGAGGATCATTTGCTTGTCATCCTTTTAGTGCTATGTGTTTGTATTTCCCACAAATGCTCCATGCATTTACATTGGTGGACTTTTTGTCATCCTCTTAGTTTTGGGCATGTTGTAGTTTGTTTGTCTACTCATTAATTAATAAACTTTTGACTTATAAAAAAAGAATGATTAAAAAGTATTTTCAAATATTAATTAAAGAATAATAATTAAAGAATGCAGTTGAGAAACAATTATTTAGCATCAAATTATCTGAAGCACCTCAATTGCATACTGAAATTGCGCATGCTCAAGTCTTGATAGCCCTCCGCAAGAAGCAAAGGACAATAAGTAATTAAGGCCAAACAAGCAACTGTTCTGGTTAATTATGCATTTACTATTATATTATAGTTTAATATCATTCTCTAATTTGATAGTGGTGTGGTAACAATCATGATTAACATTTCACGAAACTGGCACTTAGAGTGATCATAATATACAATACATTATACCAATAAATAGAAAAAATAAATTGAAGGAATCCACTCCACCAAGTTCTGCTTTGCGCTCTCTGTTGGGTGGAGTGAGATCCTCTCCAATTATCGGATGGTCCCAATAGGAGAGAGAAATATACATTCAAAGGGGAGGAGAGAATTTTTTTTATAGGCAAAATGGTTAATAATTAATGTGAGCGGAGGGGGGATTTGGGTTCGAACCCCGTACGCCTACATTTCCACTAATGATATGTCTCTTTCACTCAACCATGTGAGCTATCTTTCAGAGACGGGGAGGAGAGAACTTTTTTTTATCTTATAAAATTTCTAAGAACATACATATAAATGGTGAATGAAATATTATATGATCATTTATCATGTCATTCTTTTAATTATACATATATTGGATTTATTAATTAAACTTATACTTATGAAGTAGGGATGGTAGAGTTGAATCTTTAACATGACAGGAGAGAATTAATCTTTTTATATTGTAGAAAATAAAACTAAAGTTAATAATTAATGATGCAAGCACTTTTATTTAAGAATTGGATCCAATATAAAAAAATATCTACTATAAATATATACCATCAACCCACCACCAAAATTACTATACTCTATCTGCTATTTGTCAAAAAAATTTCACAAAAATTTTTTTCTAACACTTTTTCATTCAAACGATATATCTCTCTTTAAATTTTTCACTCAACCACTTTTATCATTCTTTCATCTCTCTCACTCTTTTCAGCTCTCTTTTAGATCTTTTTGGGAGGAGAGAACTTTTTTTTATCTTATAAAATTTCTAAGAACATACATATAAATGGTGAATGAAATATTATCATTTATCATGTCATTCTTTTAATTTTTTTTTTTAAAATATGACATACATAATAACAACATATATAATCTTAGTGGATTTATTAATTAAACTTATACTTATGAAGTAGGGATGGTAGAGTTGAATCTTTAACATGACATTGGTTGGATTGAGATTCTCATAACACTAATTAATCTATACTAATCCACTCTATTTTTTTATTGTAGAAAATAACCCACTCTACTAAAGTTACCAAGAATGCATCAATGATGCAATTACATTTTAAGAATTGAAATGACCAATATAAAAAAAAATATAATGAAAGGAAATGCAAAGACAAATATGAAAGAAAAAGATATTGACGAATTCAAAAGTTGAAAAGTTAAGTACCGACCACCAAACTAATTTTGCCAAATTTTGTAAAATAAAATTTTAAAAAAAAAACTAATTTTTTTTGATTGAAAAGATGGTCGAAGCCCGAAAGGAGATTACAACGGAATTACACGAGGAGTAGAGACTCCAATAATATCAGCCAACACTAGAGGTTCCAACTGAAGGTGGAATAGCAGTATGTAAACTAAAAATGTTATCTTGACCACAAGCCATGTTTGCTAGAGCATCAGCACAAATGTTTGCCTCACGATAGCTGTGACAAAACTCAAGTTCCCAGACATTCTGAATAAGTCTATGAATCTTGCGTAAGAGACCCCAACCATCAGCACTCCCCAAATTACCTTTGTTAATGCTATTTACAACAAGCTCTGAATCAACATTAACCACAACATGCGTAAATTCCATTTGGAGCGCTATCTGGAGCCTTTCAAGCACTAGAGTTCCGCAACATAAGCACTACAAGACCTAAGTTTTTTGGAAAAACCACAAATCCAGTTGTCGTCATGCCTTCGAATAAGACCCCCACACCTTGCCACGACAAAACCATGTTTGCTAACACCATCTGTATTAACCTTCACCCAACCCACATTCGGAAGGATCCAAAACCAAAAAACTCATAGTTAATGTTCTTCCTCTTACTAGAGTACATACCACTATCTTAATTGGTAGTACCAAAACTCTGCCTCAATATCTATGTCTCTTTGTCTTCTCATACTTTTAAGGGTAAATATTTAAATGAGAATTTAGCTTCAAACATATTAAAAATTGAATCTTAATTTCTACTTATTGTATTCAATAATAATATTCTCAAAATACTTATTTAACTCAGATTTTATTGCTTTTTTTTATCAAAGAACGCTTATTCAACTACAAAAGAAAATTAAAATATTTTTTTAAATACTTTTTCTTGGTCTAAAATATTTGAAATTACTTTAATAGGCAAGACAAATTCTTGATGACCTCCCCTAAAAGATGGAATATTTTAATGGTTAATTGGTCCCCAATCAATAGTGACGTGTTCTGTTGAGGCAATAAAAACGTACTAGTAGTAGTAATAGTAGTAGTATAAAAAATGGGAGGACCTATATATGTAAGATTTTTTGATGGGTGAACATGGAAATGAACACTATAGATGGTGGTTAAGGGTTTCAATTCCCTTTTTAAAGATAGTCAACTGGTCCTCAAGCATTTTGGAATGTTGATGGTGGGTTGGGCAAGTTACCCTATTCTACTTCTTCTACTACCCCTAATTCTTATTCTGGTTTTTCCACCACTCAAAATAAAGACATATCTATCAATTTGCATTCATCGGATAACTCATATTATTCCACAATTATCAAATAAAAATATTAAATGTTTATTGACCAAAAACTAAGTATTTTGTTGACTTTTTTTATTTATTATGTTTATATAACTACTTAAATTTAGATAACAAATTTTTTATTTTGAAAAGTTAGTTGGCTCAAGGATATAATGGTTTAGGAAAGTATTACAGTTCAAAGTTAATTAATTCATTATTTATAGGTATACGAAAATATTAAATTAATATTTATGTAATAAAAGATATTCTAATGCATTAATTATATTTTAGTAGTTTTTTTTATTACTTTTTCACTTTTATTTTTAAACATAAGAATTGTTTTTGTTGGTATTTATGTTTTAAGATTTTCTAGAAAAAGATTACTTTTAGTTATTTTTAATATCTTCATAATAAAATAATATATCAAACCATTGATAATAATATTTTAACTTAGTTGTGACTTGGATATATCAATTTGACTTTGATTATTTTTCTTTAACACACAGCGAATAAACATTACACGTTACCAAAATAAAAAACAATACATTTATTCTTTATAATATCTTTCGTTAAAAATGAACATTTATCTTTTGATTCCCAACAAATATGTGTGAAAGCAGAGTGACGTGTGCTAATGCACAAGTATGTTCATTATATAAAATAATTAATGTCAAAAAGGTAATATCTAATAATTAGTAAATATTTTTGTATTATTCTTTTAATTTTATGAAATTTATATGTAAAGTTTCATACAATAAGTTGAGAAAAATTTGTTAACATTTGGTCAAAAAAATTATTAATATGTTCAGAGCTTCTAGTATTAATTTTTATTTTTTTGACAAACTAGTACTAATTTTTTTATATAGTCTTCTAAACACTTATATAAATATGTTTTTTTGACAAAATATTTTATGATATGAATTTAAATAAACTATGAATATGTTCTTCCAATAACTCTTGGTCAAATATATTTTTAATTTTTAAATTTTCCACACACACATACATTAATGCCACATTTAATTTGTTGCAATTCATTTTGCTTTTAAGTTTAATGTTTATGTTTATCCATAAGGCAAACGCATTTTAATCAAACGCCCCACAACCCATGTCCAAGACATGTTGAGAATTTCACACAGTCTGAAACGAACATCATTCTCCTCACCAAATTAAGGACATTGTAATATTGAGCAACTCAGAAAAGACAGACACACAATCAGTGTCATCTTTTATTTACTCTCTAAAATCCAAACTAGTTTAAAAGGTTGTAGTCAACAAGTTGGCATGCAATGCAATGCAATGCACTGAATCAAATTAAAACTTTTTCAATGCGATTTGGCAAGAAGCATGATTCTCAACCAAGGCCGTGCGTTTCACCAAATTCTCCCCAAACCAATTTCTTTTTAATTTTATTTATATTATAGACTATAGATAACAAGGTTTAATCAGTTTACACGGTCGTTGTAAAATCTTTTACATCACCAATCAATAAAAGTTAATGGTACGATTGACTTTTAAGGTAGTTGTGATGAAAGTCAAATCATATTTATGATGTGTCATTTTGTGATTGACCAACGTTGTAAAGAATCCTGTATAGCGACCGACCGTATATATAAATTATATAAATTATATTATTCGTACTATCTATCCCTCCCTTTATTTATAAATCACACTCTTCCCCTCAACCTCTTCATCATATTTCTCTCATTCCATTACCACCATGCCCAAAAACAAGCTTCAAAAAACCCTTCAAGATTACCTCAAAAAAATAAAACACCCACCTAATCCTCAAATCCATTTACCCAGAATCCTCTCCGGTTGCAAACATCCAAAAACGCCGTCGTTTGCATTAGACGGCAGAAACAGATCAACTGTTCACGCCGTTAACTCCAACAACAATCAGAAAGACGATGCAGCAACGTTAGCTGACGTTGACCGTTTTCTCTTCGAGAATTTCAAGTCTCTATACTTCAAAGATGATGACGAAAATCAAACCAACAACAACAACAAAAACAAAAGCAACAGAAGAATCTCCGATGACAACAACGATGAACATGAACCTCCGAAATTATCGTCGTTGTTGTTCGATTCACCGAGGTCTTTAATGGAAACACCACCAGATCTCTGTAACGCAACACGATTCTTCGTGAAACCAGGGAATTCAGGTTCATTAATGGAAGATTCTGTTTCAACAGTCACAAACACAAGTGATGAAGGTGAATCAAGTAACAGTAACTCATCATCACCTGTGGCAAATCATAATCAAGACCACCGTGCACTTCCTGATAACTGTGTTGCTCTTTTAAGGTATTCTCCGACACCTTACGATGATTTCAGACGTTCAATGCAAGATGTCGTTGAATCAAAGTACGGTAACATTAACAACAAAAATAACAACTATCACATTGATTGGGATTTCATGGAGGATATTTTGTTTTGTTATCTTAATCTTAATGAGAAAAAGTCTCATAAATTTATTCTCAGTGCTTTTGTTGATCTCATCACTCTTATGCGTCGGAATTCAGAGACGTCGCTATCCAAGGGACCATGTAGCGTTCGAACGGTTAGGATTGATAGGGAAGTAAGCGAGAAGATGAAGAACATGAAGAAGAAGACAAAGCAACTAACCATAGAGTTTGGGTCCCCCTAACTTGTTTTTTTCTTTTTTCTAAACAACTTAAATCGACCGAATCATATATCATACGGTCAATTTAAGTGGTTTATTAGTGAGGGACTTAGTTGATCTCTCAACTTAGAGGCTTTAGTTTTCGTGAATGAATAAAAAATTAATAAACATTGGGGGGACCGTGATCATCCTGGTTGTTATGCTTTGGAACATGTCCATCTTTTTATATTACATAGGTGTATGAACTATAGCTAGCTAGGTTAATATGGAAGACTGTGATGAGTTATTAGTAGTATTAGTAGTACTTTGAACTGTTTTTTTTTTCTCCTCAGGCATCATATGCAGAACATATGATATTGTTGAGTGTTCCTGAAGAAATATGAGCACTTTGATTATGGTATAAGCTTTTGTAATTTGACTCATTTTCTGGTTTTCTGTGAGTTATCGCGATTATTGATGCTTAATTTGTCTATTGCATGTTCCCCGGTGGTATTGTAATAGCTAGGAATCGTGATTATATAAGCTTATATATTAAGCCAACTATGTTTCAGAATATGGTAGATATATTATCTTGGGAAGATACTTTTTATCCCGAAAAATATCTTCCCCAATAGAAAGATTCTCAAAAGGATGGCAGATTCTAATTGAACTTTCATGTATCACATTCTCTATATTCTCTTAAATATGCTATTTTGATTGGTTGTATTGTTATCGTGATAAATAGCATCAATCGTTATTTATTTTGACAGAGATAGATGCTATTTGTTACGAAAACAATCTTTCAAGAAATGCAAGAATGTAAATGTGTTAAGTTTTTCAAGCCTTGGCAAAAATTTAGTTTACTTGTTAACCAAAAACAACGAAGGGTCAAACAAAAACCACCAACCATTCAACTTTCTGTTCATTTTCGCGCACTATTTTTTTTTGTACAATCTAGCATTTTCCTTATTTTGATTAGAAAAAAAACTTTTTAAAAAAAATTGTATTGCAAACAAATTTGCATGAAATTGTTCTCAGCCGTTTTATAAATCATTGGGTAGTTAACCTCACAAATGACCTACATTATAAAAAGACACAAAAATCTAAGGAAATGTTAGTTATCCCCAAAAACAGTTGCTCTTGTCTTTCTCGAATTCAAAACTTTGGTAATGTAGCTGAAAGAGATCGAAAACGGCTTGCAATTAGTGTAGGAGTTCAAAATTAGTGTAGGAGTCCAACATACATGTATTTCTATTCAATGTAGGTGTCTCCCTTGTTTAAAATGCTTGTATTGAAGGTAATCTCAAACTAAATCAAATAACATTAATGCTACTTTGAATGCCAACATAACGTGTATTCCAATTTTTAACTACAACTTGATTTGAGATTTTGAGACCCTTGTTTTTCATTCTTCTTGTGGCATTTACCATCCCTTGTATCTTACATTCAGTGGAACTCTAATGCAAATATACCACTAAAAGTAATATACAGTTGATGATGACATGCCACAATAAGAATGGAAACATTGGTCAAAGCAATATTTACAGAAAAAAGTTAGAATATATTGTACTTTTACATTCACCTAAATTGTTGGTGGCCTTGTTTTTTTCAAAGTGTTTTTTCGAGTATATTATGTCGTCAAAGCTATTGGCCAAAGTAGTTTGAGGTGGAGTTACATTTACTTCACTAATCATGTCGTATACAAATTCTATCAGACTCCACTATGTCAGTCCTTAGAGTTTAAATACTTTGATTGTTTGTATTGTTATCATGATAAATGACATCACTCATTATTTTCAATAGTGAAGGAAATTTTTTTTAAAAAGTTATTACAAACAAATTTGCCGAAAATGTCTCCATTGATTAATCTCTAGGTGGTTAACATCATGAATGAGTTACCTTATGAAAAGATTTAAAAATGTTAATTATCTCAAAAAATAGTTGCTCCGTCTTTCTCAAATCCATGTGGATTGCTTTAATTGGTTGTATTTTTTCCCCACTTCTATGCTATATTATAGTTTTAAGAGAAAATATATTATCTACTTTGGACTAAGGGCTGAATGCGTTATCTCATCACTCTAAAATTTTTAAAACCAAAAAAAGAGGGTATTGATTAAACTGAATTTTGAGAAGACTTGAGGATGGTTTTCTCATGTGAAATAGTAATGTTCAAAATGTAGAATTTTTTAAAAAACATCCCAAAAAAATTACCGAAATGCTATACACCCAACGTGTAACACTATATTTAAACAATAAAGAAGCTCACTAGCTCAAGTCACAATGTCTTAAACGGGTTGATATTTTCTTCTGTCATCGTAGGAGAGAGATAGACCCACACAATAAAATCATTTTAAATTTTTAATGTTTTTGTGTCTCTCCTACTAAAAATGTCCGATAACCGAAGAGGATATTAATCCGTCCTAAAAAAATTGAAAATTAATCAGTCTTAAAGGTCTTTTCTGCTATTTTGAACATAAATCACTTTTCTTTCTTTCTTGCAAAGTGTATTACTACATTAGTAGAAATAGATATAACCAGTTAGAATAACTCCATATAAAATACCTAAGAAAATTTATTTCTATTACCTGATATATATATATATATATATATATATATAATTTTGAACATGTATAACTTTTATAATTTTTACATGGACAGTGACAATTTACATTAGTCTTCTCGTTTTTCCATTCATCACAGCATCATTTTCATTTAACGTAAGCCTACTATTTTCTGTATTTGTGTATATAAAATGCCAGCCTAAACAGTCTTGCTAGTAACAAACTAGTAATAGTTTTATAGTAAAGTCTTGCTATTCTTAATTGTAATACCCATGAATTACTGAACAACAACCACAACAATGACAAAAAAACACATTGCATGTTTCTGATGGGGCACGACATTCAAAAGCTTCATAAAAATTGCTTACCACGAGATGCAATGTTATTTCTCAAAAATATTGGATAAAAAAATGGATATATTATCATTGAGTCAAGGAGCACGGTTGCCTATAGGCACTACCCAAAAAACTCCTTAACCATTCTCTTGATGTATATTGAACTGTACACATGCTGTAATAAGGTGTGAGATCATTTTCTATTAAATAAAAAGAGTTGAGCATGTTTTGAATTAATACTCATGAATCAGCCATGTGTGAGATCATTTTCTATCAAAAATAAATAAAAGAGTTGAGCAAAACCAGTATCTGATTATAACTGCTTCATATCTTTCCACATTCCTAGTTCCTAGTCTTGTTACAGCTTGCGTTATATGTACTAATATTCATTCCTTTCCACATCTTCAATCACAAAATCCAAGAGATGCTAAGAGCGCACCTGACTTTTAGCTGAAAAAGTATAATCAAGGGCAAGGCACCTTCAATTAGCCTCCACAAGGTTACTATTTTTCAACATACAGCTCATACAAAGAATGATATTTTGCTGGGATGTAATCCTTGAACCTGTTGAGCACAAGAAGTAGTTACTTCCTTTTACATACAACACCCTGTACAGATAGTATATATAACGACTTCGATGCATTGCAATTATACAGGACTAGAATGAAATAAGAATAGCAATTAGTTTCTTGGACACATCCAGATTTCTCAATAATAACACATTGACTATTGATGAATGGTAACAAGGACAACAATTAATAACTAGAAAGGTCAATATATTACATACCTTTTAAGGAGCGGTAGCCTCTCGGGTTCAGAGAACAATCCACAAATGTTTAGTAAAACTTCACTAATCTTCATTGTTTTGGTTTTGAGTGCTTTCATGTAACCCACAAAGTCTATATATTCTGCAGCACTGAGTTTATCTCGGACCTACAGAGTACGATTAAAACAAGTATCCTTACTTCAAAGTTCTCATCGATGTATTTCCTAGGGAAGGAACCTGGAACTACCAGATTCGTACAACTAACAGCAAATACATAGGAACTGGAAATTTCAAATTTAACATGTGTAATCATTACGAGAACTAATGTCAAAATAAAGACTATCTAATTTCGTGCTTACAGTTCCTGTTCATGTATTTTGTAGGATTCTCTCCATATTGGCTTCAACAGTTAATTTTCTTTTCATTCCAATTTTTGCATTTCCTACTTCTCATGCTATATGCAGATTCGTGTATCACACATAATGACTTTACCTGAGCAAGGAATGCTGATCCTCCAGTTTCGTCAGCAGAAGAAGGTGTTGAATCAGACGGAAGATTTCCTTTTTGTCCAACCAACTCAAGACTTCTACTTTGGGAGGTCCCGGTTTCTTCACATTCTAGATCTATAACAACTTGAGCATTTTGAATAGCTGTATGAAAAATCGAGTAATTTATCAAAATTGACAGAACAACAAACTGGAACAGAGCTGTATAGGATTCAACAACTTTGTACCTGATGATGAATGCTCGTTAGAATTTCCAAAATGCTGCTTTAAGTCGTACTCTCCTGATATAAATCTACGCTTCTTGGTGAAACAAGGTGAAGTCAGCACACCCCTTGATCTTCCACCATCCGCCTGACCATAATCAGGCAAATCAACCCCAACATGTTCTTGTGATAGAACAGTCCCCCTTTTGTGCAAAACTGTGCCACATGCATCGGTTGACAGAGATGAGCGATTGGCGGGCAGAACTTTCCCTGGGAACGAAGTACAGCCCTTTTTCGTATCAAGCAAAGATGAAGCTTTCAAAGTGCAATTTTGAGCCACTGAAGTATTCTGCATTTACAATCATTAACGAACTGGAGGACCAAACAGTAGCACTATATGACTCAAAAAAAGTGTCTTTACAGTACACAATCAAGGAGTTACCAGAGGTGACGGAAGTTTTTCCATGCAACATTTGTCCAATTGGGGCTCTGATGATGGCATTTCTCCCAGATTCCCTGTATGAGGAAGGATCACCTACTTCAATCATATTATTATAATAGCAGAAAAAGGGGGAAAAAAAACATAATAAAGAGAAGCTACTCTAAGTAAATAACCAAATTTGCATTGCTTGAAGGCTGTGTGTGTAATACAGAATTATTATAGCAATTCACTTGCAACTAAAAAGTTGTGTTCAAACAAAACACAGAAGCTTTATCTGTTAGAACTCACCAAACCAGTATGGACCACAAGAGTACTGAAAAATTAAACTAGTTTCATGGAATGAGTTACTGAATACTGATAGGACCCAGAAGAATAAATGGTAACAGGGCTAGAGTTATTTAGACAGTTGGATGTCTGTTCAGTTAATTACAATTAGAATCTGTGAAGCAGATGGGTAGTTAGGTACAGGGGTTTTAATAAAACCCATGGGGAGACCTCCTTTTCCTTTTGTGTTCAAATTTCAATCTTGAATAACAGGTCACTCATTATTCTTCTCATCTTCCCTTCTATTCTTCCATCCTGGTTTGTTGGTTCATAACAATTACGAAACAACTTCAGCACTGTAAGAGGTGCCATTATTCACAGCAAATTTTGAGTTAGGCAAAGCAGTTTGAAGATGTTAACCTCGTTCATGTATCTTATTGTGATCCTATACATAACAAATTGTAGGCAATTCATATCTTCCCCTCTCCTTTCCAGGAGCTAGAAGTCAACTAAGGCTTCGATAACAATAACCACAGTTTATCAAATTCTCTACAAATTCAACAGCCAATTCATCATTAACGTGGGAACTATACCCATTATCCTTTCAAGAAACAAATTTATCATATTTTAGCCTAACAGTAAAAAAAAAGGAAGGACCACAACTCTACACAAAATGAAACTCAACATAGTGTAGTACTAGAAGATACCAACCCCCATTTTCAGTCTCTAGTAATGACAGCTTTGTAGGACCCCGATTTCCTCCATCCCGGAAAAATCGAGTTAGAGTAAAAACAACTTCTCCAAATCTTGAGTAACACTACACGATTGGGAATCAGTTAGTACAAAAATATGTAATTCAAAAAAACAAACTTCAGTACAAAATAACACCTTGATGTGAGGTTGTATCCATCGTGAGACTTGAGATTGTCGATTTGGATGTGTAAACCTGTAAATCCCTCCAAGACCTTAATAATCCTCAGCAAAAATTGGCAAACCGAAGGCCAGATTATAGAATAACAGGCTATGAGACTAGATATGAAAGAATAAGTCTAACTAGCATTTTGGCATGTGCGGCAGTTGAGTTTTGTATTATTAATGTATTTTTTATCAGTATGTATTATTAATGTATATAATGGGATGGGTAGTAAAAATTTTAGATAAAAGGAGACGTAGTACATTCACAATACCATGACACAAACCGACTTTCATCAGGGAGAGAGAGAGGGGGGGGAGAAAGAGCAAACATCACTGAGAATACATTTATTTCTTAGGACCAAAATAAGCTACCGAATTATTTATTTTCAAAATGGAAAAAACAGCTGGATCTCCCTTCTAAAACGTCCCACTTAAAGTACTAAAAAGAGAGACAACAAAGAGTTGAGCATAAAAGTTAGTTCCTTTGCTAGTACTCCCTACCAAAATATTATTTTGCAGAAATTTAGAGCAAAAGATCTTAAAGAAAACCTTTCATCACAGAAAATAATTGCACCATAGTCATGACGGTGGCGAATAACACGTCCAACAGCTTGATTCACAGCTCGAGAAGCTTGTTGGTTATACCACTCATCTCCAGTTAAAACCTGCTTAAGCTTCAGATAAATAAGTACATGTATTGCATACAACAGGTATATAATATTTATGTCAACGAAACCAATGTAACCTTGAACAATTTTCCTTGTCCCCGAGATTGTTGCTCCAAGTATTCACGTTTTAGACGAACCTGTTAATGATGGAACCCAATGAATGCATTTGATTAACATATGTAAATGAATACATAACTAATAGTAGTAGGACTATTTAGTATCAGAAAGCTTAACGAATGCAATAACATGCAAACTTTCAAGGCAAACTAAGAATGGTAAAAAAAATTGCAATGGGAAAAGATTATCAAACCTTAGGATCAGTGTGTGTGGCAAATGGCAAACCTGTAATCACCACAGCCCTTCCAGCATGATCTGCGAAATCTAATCCTTCGCTTACCTGTTAAAATAACCATTGGCACAAATGAAATTCAGGTTCAGATGCATTGAAGTGAGGAAGTAAGATATAGATTTGTTATGCAGTACATTATCCACAAAATGCTTCTTTTACGAATTGTTTGCCTTTAACATATGACTAATTAATTTAGATGATATACATGTTATCTTAGACTTTTCACATATATTGCCATATTCCCTCCCAGCAGCCCTAACTTTATGGCTGTATCAAACATTCACAATAGTAGAGATATAGCTATTAGCTACTGCGCATACCATTACCAATATCTATGTAACATACAATAATACGAATGGGTATCAGAACACAATGGAAGGTTATTTCTCAACAGCAATGATCAAGGCATACCTTGCCGCGACAAACAGCAAAGAAAGCTGCTCCGGATACAGAGGTGTCATTCAGATTAGATAAGTATTCCTGTCAAAAAAAAAACATATAGACCCATCTTAAGACATTATGCATTTATTGCCAGTTGTGAAAGAATGTTGTTTCACTATGCAGAGGCGGACCTAGTCAGAGTTCAAGGTGTGCACTTGCACCCTATGAAGTTTAAAATTATCACTTACCTCCTTATATAATTTTTATTTCCTTATATAATTTTTATTTCGACCGCTTACAATTAAAAATTTTGCACCCATACTCTTCTCACATGCTTTATTGGACCTGCCATACTCATATCACTTTCTCTGTCTCGTATTAACTGGTGTTTAAGGTGATGTACACTTAAAAAACTCATTAAAAAATGTAATTAATGCTTTTTTGATATTTTAAAATGAAATATAATATGAGAGAAGAAAACATTCCAAATATGGCACTTATGACGGAAGGGAACAATAGTTTATGTGCTCGCCGTCTCAGGGTCCTAGGTCCGTCACTGGCACTGTTATATAAAATCTTACCGTAATTGATGAGGCAAATAGTGAAGAATCCCTAGGTTCTATAACTGGTTTCTTGTGTTTGCAAATTCTCTCCCAGATTGATGCTGAACTTTCATTACTCTGAAAATAACAAACCAGGAGATAATGTACCATGAACTAGGAGTAGACAAATTTAACTCCATTTGGTCTGTGTGAGTCTTACCAAGCTTTTCCAGCACCCAATGCATTGTTCCATAAGGTAATATGATGGGAAGAATACAAGAAGACCATCAGGAACAATTCGGGCCAAATTTACTGTAATACCAAAAAAAAAATGGACAATCAATAACAATCACCACCACCTGTTATAGTTTTTATGAATTTTGTTTTTACTTAAAAAAATGGATCAATAGTGTTCTCATCTCCCTTATCTGACTTGAACTCACTACCCTTTGGATATAGGAGAAGCATCTTACCAATTGAGAAGCACTTCGTGGTATAGCTTTTGTGAAATTAATCAAATTATACCGCATAGATGTCGTGAATGTAAATTATAAAAACATAAATCACCAAATCTTATAACAACATAAACTCTAGCTCATGTTTACAACCACATGCACAAATCCATATCTATAAACAATATGCACAAAATCCCCTATCTTTCTAGGAATGGTTCACATACAACTGCAAACTTTACATCCCTAAATAATTTTTATTTCGAGTTTCGACCATTCACAATTTAATATTTTGCACTCATACTCTTCTTACTTACGCTATTGGACCTTCCATACTCATACCACTCTCGCTGTCTCAAATTAACTGTCGTTTAAGGTAATGTACATGTGAAAAAATTCATTAAGAAATAATTAATGCTTACTTAATATTTTAAAATGAAAAACAATGAGAAGAAAAATTCCAAATGTGGCACTTAATATGAGAAGAAAGGGAACAATATTTTATGTACTCGTTGTCCCTATGTTACAACATGCAAAACAAAACCTACATATATATATATATATATATATATATATATATGTGACTAGCATAATATTGTCAATCTAAAGCATACCAAAATCTGAATACTCCTAGAAGGCTAGAATATAGAACCAGGATCAAGCATAACAAGAATGTAATGATTCAGTCACTAATAAGATTTCAACTATCAAACACAGTGCAACCCAACTTCTTAAAACTAGATATGTGGTTTTCAGGGCGTTGAGTGAGACAATGCATAAAGCTTCATCCTACCGATCCCAGAAGCAATGAGTATGTCACGTACCAATTGCATTTCCAAGCTCCTGCTTGTACTCTAGTGAATCACGAGTGCGGTAAGAGGAGTTAAAAGTACGCCCTGAAGGACCAACCGGTACAACTCCTGCCCATATCTGATTTGCTTTTATTACATGTGGATTTTCCAGCTGAACCGGGAAGTCCCTGAGATGAACGTAATCAACTCTATTAGTTATTAACAACCACTATATTATTAATTGAAAACACAACCAGAAAAAGAGTAACTTACAATTTCAGTTCCTGGGCAAAAGAGTCCATAGGGGATAGTGTGCCTGATGTCAATATAATAGATCTAACCCCATTCTTAGGAAATTCTTCCAAAGCTATTCCAGGATTAAAGCACCACCAGCTGAGTGTCCTTGACAACTTACCTACAGCAACAAAATACAGAGAGATATTCATGCAATAACAAGTGAAAACAGTACAGATCCACGGAGAATGGAAGGGGAAGGGATATTTTCAGCTACAGAATACTATACAGGTCCACTAAAAACATGTTAGACAATCTATTCTATAGAATAAAGGAAATATCATCATTTACGATATGAACCTCCTCGAGGTATTGATAGGATCTTGAATTTCTCATATCCAAAATGGAACAATTAATCTGTATATTACTGGAATTGAATGATAGAATCAGTGAATACAAGCCTTGATGGCAGCAATACAAGTGAAATACAGAAAATAGAATGGATAGTAACGATTCTAGGCAATTCGAGAAGCCTAGGGTCTCCCAAAGGCACTTATAGAGGCCTAATCTCTCCCAAAGACCCTAGGTCTATTCTCAATTCTTAGTTCCTTTCTAATTTCCCTCCCACTACTATTTATAGCACTCAACTAATACTCACATTTTCCCTCCACTTTGCCACCTCATCAAGTGGTTACAACAAACTCTCATTTTCCTCCCCTTACACTTTATTCCCTTACCCTCCATATATTTAATAACCTATCAGGTATCCATCACTAATATTACATAACCAAACAGACAGATTGTAAATTTATAAATGCTAATTACTATATACTACATTGTATAGTCCCGAAAGTTTTATTGGATTTAGAATATGGGAATAAAATCAAGATCAAGAGATTATAAAAGAAACAACCACATTTTTTATCATGAAAACATGTATTTTGATAAATTGACAATATCAATTGCATGAATCTACAAAAGCTTTAAATAACATGAATCTGACAAAGTAATAAAGCAAATTACACATTGGATAAAAAATCAAAAAAAATTAAATACAACACCTTCATAAAAGAAACAAAATCGATACGCTGAACAAGTGCCGTAGAAATTATCAATCGCGTCCCAACATATTAGATACAAGTTTAAACTTTCAAACTGATAGAAAATGTATGAAACTTGACATAATAACAAATCTGAAGAACAGAGCAAAGTAACTGAGGTTGGGTGGTAAAAATATTAAGATTCTTTCAATACATTGAGCAAAGGTAACTCATCAACAGGGAAATAAATCTCAAATTACCTTTAGAACCATTGGCAGCCCAAGCTTCAACCTCTCGCACATGAACCTTTTATGTACAAGAAAATGAAGTTTTAAAGTAAGATAAAGCACAACCAAAGCAAAAATAGACAGACAAGAACTGCCATGAAGCAGCAAGACAAACAAAAACAATCCACTGAAGTGTAAATAAGAGGTTCAAAACTTACACGATAGTATTTAGCATGGGCAGTTCCTCCATCCCTGAAAATAATCTCAAGAATTTCGCTGATGCTATCCAACCTGCAGACAGCTCCAGTTGATTTCTGCTGATTATGTTCTTCAAGGAGAGTTGAAGCTACTGCTATTGTATTGGTAAGCTTAGAAGCAGTCTTGTGTGTGATATTAAGATCAGCCAGCATTTCGTAAATATAAAGTCCGGGTTTAGTGTACCCCAACTCCTTAGATTCAATAGGCACCTCAGCAATACGCTTTTCAAGTTTTAGAAGAAGTGCTGTAAGAAATAAAATATCATCCTGACCTGAGATGGCAGAAAATATACTGCATAATATTTTCATAGCTCCCCAACCAGAATCTAGAAAAAGAACATTATACCAATACCAATACCAATTGTATACAGTTGGCTGCCTTGCCAGATTATCCAGTAAACATACAACCAAATAAGCTTTTTATTTTAGATAAGCATTCCTCAATAATTTGACAAAATAAGTAAAAGCATACCTCATAATATTCTTATAGAGAATTAGAACTTTATCTAGCATTTTATTAAATTAAGGTCACCTTTAAGAATAGCAAAATCCTCTGGATTCTGTGACTTATCATTTGATTTATCTCTTCTTTCTATTGAAAGGCCAATACACGTTTGAGCCTCAGAAATGCAAGCTGTTAGAAGCCAAGAAGGCAGGTCAAAGGAGGCTGCATCAGCACATATGCTTTCCTGCAGAAAGATAGCTATCATTTAATAATACCGAGCTAATTTGAATTGCATAATAAGTTTCGCTAAAACATGCTAGAGTAGTGAATAGGACAATATCAAATAAATAATTGACAGATTGACACTTGGTCAAGCTATGTTCTATGCAGTAAATCTCCATTTACCAGGTTGTGAGCTTCATCAAATATGAGTACACTATTGCTCCAAGAAATTTGCAGAGATTTTCTATTCCCTCGATCAATAAGATAGTTGTATGGAGCAAATATTATATCAACAACCTTGTGGAGCTCCTTCGATAGATGATAAGGACAACTGAAATAAGCAGACACAAAGTAAAGCAGAAGTCCAAGTCCAAGTCCAAGAAATCAACAATGGGCTCAGTTGAGAAAACATACGGCCCAAATCTTTGGCCAATATTGACCAAATCCTCGATATCCACAGGCTCTTCTCCAAAATGAGGATTGTCCTTCAAGTACTCTACAATAGAATTTCAGGACGATTCTCAAACTAGTCTAAGTCATGGTGATAACACGCCAAAACTTCAAAATAAAATGCAATAATTTGAACTAACGTTTGACAAATAATTCATAAATGATCTGCAACTTCCAGTAGCCCCCCCAAACGTTATATTCCACTCTCAAAAACATATGACATGATTTGAAGTTCAGATATATAATTCTAACCAGTACGAGCGACAGAAATTATTGATTACAATCCACCTGTGTTGCTAACAAATCGCCATGGCGGTTTTTAAGCAATGTGCTATTTCATTTTTGGACTGTATGATAGCAGCATCTGCAATATGGCATTTTGAGGCGGCCAATTATGGCGGAATTTTGGCAATCCACTATCGCAACATTGCAATCCACACAAAACTACAATAGTCTCCAAAAGAAATTTATCTCAAATCTATAAAGAACTGTTTTACATAACTAACATAATTTAATGGAGAGGAAGGATGAGGAAGTTATGGTATCAAATATCAATAGCAAAGGTTTATCGTTGGTTGCACATCATATAAGAGAATTTTTTAAATAAAACTACGACACCAAGAATAACTTCTCATATTGAACACCCATAACACACAATATAACTATAAAGAATTCCCTGCTAATCTAAAATCATAGTTCAAACTTCAGAATTTTGACTCGCGATATTATTTTCTGTCATCTCCTATGTAGAGAATTGCATTCTGTACGCAAGATATGTGTATGAAATAAATACCAGCCACAAATGACACAACGTATTGCATGCAATAAAATAAAATCTAGTACTTCTTAAATTTTGGTGCCTGTTGCTCATCATTTAAATCGTGATACCTTATGGTACTAACTACTAAAAGAGATAATGGAATATATATGAGAACATTGCCTCACCCATATCCATATTAAATACAAGTTTCAAATATGAATTACTCAGATACATAAATGCATAATGACAAACAGAGTTCACATGTAAAATATAAGCACATGCGCATGTATTGTATGCAAAGAAAAAGGTTTTATAAACTTACCTGGAACCTGTTGGAAATGTTTACAAGGATTCTTCCGACGCCTTCGACAGATCATTCGACAAGCATTTGACTGTGTTTTTCCACGAAGTAACTTAACTTCATCATGAATGCAAAGTTGCTCCCGAGATCCCAGAACAACCATCTTAGGCCTGCATACTGATGAATATCGGGTAAGCTTAGGTCTAAGACACTTTAATATCTTAAAAACTATAAACTATATAGTCAGTTCGATTTGCAAAAGCTTAGTGAACACTAAATATCAACCAGGATATCCAACAAATCCATTTTATCTCTAAATCACAATTACCAAATTTGACAGAAAACAAAAACTCTGGCAAGTGCAAGTGAATTGTCAATTTACATGACATAGACACTATCAATTACTATCAACACTGACAACAGCCATCAAACAGTATATCAAGAGAAAAAGATAGGTCAGTCATTTCTAAACTTTAGTAACAAAAAGGTCTTCCGGAAGATAAATTGACCTGTAAGATGTTCGTTTCAACTCTTGAATCACTTGACGGATCTGGCTGTGGGTGCGTGAAGCATATACAATTGTAGGAAAACCTGGGACATTAGAATATGATTGTGAACCCTGAGTATTACCCTCTGACTTGTCACCGATCTTCATGCTCACACCAGTTGTGAAGCTACCCAAACTCTTCCGCCAGGCTAAGGTAGCACAAAGAAGACATAGTGTTTTTCCAGTTCCTGTGGGACTCTCCAACAGTGCATTACATTTCTGCCATGCCAAAAGACAATAGGCATACACAGTGTTAATACCTACATAATATTTAGAGCCTATTTGGGACTTATGTCATAACATAAAACACTCACATTAGTCTTGGGATACACACACTTAAAAGGTACTAACTTTTAACATTCCCATTAGTTATTTTCAGTTTATTTTCTCACAATAGCTTACAAATAAACACTCATTAAACTCCCCAGAGTATCTTATAAACTAAACCAGGTGATCAATCATGATCTTAAAGGTGAAAACAATATGCGAAATTGATGCCATGGAAGCCCTTTGTTCCGAAGGATGATTGTAAGGCAGTGAGAATTTGAAAACAAAATAGCCTGGCAATAAGTAATAACAATAACATTGCGTGGTTGCACCAATTGATTCAAAATCAAATTTTTACAGTGGTAAAGTGAAGAAGACATTGTGTTTCAATCCGCATCAATCACAACGCAACTTTAAAAAGAACAACGAATGAATAAGGTCATCACTACCTCCTGAAGCGATTGCATGACTTTTTCCATGTAAACAAGCTGGGAATCGTAGGCTTCATACGGAAAATCTACGTTGATTCCCCTGATCTTATACGTCGGCATTTTATTAGTCCCCTCTTGAACGGGACACAAACTCTTGTCACCAGTTATGTATGAACTTGAACTTGAATCGAACCCTAATTTTAACGGGGCTAATGGTATTTTGAATGAACTTCTTGAATTGAACCCTAATTTTCTCACTGACTACTACCAACAGTGGTACTGGTATCCATACGAGATGATTTTCCCGCCAACGCTTCCGAGTTTTTTTTTTTTTTTGGGGTGAGAACGGCTCTGAGATTTTTTTTTGGTCAAGAACGGCTCTGAGTTAAGCTAAACTAAATACGTTTATTTTTGGGTTTTATTTTTTATATATATATATTTTTGGTCAAAAACCATTTAACGGCTCTGAGTTAAGCTAAACTAAATACGTTTATCGCATGATAGTTAGCACCGAAAAAGTAAGCGTTGGAATTTTTTTGGGTTTTATTTTTTATATATATATACCCCACCATTAGATAAAGACACTTTTTGAAATATTACCACGAGTAAAAATTCCAAAGTTTACCTCCACAAAAACCATTTATCCCTACTTTACCTTGTAAAAAATGTAAAACAAATGTATTCATTTTTAAGATAAATAAATAAATAAATTAGTTTTGCAAAAACAAAAACTGAAAACGGATTTATAGATAAATCCGATTTTGAAAATTGCAAAACGGATTTATCTATAATAGATAAATTTATTTTTCAAAATAAAATAGATAAATATGTTAAAAAATTATAATTATTTTTAAAAAGCTGGAATATATATATATATATATATATATATATATATATATATGGATATTGGTGATCTTTTGGTTTTTTTTAGTGTATAGATATTTGTTACAGGTGATGATGTGCGTCGGGCTAGATAATCTAGGCAAAAAATCAATTTTCGGACAATCTACTCTGATTGTCCAAAAACCACAGTCATTTTATCGAGACCGCGGGCTCAAAATCTCAAATTTCATCGTTTACTATTTTTTATTCATTTTTTGAATTTTTCATAATCTCCAAAATATCTTAAAAAAATTGCATAACCTTCTTTTAATTTTGGCTTAAAGGTATGTTTGGTCCCTGCAAATATCTAAAAAATCCAGTTTCATCCCTACAATTTAATTTTTTTTTAAAAAACCCTTGCAAATACCAAACGCTTCTAGTTTGGTCATTGACGTTAGTTTTGACTAACACTGTTAGTGGATGCTAACGTGGGTGCCAATATATATTCCAAATCATCATCTCTTTCATTCATCTTTCTCTGAAACTCTCTTCTTCGTTCTTCTCTCTTAATATCTCTCAACACCTTCTGATTAATTGAACCTTCACCGTTTTTGATGATCTTTCTTATATAATATCTCAACATTGATGATTGAAATAAGCCATAAACGATTTTGTGAGGGCGTTGTTGAAGATATCGATTTTCCATTTCAGATTTCCCATTTTCTCATTTTGATTTTTATTTCAGATTCGATACCTATAAACAAAACCCATTTTTCCCAATTCGTTTATCGTTTTGAAGATGAAGATTTGTGATGCTGTAAAAACGATTTCAAGGTTAAAGATGAAGTTATGTGCTTTTCCAGATTTATTTTAACTCCCAAAGATTTAAATTTTAACTCCCAACGATTTAAAGTTTTCAGATCTGTCTTTTCAAGATGAAACCTTCTTCCTCTCGCTCACACACCATGAAATCATCTCTCATTTTTCTGGATTGTTGTTTCTTTTGGTGTGATGGGTTGGAAGTTGTGATTTTTTGGGTTTTAGTTTGTGGGGTTTTGATTTGGAGATGAAGATTGAGGTTGGTTTAGGAAGAGGTGGGTCCTACTTTGATTGTGTTTTGATTTGAAGATGAAAAGGCTTTGGGTTCAGAAGAAGATGAGAAGAAGATAGAAGAGAGAAGAGAGAATAACATAATCTCAGAGAAAGAGGAATGAAAGAGATGATGATTTGGCATCCATGTTGGCAGCCACTAACGGTGTTGGTCAAAAACTAACGTCAGGACCAAACTAGAAGCGTTTGGTATTTGCAATGACCTTTTTTTAATTTTTTAAAGGGTAAAATATGTTTTTAGTCCCTACAAAATTTCGTTTTTTTAAATTAGTCCCTACATTAACGAAATAGGCGTTTTGGTCCCTACATTTTTTTCCGTTTTCACTAAGAGTCCCCATCGTTAACTCCATTTGAATAGGCAACTAAAAAGTGACGTGGCTTTTACACGTGGTTTTTTTTAATTACATGACAAACCAAATCAGGTCAATCTTGATTAATTACATGGCCTATTATGTCTAAGTTAGGGACTTAATCAATCAAACCGAGTGGGGTACGAGTTAAACGGGTAGGTTTTAGATCCACATCATGTGAGTCATACTTATTAATCCACGTGTAAGTTACTGATATGCCACGTAATTTAAAAAAATTCACGTGTAAAAGCCACGTCACTTTTTCGTTGCCTAATCAGATGGAGTCAACGACAGGGACTCTTAATGAAAACGGAAAAATAATGTGGGACCAAAACACCTATTTCGTTAATGTAAGGACTAATATAAAAAAACGAAATTTTGTAGGGACTAAAAACATATTTTACCCTTTTTTAAATTGCAGGGACGAAACTGAATTTTTCGGATATTTGCAGGGACCAAATGTACCTTTAAGCCTTTAATTTTATTAGAATTTTAGTGGTGCTTTTATAATTTTTAGATTAGCTTTGATTCTTTAACGAATTTTTAGGGGTGTTTATATAACCTATATTTAAAAATTTAAATAAAATTAATTTTATATTTTAATACAAAACAGGTTTATCATTCTAATAGATAAATCCAGATTTAAAAAATTCAAATCAGATTTATCTATTAAAATAATAAATCTAATTTTCATTTTTTTAACAAAACAGATATATCATTTTAATAGATAAATCCAGTTTTAAATTTTTTTAAAACGAACTTATCTATTAAAATGATAAATCTGTTTGACATTTTTTTTAATAAAACGAAATTATCATTTTAATAGATAAATCTGATTTTAAAAAACGACTAAAGAGATTTATCTACTAAAATGATAAATTAGTTTTCCATTTTTGCTAAGGGGTAAAATGGAAAGTGTGGGGGTATGATGTCTAATAGTGGGGTATAAAAAATAAAACTCTTATTTTTTGGAAAATAAACTAAATACGTCGTAGTTGAAATTATGTATATTGTGTTGTTTTAATGGTCGTAGATAAATTATAATTCTATTTATAATTTTTTTTATTTATCATTTATATATCTATTTTATAATTATAATATTTATAAATAATATAAATAATTCTCCTTTTTATATCATACAAATTAAGCAATACCTACCAACAAATGGTTGGTCCGAGTGGTAACTGAGCTGGGTTCCTTTCAACTCGAATGTCTCGGTTTCAAATCTTGGGTGTGACAAAAGCCCTCTCGGAAAGGGAGAACCACACCTGGCTAGCCAAGATTCCTAGTATAGATTAGTCATTGACAAAGTCGATAGATACTGCGCACCAATAACATAGTAACAAAAAAATTAAGCAATACCTTTTTTTTCTCTAGAATTTAAAATTGCATTTGTCATTTCACTTTAAATTACATTTAAGGGTCTCTTGTTCGGGGGAATTTACAACTATATAATCTATTTATTTATATAGTAATAATACTAATAATAAAGATTGAAAGTAATAGTTATTGACATACGCATCTCAGAGCGATAATTGGTGGTGGTCAGATTGGTGGTAATGGTCATTGTGGTGGTTGACTGCGGTCGTTGGTGGTCAGAGCAGTGGTTGATGGTCGCCAAAGTAGTGGTTACCAATGGCCAGAATGGTGGTAGGCGGTGGTCAGAATGGTGGTCGGCGGTGGTTAAAGTGGTGGTTTACAGTGGTGGACGGTGGTTGATGGTGGTCAAAGTGGTGGTTGATGGTGGCCAGAGTGGTGGTCAGTGGTAGTGGGTGGTGGTGGTTGACGGTGGGTGGTCAATGTGGTTGTTGATGGTGGTCAAAGTGATGGTTGACAGTGGCCAGAGTGGTGGTCAGCGTGGTCGGAGTGGTGGTCGGTGGTGGTTGGCGATGATCAGAGTGGTAATTGGTGGTTGTCAGATATATCGATGATCTGGACGAAACAAAAACAGAAACAAAAATTATAAGAACTCACAACCACCCCGAACGGACCATTAGTTTTGTTTTCTTTTTCAGTTTGGTCTTTTAAGTTTCAAATTAGTTACTCATAAATATTTTTTTGGACATTCCATCCATTTGAGTTAATAGATGATGACATGTCTGTTATGTTGATGGCTTATACATCCATTCTAGTTTCGTCCTTTAAATTTATTTTAAATTTTAGTTTAGTCCTTAATTTATAACTAAAATATTATCTTCCACATTTCATAATCTTATTCCTTAAAATTTAACTTTAAATTTACATTTCCAAAAATATCGTTTATGTTCAACCCAAGAAATACCGTTACCCTGAAAAATTCATACTCACATTCTCACTAGATTCATCCCGTCTTAAATACATTGCGAGAAATGATTCAATTCATGAGTATGTTTTGGGAACCCACTTTTTTTTGTCATGTTAGATCTCGACAAATATTTTTGAACCAAAACTTAAATGGCGGATTGTTCCGCCATAAACTAATTGTTAAAATTGGGGTTTAATATTGTCCACGTGGTGGTCACTAGAGGAAAGTTCCTAAAGAAGTTTATGAAAACCTTGTGCACCAATTGCACACAACTCTCAATCAATCAATCACTCACTCACTCAACTCACTCAACATAACAAACATATCATCACATGTTAACTTAGACATACTGAATGTCCAAAAAAGAATTCATGTGTAATAAATTTGAAACTTACAGAACTAAATTGAGAAAAAACTTAAAGGACCAAGATCAAACTTTAAAATAACTTAAAAGACGAAATATGTGTTTTAGCCTTAAAGACATTTGTAAGAATCTCAAGCAGTTGATTTGTATTTTTATTTGGGGTTTGCAATCTAATAAGAAGAGTTCTCAAAATTGACAGGTCGGCATGAAAGGCATTTTAGGTGTATTAGAAAAATGATGGATGCAAATAGCAACATCAAATATTCACCTTCAAATAAAGGCCGATAATAAGCCCAACTTGTAGGTTTCGTTTAAGGCTGTTGCTTTTCCCACACCCCCTCCTACTCTAAACACACCCATAAGGGTGTGAAAAGACCAAAAGACCTATTTTTTTCGAAATTTTCACTGCTCGAACACGGGGCTTGAGCGAGTTCGAACGAGGCCGCTCGAGTGTGTTAAATATGGACGAGACACCTTGGGGGCGTTTTTAAACTGTTCGAATAGTGGTCATCTGAACGAGGTTCGATGGTGGTCATGCGAACATGTTCGAATTATGTTGTTCGAACAAGTGCTGCTGCAGAATTGCTGCAGTATAGCAGGTATTGGACGCCTCAGATTCCACCGACAGTTTTAATCAACGGTTTACAATCAGTCAAATGTGTCAGATAAATGAGTGGATGTAAATCCCTTTGGAAATTGTGCTCGAGCGGATAGAATTTAAGCGGCTCGATTTGTGATCTAAAAATGAAATCAACGGCTGACATTTCACCAAGCCTATTATAAAAGGGGTTCACATCCTCAGACCTTCTTCACCAAACCCTAATCTGCTTCTTCCCAACCCAGCTGCTTCTTCACCAAAACCTTCTCTCCTTCTTCCCAACCCAGCTGAAATGGAATGGCAATTGTGCTCAACCCAAGACTAAACGACAAATTCCTAATGACCCTTCACCACAATGGGATTTGTCACCACCGACGAACATGGTCTTTGTGTTTCGTTGTCCTAACCATGTCTTCTGCGGGATGAGTAAGGACATCACCTTCGCCCAAATGAAGGAAAAGGCCGAGAGGAAGATTCGCCCGCAGGAGCGTGGCGTAAAGGCGTGGAGCGTATACGTTTCAAAAAGTTCAATTGTAGAGATGATGGGACCGCCCAAAGATTCGATCATGGAGATCCGAAATGACGACGACGTCGCGCAATGATGGAACATCTAGCTAACGTTCCGATGGGGCGACAGATCTTAGAGTTGTGCGTGGACACAATACGAAACGCGAGAAGAGGTGATGCATCTTCTTCAACCACCACCACCCGCACCACAACAACCCATACTTACGCACTCGTAAAGTTGAGTATGAGATGACTAACAGTAATTGGGGCGACCATTATTCAGTCCGTTGATTCATAGTCGTGAATCAAGAACTAAAACTTTCATGCTTAAGAACAACATCACATTCGCAGAATTGAAAGAAAAACTGATAAAAATGTGAAACTAGATGGTGTTCCAAGAAGAAATTAAAAAAATCGAATGTGAATCCCCCTACGTCAGCAGCTGGAACCCACGTAATCGTATTCGGAAGTGCCTTAAGCTTATCAAGAATGACGAAGACGTTCGTCAAATGTCTGAGAAACATGAAGAATTCCAAGGTGTAATTGAACCTTATCTCGAATTGTTCGTCGAAACACGAGAATCTGTCTAAGAAATCGTAGTAGAACTAGATTGTATTTTGTTTTCCTGTCGTTTCGTTTTAAATTTCCTATCCTTGTATTTTTGCAATTTGTGTTTTTAATTTCTGTTCTTATCCAATATTAAATCCTGTGCAACTTTTTTATTTTACCGTAATTGTTACCGTAATGACAATAAATTTGCGCCAACGTAAAAAGAATTTAAAATTAAAAAAACCAAATGAAACAAAAAGTAGTTAAATTATACAAAAAAAGTAAACAAATATCCTCCTAAGACATATCCTACTGGGTGTTCCGCCCCCTCCTCCTCTCATACACATTCCCAAACCTCCTCCTAAACCCACGGAAGGGGTTGAGCGACCTCTTGATATTTGAAACATGGTCTGGACCGGCTCGGGACATGATCATCGATGGCCCCATCAATGTCATCAACCAAATCAATCACTCTGGTAGCATCTCACAACCAAATAACATAACATTATTACTTAAATAAATAGAATATTAAGAAACATTATCATGCAATTAACATAAAAGACACGTACCACGCGACGACATCGTCGCTCATCTCGCAAGCTGCGATAATGCTCGGGGAAGAAAGGGATGTGAGACCCTAGAGTACCATGGAAAGTAGCCGCGCACCGTGTTTGACGAGAGCACGGCACACTGTGAGGAGGCCCCGCGCCACCAAGTGGTCCTCAAACCGAGTCCACCTCTCATCACACTCGGTGAGAGTACTGAGGCGGCCCGGTAGAGAGTGCGGGATCCTCTCGGAATGTCTTTGGACACGCCAAACCGTCTCGAGCACTCGACCGCAAGTGACGCATCATGCGCCCACCACTCCGAATGAACCCTCGAACACGGCGCTCCTCAAAGTGGTCTCACCGCCATGGGCCGTGTAGGGGTCCTGTGTCACCTCTCACGGGGTGGCCGGCCTAGGCATAATCGATGGTATGTGACTTGATGCCCCTGGGGACATCATCGCACAACCATTTCTTCGTCCGTGGGGTACTCTCATCATACTGGGTGCTCCACCCGAGAGGAAAAGTTCGCACTGGAAGTGCTCAAAGATCAAGCCTGTAATCAACATATCATTGGTTGATTATTAATCTGAAAGTAACACTAAAGCAAACTTAAAAGTAAAGAATATGTTTCATACGAAGTAAAGGAAGATGACCGGCAATCTTCTTGGTCTTCTTCCTTGTAGCATCCTTTGGTGATCATAGAGATGGGCGGGGCCATGGCCCCCAAAGAATAGTCTCCAATCGCTCCAAATCAATTAGCATACCAAGGTAGCCAAGCTTAACCTTGTTGCACGACTTGTCGGCAAACAAGGTGCAACCTAAAAAGATACTGAACATGTAGCCCTAGCAAAGATGGTCCCACGCGCCTCGCCTATGGCGGGTGGTGAGACCCATCCTCCTCGACCATACAAGCCCACAGAGATGACCCACGGCCCGAAGTGCGGGCGGTGCATCCTCGGTGTGGCACCCGAAAAGTCAACCAAAGAAATTGCTCCCCCTCCCATGAAGTCGATCCCGGCATGTCATGTAATCCCGGCGAGAATGGGGATGTCGGCGGTACTGGGATACATCATCAAGGTGATGCTCATCTCACCCACGCGGGAAGGTGGAATGATGATGTATCCGGCCGCCAACGCCTATGAATGCGTTGCTGACCCTTGTGGAGAATGGGAAGCCAAGCCCAACCAAGGGAACCAACCCGAAGTTCGTCGAGTGTCCCTAATCGCACATGAAACACCGCCGTAAATAACAGTCCATGTGGGATCGGTCAAATCCGTACCGCACTTTGCATTCGAAAAAGACACGATAAGCCAAAACATTCAACAACTTAATAAACAAATTTACAACACTCAACTATAAAATAATAACTTTACCGGCCGAATAAAAATCGGTGAGGATATGTGCCCCGTATGTGGGCAAGACAGAACCATCTTACGGTCCACCAGAAATGGGAATGTCGCCTCTAACAGCAGACCTGACCTCCGAGGCTCAAAGAACCTCCTCCTCACGAGGCTCAGTGCCTCCTCCTCCTCATGATGCCTAGAAGATGAAGGCCTAGAAGATGAAGGCCAGAAGATGAAGGCCCAGCGGCGAGATGAAGAAGGCCCAGCAGACGAAGGCTAGGCGATGAAGGTCGCCGACTCATAGCCGAAAATTGAGCATCACGCTCGATATCCCGCTTGATATCCTCTGGAAGTGGGGAGGAGGAACATCAACCCTACCCCTACCCCACGCACGACCCCAGCTCGGGAGGGTTCACCGCTTCTTCCTCCTTTTGCGCGTTTTGAAGCCGTAGGAGGAGGTGGCCGGCCGGCTCGCTCGGAAGGTTGTTTGCATGACCACCTCTACTCCTCACCATATACGAAACAACAATCAACGAACCGATTCAATCAAATTAACATAACCAAACAGAATCAGGTGAGAAAGTTCATCGTCAAACGATTATTCGAAGTGGTCGCGTCGCGAACTGTTCGCACAACCACCTCGAACAAGTCGGTTTCGATTTACAAAATACAGCGGTTCGAATGAGGTTGCTCGAGCGGTGTTCGCGACAACCTCATTCGAACACATTCGTTTTCACGTGTTCGATGGACCTCACTCGAACATTGCGCGTTCGAGAAAAAAAAACCGAGAATGGAGCGTAGGGGAGAGGCATACCTTGAAGAAAATGGAGCGATTAGAGCGTGTGAGGAGTAGAATATAACCCAAAGAACTCTTGAGAGTGTTGGTGGAGAAGATTGAGTGAGAGATTGGGTGAGATTGAGTGAGTTGAGAGAGGTGGTGAGAGAGAGAGAGAAAGAGGGTTTAGGGTTGAAGGGAGGGAGGGAATGAGAGACGAAGGAGAGAGAGAGAGAAGGGGGAGGGTGTGGTTATTTTGTTTTTTTTAAAGGGGGGTAATTTTGGAAATAAAATTATTATGGGGTGTGAATAAGTAGGGGGGGTGTGGGGAAAGCACTCCCCTCGTTTAATGAGTGGGGCTGTATTAGAAAAATGGGTTTTACTTTCCCCACTCCCCCTCCTACTCAAACACACCCCTTAAAAAAATTTATTCCAAAAATAACCTCGCGTAGACGCTTATGGAGGACATGTTTAATGACAGTTTGAACGATCTTGTTCGAACACATGCATACGAACGCAATAAAATTGGTGAATGTAGTGTGAGGGTCCATTGTTGTTGCCTCGATTAACATCATACAAACGAAATAAAAAAGGGTCGAATGCGTCTATTCAAACTTGTTCGATTGGTACCATTCGAACAAGTTAAATTACGCACAAGAGAGTGTGTGTGTCAATATTTAACACACTCGAATGAGACTATTCGAAGTTGTTCGAATGCTTGTGTTCGAACATGTGTATTTGGAAAAATAAGAAGCTTAGGCCATTTCATTAATGACCTTTTGGTCTTTTCACACTCTTATGTGGTGTGTTTTGAGTAGGAGGAGAGTGGGAAAAGTAAAACCCTAAAAAAAAAGGGGTGTGTAAGTAGTCGCCCCTTGTGTATCAAATAAAGCCCCATAATAAACCCAATGCGTTTCTGACCAAAAAAAAAAACCCAATGCGTTGATTTCATTTCATAAAAAAAAAAAAAAAAAAAAAGATTCAGAATTTGCCACCGAGTGTAGTTGAATAGATGTTTCTAGAAGCGAAGAGGATACTCCAGACATCTCTGGGACCAATCGAGCATGCCTTTAAAAAAAACTCGTTCAAACTGGTAAACGAATAAATGAGAAGCTCACAAAAAGAAATTAAAATTAAAAAAATAGCGTCTCCATAAGCAACTCAAGGGTCTCTCGCTCGCTCGCCCTTTATTAAGTAGTAGAGCGTCTCCTTCTAAAGCCCGTTGGAGTTAATAATACGTTTACAAGGTTTCAGATTGTTCCAGAACCTCTCAAAACCCTCTTTGATCGCTTACTCAGGTAAACCCTATCTCTTCTTCGCTTTCATTTTCGTTTCATTTCCTTCATCTGATAATAGATCTGTGCCTTTTGCGGTGTTATATTCTCGCATTTTGTTCGGAATCTAGAATTCTTCCATTTTCTCGTGTTTAATCGCGTTTGTTTGTTTCGTTAAATTACTTCGCATTGTATCATTAGTACAGGTAGTTGTATTTTGGTTAAGTTGAAACAAAACTTTGATTACTGACGTGACTGGATTACTTTGATTTAGTGTTGAGCTGTTTCTGCAACTGAATGTTATGTTATTCGGTTCAATTTGTTTGAATTAGTGTTGTATATTATACCTACTGCGCAAAGCATTGCCTAGATAATGTTTCTAATTGTTTTTTTGTTCCTTATTTATTACTTTGTTGACAAGTTAGAGTATGTGATTTAGGTGTTAATGGGCATGTTTGTTTTGCTTTTGTAGATATTGTTTCGTTTAGGAGATCGATCAAAGATGAGCGTGGTTGGCTTTGATTTCGGTAATGAGAGCTGCATTGTTGCGGTTGCAAGGCAGAGAGGGATTGATGTTGTGCTCAATGATGAGTCTAAGCGTGAGACTCCTGCAATTGTATGTTTTGGTGACAAACAACGGTTTATTGGGACGGCTGGAGCTGCATCCACTATGATGAACCCGAAAAATTCGATCTCGCAGTTGAAGAGGTTGATTGGTAGGCAGTTTAATGATCCGGAATTGCAGAGGGATTTGCAGTCGTTTCCTTTTCTTATAACTGAAGGACCTGATGGATATCCATTGATTCATGCAAGGTACCTGGGTGAAGTTAAAACATTTACAGCTACCCAAGTATTTGCAATGATGTTATCCAATCTGAAAGAAATTGCCCAGAAAAATCTGAATGCAGCTGTTGTTGATTGCTGCATTGGAATTCCAATTTATTTTACTGATCTTCAGAGGAGAGCTGTGTTGGATGCGGCCACTATTGCAGGTTTGCACCCGCTTAGATTGCTTCATGAAACAACAGCAACTGCCTTGGCTTATGGAATTTATAAGACCGACCTTCCTGAAAATGATCAGCTGAATGTTGCCTTTGTTGATGTTGGGCATGCTAGCATGCAAGTGTGTATTGCTGGATTTAAAAAGGGGCAGCTGAAAGTGCTGTCCCATTCATATGATAGGTCTCTTGGTGGTAGAGATTTTGACGAGGCCCTGTTTCATCATTTTGCTGCAAAATTTAAAGAGGAGTACAAGATTGATGTTTACCAGAACGCTAGGGCTTGTCTAAGGTTGAGGGCTGCGTGTGAGAAGCTGAAGAAGGTCCTCAGTGCAAATCCAGAGGCACCACTGAACATTGAGTGCTTAATGGATGAGAAGGATGTCAGGGGCTTTATCAAGCGTGATGAGTTTGAGCAGCTATCTCTTCCAATCCTGGAACGTGTGAAGGGGCCTTTGGAGAAGGCACTAGCAGAGGCAGGTCTTACAGTGGAGAATGTCCACATGGTTGAGGTAGTTGGTTCTGGTTCTCGTGTGCCAGCTATAAACAAAATATTGACAGAGTTTTTCCGAAAGGAGCCTAGGCGAACAATGAATGCTAGCGAGTGTGTTGCCAGGGGTTGTGCATTGGAGTGTGCAATTCTCAGTCCAACCTTTAAAGTTCGGGAGTTTCAGGTAAAATTTGTACACTGTATTCTCAGTTTCATAAGGCCCTCTAATATCTTTCAAGTTTATTTGGTCTAAAATTGTTCAGGCCTATAAGAATTACGAATTTCAGCATGTGTTAATGTTCTTTTTATGGGGAATTGTTATTTTTATTCTTATGTACTGTATATGAATATGAATTGCTTCTCTCCGTTCTCTGTCTTATCTGTGTGGTTTAATCAAGATTAATTTTGGGCTTGTCGATTGCCATTTTTTCCATGTACTTCATTTAGTATGACGTTTGACTTAACATACTAACTTTGCAAGTTTATTTCATGATGTGAAGGTCAATGAAAGCTTTCCCTTCTCAATTTCTCTTGCATGGAAAGGTTCTGGTCCAGATACACAGGACAGTTCACCAGATAATAAGCAAAATACCCTTGTTTTCCCCAAGGGAAATCCCATACCAAGTCTCAAGGTACTGACATTCTACAGGACAGGAACCTTCTCTATTGATGTACAATATGATGATCCGAGTGGTTTACAATCACCTGCAAAGATCAGCACATATACTGTAAGTCAGTTTTCACATTCTTGACTTGTTTACAATATTCTTTTTCCTTTTCGTAGTCTTATGACACTTGCTTTGTGCAGATTGGCCCTTTCCAAACTACAAAAGGTGATAAGGCGAAAATTAAAGTGAAAGTTCGTTTGAATCTGCATGGAGTTGTATCTGTTGAGTCAGCAACTGTAAGCCTCTTTTAAGCTTAGGAATTGCTTTGCTTTCTTTCCCAAAAATACATTTATGTAGACTATGGCAGTAAATCCCAGAGCACTTTTTTTATTAATTTCTTGTTTTTTATCTTAAGCTCCTGGAAGAGGAAGAAGTTGAGGTTCCAGTTACCAAAGAACCGGCAGGAGAGAATACTCAGATGGAAACTGATGAAGCTCCTGCCGATGCGGCTGTACCTCCTAGCTCCAATGATAATGATGTTAATATGCAAGATGCTAAGGCTACTGATACTCCTGGGGCTGAAAATAATGGCATACCTAAGACAGGAGATAAGCCTGTGCAAATGGATACTGATACCAAGGTAGGTAGTGAAAGGAAAACAAAATCACGTGCTCAGTTACTTTGTTTTCTACTAGGATTGTTAAGTTTTCTGTGGTGACTTTGTTTTAGCTATTTTGAGCCTTATGTGTTATTTTGTTGCGGCCGTCATATGCTCTGTTGGTAGGATTCAATTAATGTTTTTTCATGCTTTGTGGAATGGAAGTGCATTTTGGGTTGGTTTCTAGTTTTCGTTTACAATGGATGTATTCCAGTATAATTATCCAAAAAAGTGCCTTTTTCAATTCTCCTTTTTGCAAAATCTGTAATAAGACAAGACTGTGTGTGATCGTGAATGTGTGTAATTTACCATGTTTTTCTAGGATTTTATGCTTCACTAAGATGACTGGCATGGACCATTGAGAGTTTCTAATTGACTGGCTGAGTGTATAACAGGTTGAGGCTCCAAAGAAGAAGGTGAAGAAAACAAACATTCCTGTAGCCGAGGTAGTCTATGGAGCAATGGCAACTGTGGATGTCCAGAAGGCTGTAGAGAAGGAGTTTGAAATGGCTTTGCAAGATCGAGTGATGGAGGAAACAAAAGACAAGAAAAATGCAGTTGAGGCTTATGTGTATGACACAAGAAACAAGGTTAGGACCATATTGTTTGTTTATTATTATACATGGAAATATCTGATTATTGCTTCAAACTAATTTCTTGTTAACATTTCAGCTTAATGACAAATACCAAGAGTTTGTCACTCCTTCAGAGAGGGATGAATTTATTGCTAAGCTTCAGGAGACGGAAGATTGGCTATACGAAGATGGTGAGGATGAAACTAAAGGTGTATACGCTGCAAAGCTTGAAGAGCTAAAAAAGGTAATAAATTTTAGGGATTGGAGTATCCTGCCGCTAGCTGACTTGGTATAATAAATCCTGATGGTTGTTAATACCCATCAACATTCAGCACTTTTCAAAGTTACTAGCCTTGTGCACACATTGCCTTCACTACTTATGTAACACAAGCAGAAGTTAAAGATATATCTCTGCGGTAGTTTTGGTTTTTGCAGTCTTAATGGAGGTTTACATGATTGCAGCAAGGTGATCCAATTGAAGAGCGTTACAAAGAACACACAGACAGGGGTACAGTGATTGATCAGCTCAACTATTGTATAAATAGTTACAGAGAAGCTGCAATGTCAAGTGATCCCAAATTTGACCACATTGACATCGAAGAAAGACAGAAGGTAATTGATTACCAGTTTTCTCACTCCTTGTCTCGCTCTAGTTGCCATTTAATCTGAAAGTGTCTTCTATTGTTTTAGGTCTTGAATGAATGTGTAGAAGCTGAAAACTGGCTTAGGGAGAAGAAGCAGCAACAAGACTCGCTTCCAAAATATGCCAACCCAGTACTCTTGTCGGCTGATATAAGAAAGAAAGCTGAGGCGGTTGATAGGTATCTATTTTACTTCTCTTTGATTGATTCAATCTCGCATCTTGACGAAACGGTTTTTATTATTGTTGTTTCTTAACCATTTCCATTGTTTGTCTATTCATAATAGGTTCTGTAAGCCGATTATGTTGAAACCAAAGCCGGCCAAACCAGCTACACCAGAAACACCAGCAACACCAGCAACACCACCTCCTCAGGATGGTGAGCAGCAACAGCAGCAGCAACCTCAAGAGGATGCTAATGCCACTGGTAATGAGAATGCTGCAGACAATGGTAATCAGGTCCCACCATCCTCTGCTGAACCAATGGAGACTGAAAAACCAGAGAACACAGGCACTGCCTAATTTTTGTTGTTGATTTTGCTCTGAATTCATGATATGTTGTCCAATCCAATAGTCTCTACCTTTTGTATTAGAACTTGGATTGTGCCTGGGAAATTAGGTTTGGGTGAGCTGACAGGGAGCTGTTGCCGGGATGTTAGTAGAACCCTCTCTGTTGGATTGTTAAGCAAGTTTTATTTTATATTACGGTCTTTGGAATCCGGAGTTTCCTTCAAATCTACTTTCTCTATTATTTTTGTACCATTTCCTACAAGTGGAATTACAATGCTTGCTTTCATGGATCAAATACTCACAGTTTTCCTTTTGCATGTTATTGTCATCATGTGGTCTTTACTTTCTCACTGCTGGGATTTCAGTTTGACTATAATAAGTCATTGAAACAATTGAGCTGAGGAGAGATATTCTAATTGAACACAACGAATGAATGAAGTATATGTTTCGGTGGTTACTCCACTACGCTTGATAGAATAATTAGTTAGTTAATAGAGTGGCTCTTAGTTGTGGACCTAACTCGACCCTTTAAACTACATATTGTTAGATGAGAAGTATCTATCCTCTAGAAGCTCGTAGGAAATGTTGTGATGATTGCAATTGGATATTGATTCTAGACCATCTTTCCATATGAATCCTCGTGAATGATTCTTCTCATCGAAAAAGAGATTTTTTGGTACATTAAAGATGGAAAAATATATTACAAGCAAGTTAGTATTACATTAGTGGCTTTGACGATTGGAAGTGGAAACCAGATTACATGAGCATGAGATGCTTCCAAGTCTCTGTATGAAAGCAAGATTAAGCAGACACTAGTCACACTACCTAGGAGTAAATTAAAGAGAGTACTCTTTTCTTTAAAAAAAAAGAGATTACTATAGTCTCCTTCCCCAGGCCATTCATTAAAATCCCTAACTGCCAAGTGTGGAAAATCAAAGCCAAAAATTGCATTGCGTATGTTTAATAGGTCGAGAGCCTGTCTGCCTGTGTTACATATTATCGCTCACATATTTTAAAATCTACATCACACAAGAGATGCGAATCTAATCTAGTAACAGTGAAATTTGGATGCCACTCTTTGAACTTTGAAGCACCCCTTTTGTAGGGGTTTTTCAAATTCACGCTTTACTGTTAGTGGGTACATGAAATGAGGGAAAAAATTGTCACTTTAATCTATACTATATTGATACAATTTAACCACATATGATAATACCATTAAGGACACTTGGTAACCTTGACACCTCAATTTCTTAGGGTCAAATTTGTCAAATTTAATTGTTTCACTTACTTTTTCCTCTCTTTCTATCCTCTTTTTCACTTTTCTCTTACACTCTTTTTCTTCTTTTTTCACTTTTCTCTTACATTCTCTTTCTTCCTTTTTTCTTTTTACTTTACTTTTACTTTTCCCATAAACTATTCTTTTCTTTCTCTTATCACTTCACTTTAGTTTTTTTTAACTAAATTTCTAATCTACACTATATTTATTCAAATACCACTCTACTAAAATTACCTATAAAAATATAAATGAGTCACACTAAAAAACAAAAGAAAAAAATCTATCATCACCTTATTGGAAAAAGTTATCACCTTAAACTACTATCTATCTTTTACTATCTACTATAATCTACTAATCAACCAAAATAATCAATTGAAACTACGAGATAACTGCAATGGTATATTAAAAAACACGGGATAATTGCATTGATATATAAAAAAAACACAGAATTAATATTTGTCATTGATAATCAAAAACTTTGAAGACTACTATAAACCTACTATTTAAAAAACAAGAAGACTTCATGATTATTTAAACTACTGATTAATATTTAAAACAAATATTTCTTATTGATAATCAATTGAAACTACGAGATAACTGCACTGATATATAAAAAAACACAGGATAATTGCACTGATATATAAAAAAATTACAGAATTAATATTTGTCATTGATAATTAAAAAATTTGAAGACTACTATAAACCTACTATTTAAAAAACAAGAAGACTTAATGATTATTTAAACTACCGATTAATATTTAAAACAAATGTTTCTTATTGATAATCAATTGAAACTACGAGATAACTGCACTGATATAAAAGCACAGGATAACTGCATGGATTAATATTTGCCATTGGTAATTTAAATTTTTAAAGACTACTATAAACCTACTACCTAAAAAACAAGAAGGTTTAATGACTATTTAAACAGATTAATATTTAAAACACACGCGACAAATATTTACCTAAAATAGGACAAATAGTTGTCACTGATATATAAGAAAACACGGGATACGTATTTTTTATTGATAATCTACTATCTATCTTTTACTATCTACTATAATCTACTAATCAACTCAAATAATCAATTGAAACTATGAGATAACTGCATTGATACAAAAAAAAACACGGAATAACTGCACTGATATTTAACAAAATACGGGGATAGCAGATAGCTGCAATGATATATATTTATTTGAAACTCATTTTTTATCTACTTTAAATTTGTCTTCATTTTCACGGGGTAATGTTCATACTATTTTAGTACCGTCTAAGTTCATTCATAAAAAGACGACAGCACCCCGTGCGTATGCACGGGTATTCTACTAGTTTCCATTGAAACAAGCTGATAGCTTTTCCTCGTCCCAAAGTTTTAAATAACAGTCGCGGTCACAGTCGCATTAAGGCTTTCACGTTTTCAACCGTTGCGATTGTCGCATTACAGATTGTAACCGTCGCGGTGTAAATTAACCAAAATATTGTACAAATTATATTAAAATTATTTGTACCATCATACAATAACTTAAATCAAAGTTTTTTCATTATTATAATAATATGTCTAAAATAAAAAATAATAAAGACAAAACTATAAATGGAATAATAAATTTAAGAATGTAAAAGAATAAAAGACATACATGATGCAGACTCATTAGATTATTAGATAAGTTACCTGCTGTTTGTTCAGTGGCTTGAGGAGGAGGAGATCGATAGTCAAAGAGAGCCGGTGATGGTGGCGGTGTAGTGGAGGCAAGAGGGAGGCAAAACGCAGTACACTGAAGTGGAGGTACAAGGCCTGTCACGGCCGTAACGGCGATTTTCACGGCCATCGCCGCGTATCTTCCCAACCGTCGCGGCGTTTCGTTCCCTGATTACGGTGCATAACGGAAACGACCGCCGCCGGTACCGTTTTGTCGCGGCCGTTTTCACTGTCGCGGAACGTTTTTTAAAACCTTCCCATAAGCTTGAAGCCTGCGGAGACATATCTAATCCTACTGGGGTAGCAACAATGTTTTCTGGATCCATTGCTACGAGGAGGATGATATCAACTTATCCTCCTTTCTTTCAGAGAATAAAACAAACAGGTAATGTCCGTATTCATGAGTTTTTAAAAGTTTGTTTTTTGTTAATTTTGTGAATGAATAGACATCTTAATTTGTTTGATTTGCATGTATGAATGTATGTATGTATGTATGTATGCAACTTCATATATGTTATGTTATCTGATTATGTGTGGTTTAAACTAGCAGAAAATGAGATTGTCCAAATGTTTAGCTTGCCTGATTCCCATCAAGGAAACCACGACCTTCCTTTGAAAGGAGGGAATGTATTGAGAAGGGAACCTTATTCTCGGACATTGGATGAGAGATTCATTAGGATTTTGAAGATATTTAAATGGGGATCTGATGCAGAAAAGGCATTGGAAGTGCTCAAGGTTAGGGTTGATACTCGCTTAGTTCGCGAGGTTCTAAAGATAGATGTTGAGGTCAATGTGAAGATTCAGTTTTTTAAGTGGGCTGGGAAGAGAAGGAATTTTCAACATGATTCAGCCACTTATATGGCTTTGATACGCTGCTTAGATGAAAATAGGCTGATTGGTGAACTGTGGAAGACAATACAAGAGATGGTTAAGAGTTCATGTGCATTTGGTCCTGCTGAATTGTCTGAAATTGTGAGAATCTTGGGTAGGGTTAAGATGGTCCACAAGGCATTATCCGTCTTTTACCAGGTTAAGGGTCGCAAGTGCAGACCTACAGCAAGTACTTACAACTCTGTCATTTTCATGCTGATGCAAGAGGGACATCATGAAAAAGTTCATGAGCTGTATAATGAAATGTGCAGTGAAGGTCATTGTTTCCCTGACACAGTTACATATAGTGCACTTATATCAGCATTTGCGAAGCTAAATCGTGATGACTCCGCTATTAGATTATTTGACGAGATGAAGGAGAATGGATTAGAGCCCACAGAAAAAATTTATACTACTTTAATGGGAATATACTTTAAGTTTGGTAGAGTTGAGGAAGCTTTGGGTCTAGTCCGGGAGATGAGAATGCGGCGGTGTTCCCCAACTGTCTATACTTATACAGAATTGATAAGAGGACTGGGGAAATCTGGGAGGGTTGAAGACGCATACGAAACATATAAGAATATGCTGAAAGATGGTTGCAAGCCCGATGTTGTCCTGATGAATAATTTGATTAACATTTTGGGTAGATCGGATCGCTTAAAAGATGCTATTGAGCTTTTTGATGAAATGAAATTGCTGAATTGCACACCTAATGTTGTGACTTATAATACCATTATCAAATCTTTATTTGAGGCTAGGGCTTCACCTTCTGAGGCTTCTTCATGGTTTGAGAGAATGAAAAAAGACGGAGTAGTCCCCAGCTCATTTACCTATTCAATTCTCATTGATGGTTTTTGCAAAACGAATCGAGTTGAGAAGGCTTTGTTGCTTCTTGAAGAGATGGATGAAAAAGGCTTTCCACCTTGTCCTGCCGCCTACTGCAGCCTGATCAATAGCCTCGGTAAAGCAAAACGCTACGAGGCTGCAAATGAGCTATTCCAGGAATTGAAAGAGAACTGTGGGCGTTCTAGTGCTCGTGTGTATGCTGTCATGATTAAACATTTTGGAAAATGCGGGCGACTCAATGAAGCTATCAATCTTTTTAATGAGATGAAAAGACTTGGGTGCAACCATGATGTTTATGCTTTTAATGCTCTCATGACGGGGATGGTAAGGGCAGACATGATAGATGAAGCTTTTTCCTTATTTAGAACTATGGAAGAAAATGGCTGCACACCAGATATAAATTCTCATAATATTATCCTAAATGGCTTAGCTAGGACAGGTGGACCAAAGCGTGCCATGGAAATGTTTACAAAAATGAAGAATTCAACGATTAAGCCAGACGCAGTTTCTTACAACACCATTCTTGGCTGCCTTAGCCGTGCGGGTCTATTTGAAGAAGCTGCAAAGCTTATGAAAGAAATGAGTTCAATGGGATTCCAGTATGATCTCATCACCTACTCTTCGATACTCGAGGCGGTTGGTAAGGTTGATGAAGAATGCAACATGGTTGGGTCATGAGAGCAACCTGGCATTAGCCTTACCTTTCCGAGTGACACTGGCAATGCTTATTAATCAATACCCTTGAATTTCAACAATGATCTTGAATGGAAAAAACCAAAGTTTCTGAACTTAAGGTAAAGGAACCATTTCAGGAAGCCAACTTTTTGTATGATGCTTCAATAACTTGAAAGGAAAAGGAAGAAAAGGAACCATTTCCTTTCTGTTTTTCTCAGGGATATAAAGCAGACACAACTAATACAATGGTGAGTATATTCTTCGTGAACCACTGATATTCAGCATCTATTTCAGCTTCAACATTATATTTAGTTTGTTTTGATTTTGGGCCATTGAGAAGTATTGTAATGTTGAGGCAGCATGCAGTGTATAATACAAATGTATTGTAACATATGTTTAGATCTAATACATGTTCAGCGAGATTCATCAATTTTTATGCCATTGTTTACCAATTATATGCAATTTTTTAGGAGGATTACTCCACTGCATGCTTTCCTTTAAATTTTATTTTTCTATCATTATGTGATGTGATGGGGAGGAGAGGAGGGGGGACTATTGACAAAAACCCAAGTCCTAGTGATTAGAGGTAAGATCTTGAAAAGAGTTTATAAAGAACACTTATTGCCTTTCAAGTCAACTTTTTAGGGTTGAGTTAGTGTCAAAATCTAAGATGGTATTGGAACAACTTATTTGAGATTCATTGAGCCACTGGGGTATAGACGGTTGGGTTATATGGGATGGCGGCCTGAGGAACACCAACTGCCCGGCCCTTTTATGGCGGGCTAGGTAGGCATGCCAACCCATTGGGCCATCTTGTTTTGCGATTGGCCTCAGACATGTATTTATAACTCAATTGGCGGACCGAGGAACACCAACTTGTTTGTCAAAAAAATGTTATCATCATACAATTTAAATTGTGTAATCGGTTTGTTTCGAGAGAGAGAGAGTATGTAATGTGGCTACAAGATGAACTCCGTCACGTAAAAACACTCTTCTAAGAGAACACGGCCCTTAACTTTAATGCCCTTGTTTTTACAGGGGGAGTAATATTCTTTTAAAAGTTTCTAATAACATAAATTAGGTAGCCTGTGGCCCAGATTTTTATAAGTTTCTCTTCTCCTATAAAGGAGAAGCTAGGCTAAATACTCTTTTAGACAGTCTCTGAAATTTAAACCGACTATTTCTCTCAAAAAAGCTCAGGAGCTCATAGTTTATCTTCCGAAAGTTTGATGATTCCTATAACTTTACATTGTCCTAAAATGACATTAATGGAAAATCAAGGTTGAGCTTTCCCAGATGAAATGTCAGCAACAGCTTCTCCCACAGTGAGATAGACTCCTCTTAATCCAAAGGAATCCAAAACTTTTGACATATGTAACTTTTCCATCACATTTCCAACAGGGTTTACCAACACAAGCTGCAGTAGCCAATTAAAAACGTAGATGTTAGAAAGAGAATATAGATAGATAGTTTTTTTTATTGTCTTTCTAAAATGTCAATTTTAATGTGTATATATACCTGAAGTGATCTACTTTCCAGCATCTTTCTAAGTTCATTTAATGTTTCAAGCCCACTTGTGTCTATGGCTGTGACAGCTGAAAAAACAATATTGTTCAGTAAAAAATATGTGACCAAACCTTAGATAACTAATGTAGTATAACTCCAATGAAACGTGTACCTGTCATGTCTAAAATTACACACTTCAATGAACTTCCATTATTTGCTTTAATACACTCCTCCTCTTCTCTAACCCATCTCAGTATCCTGTATTTAGCAGAAGAAGCTTTTAAGCACATGAAAACATGCATTGAATTTAACAAACTGAAATTCTAGAAATCTCCTTGTCTAACCTCTCTTGAAGGTAAGTTGAATTAGCAAAATAGATTGGGGATTCAACAGCCAAAATGAGAATTGAAGGAACTCTTAAAGCTTCTTTGTATTGGTTTATGTTGTGAAATATTTGTGTTCCTGGTATATTCCCTAAAACCAAAGTGTTTGGTCTAGAGACATGAAGCAGAATCTTAAACACTGATATGGCAACCTGAAGATTTTAGCCATGTCAGTTGTCATTATCATATTTTGGCGTTACAATAACAGAAAACGGAATAATTAATATATCAGCTTACCGCGATACTAAGGCCTAAAGGTACGGAAATGAAGAGAACCCCGAAGAAGGAGCATATACAGGCCAAGAAATCAAGTTTGTCAACCTTCCACAATTTATATGCAGCTTGATAATCTATCAGTCCAATAACAGCAGCTATGATAATGGCGGCTAAGACAACATTTGGTGTATAGTAGAAGAGAGGCATTAGAAACAAAAGGGTCACTAGAACAGCTGCAGCCATGATTATATTTGAAACTGCTGTCTGTGCTCCAGCATTATAGTTAACAGCTGATCGCGAAAATGATCCTGCAAGTATTTAGAAGAAAAATAAGAATGTAGACTTTCTCAACTTCAATGCTTCTTAGATACTCCCCTTTCGTCCTATTTATAAGAAAAAATTGCAGTTTTAGGTTCATTGAATAACTGATGCATCTGGTCTACAATATAGATCAGATATACCAGTTATTCAATGAACTTAAACTTGCAATTTTTTCTTATAAGTAGGACCAGAGGGAGTAGCAAACTAGTCATGTGATGTGGTCAAATTAGAGGAGAAGTATTTATTACCTGTTGTGACATAGCATGAACTACAAGAACCAGCTATATTCATAAGACCAATAGCCATCATTTCTTTGTTTCCATCCACTTGGTAGTTCTTAAGGGATGCAAATGTTCTACCTACTGCAATTCCTTCCTAAAAACAGCAGTGACAGTTAATTAAAAAAGAATCATGATGTGATGCATTGAAGAGTGTAAACATGTAGTTATAAGCCAACAGACAACAGTATTACAAGATTTGGGTTAACTTACTGTGAGAGATAAGATCCCTGTGACGATGCCGGTTTTTATAGCAAGGGCCAAGTGAGGACCAGTGAAATACAACAGGTTTACTGATGGCGGATTAAGACCCTTTGGTAAGTAACCGATCTGCCAGAGAATAGACAAGTAAGTAACCGATTTCGTTTATGTGCACTGTTGCTGTATAAATATTTTACACCATCGATCAATCACAAATTCTCGTGTCATTAAAAAGAAGTCACACTAATCATAACTGCCATATATGTCGCCCAATTCATGAACTGTAATTGGTTTTGAGTGGTAAAATAATATACAACGATAGTGCGTGATAATTAAACTCATATATGTCTCAAAAAAACAACAAATGATTAACAAGTATGAGTCTTACAACTGAAATGTCATGAACTTTATGTCTGAGAATGAAGACTAAAAGGGTTGACAAAATAACTGATGTCAAAGGTGCAGCTGCTGAAACCCAGAATAATTTCGGTTTCCTCAAACTCTGTTGCAGATTTTCAGAACAAGTTAGAGCTTAGAAATAAATAACAGTATGCTGTAAATATGTCTTTATGCAAGATAGAGAGAGAAATTTACAATGTGTCTTGTTGTCAGCAGGAAGAGCAGGAAGCCAATTCCCATAATAATGGTTTGCCATGACCACTGCACAAATTGCTCAAATACTTTAGTCAACTTAACTTTGCTTTAATGAATTTTCAAGAAAAAATCAAATTTGGAATATGATTCCTTTCACACCAAGAAAACTTATATGATAAAAATAGCTATCTCTTGGTTAACAATCATGGAGTGCAATGATAATAATAATAATCTATTTTTCTTGTGAGAGAATCAGTGCTATCAGAAAGTTTGAAAGAGTTCTGTGTGGTGGGGAAAAGTTTTTTTTTTCTTTTTTCTTTTCTAGATAATAGCTTTATAGAGTAAGTGTTCGGCCACTAAAAGAAACAAAACAGTAGCTACAAAATGTTTTGACATTTTCTGTGGCTATATTTTTCTTCCTATAATAACTTCTCAACTTTATTCATATTTCAAAAACCAAAAGTTTGTGTTTGGAATCATTACAAAAAATTTGTAGCTATTCAGTTTAGAAATCATTTTTCATGTCTGGTATCCATTATTAAAAAAAATTGAATTAATTTACTCAAAAAATTACTTGTTTATAATATACAAGGACAAATTTCAAATTTTCTCGAGGATAGTGGTAAAACAGTCATTAGTGTCACTTTAATTAACGATAACTTTTCCCATCTCCGGTTTTAAGTCGGCTGCGTACCTCGTCCTTCTGCTTGTAAACAGAGATGAGCACAGGAATGATTTGCATCTTGGGTGTAAAGTGCACTATTCCAAGTAACCCTTTAAGCTGCTGTAGTGACACAATGATAGCAGCACCAGCCATGAATCCCACCAGAGTTGCCTTTGACAAAAAATCAATTACGAACCCCAACCTATATTATCATATATATGTAGTTATTTATTTCAATCAAAAAATATAAGAACCCAAGCCATAAAATAAAACTAAGTAACTTCAATTTTTACCTTAATATACCGAGAGAGGCTTGGAATAAACCAGCAACAAAAGTAGCAGTGAAAGCCAATTGAAGATAGAGAATAGGATCATGAGAGTAAGTAACTGTTTCACTCAACATTGATCCCATAACTAAAGATGCAATTGAAACTGGTCCAACACCAAGATGTCTTGAACTTCCAAGTACCGAGTATATCAATGGAGGCACAAAACTTGAATCTGCATACATATTATTATATTAATTGATATTATTAATTAATTTACACCAGTCAGTCAAAACATTAATTAAATATTTACATTAATATTGCCATGACCAAACTAGAAATTCAATACAAAAAAAAAATACTAACACAATCCAACGATAGGTGGCAAGTTTGCAAGCTTTGCATAACTAATTCCCTGCAAATTGAAGAAGAGACAAAGTAAACATGCAAGTTATCAGACACGGAAACTTGGACACGACACTAACAAAAAACCGATAATAATATGATGAAATAAAAGTAATTGAAGTGTTAGTGTTACTGTCCAGCACGACACACCAGACACATCTTCAATCTGAAGTGTCGTGCTAAATAACATGCAAGCGATATTAGGAAGAAATTGAAAAGTATGTGAGAAAGAGGGAAATACCTGAGGGATGGCGAGGCTAGCAATGGTGAGGCCAGAAATGACGTCACGGCGGAGAAGAGAGAGGTTATATTGAGGAGCCCATTGAAAAATGGGGAAGAAAAATTGAAGAGCGAGAATGAACTTAGTGAAGGAAGGTTGGTTTTTGAAACGGTGAAATGGATCATCTGGAAAGAAGATTTCAGAAAGTCTGAGTTTGAATTTGTGAAGTGTGGTTATCTTTGGTGGTAAACGAACTTGGTGAATTTCTGGCATTGAAATCTGAGTATGAATTCTAGTGGTTGTGGTTTCAGTTTCATGGGAATCAAAATGTTCTACTCTATTGTTGTTGGAGTTAACCATTCTTTTTTCTTTTTCTTCTCTCGCACTTGTTTCTTGTTTTGAAAACTAACTCAACGTTTTCATGTCATTATATAACAATACTAGAGGGGTATTGGTAGTGTGGTATCCCACACTTTATTCGGGGTATATTCGTCACCTCGAAAATTGTTATAGACAATATTTATTCTACATGCTTAAAATCATGGGTGTGTAATGTGTATGTATTGATAGGGTTAATTTTTCACCAATACTTGAATGCTTTTATCCCTTTGTTTGCGTAACTTTAATGTGGAAATTGCATCATTAATATTTATTTTGAGTCTATTTCTTTTCTTTTAATGTGTTATTAAACTCAAACCCAATGAAGGTATTCAGTGAGTGAATCACAAGTAAAATCTGTGGGTCACTGGTTCAAACTGTATGGTCCGATTACTATTAAAAATATTAATATTTGTGGAAGAAAATAAAAAAAAATTGCTCGAACTGATTGAGTCACTAGTCCGACAGAGTCACTAGTTCAACTCCGGTCCAATCAATCGGATCATATTGGGTAACATGCATATTTGGTTCAAGAACTTATTTGGATCTATCATACAACGGATAGGAGTGAGTTTAATAACATTGCCTTTAACTCATTCTCTCTTATTATATTTTTTCGGTTTTTCGTCTTTGTCTCTCATGAAAAATGCTTAAAGTTACCAAAGTCCAAAGGTAGAGCAAATTAAAGTTCTAATCTTTTTGTGTCTTTATGATTATTTGAATGTACTTTTAGAGCCCGTTTGTTACAGTTTATTTTTTAAAAAAATCATTTTTTTTTAAAAAAAATAATCACTTATGACGACATGTTGTCTGTTTGTTACAGATTTTTAAAAAAATGTGAAGCTGAAAATAATCTAAAAATTGCTTCATATGAGAAGTTGTTTAAAGTAGCTTCTCATGAAAAGCAATTTTTTAAGAATGATTTTTTTAAAATAAGTGATTTTCAGTATGTTACACAAACACAAAACAACTTCTCATTTTCTTAAAAATCTCTAAAAACTAATCTCTAAATTATTTTACAATAAAATCACTTATTTTTTAATCCATAACAAACGGGCCCTTAATTTTGGACTTTAATCCTCCATAAGTTATATATTTATTCTTTTTTATTTAAGTCAACTATTAGTATTATTATTACCATTATTTATTATTGAAATTTAAATGATTTTTCAATTTTTAGAAAAACATTGATAAAATGTTTGACTTATTTAATTTACTTTAAAGTTAATGAAAAAGTTTAGTAAAAAAATTTAATTGAAAAATGTGAAAGTTATACCAAACCTGAAATTATGGGAAGTAATGATTTCAGGCTTTGTTTGACAATGTCAATATTCTAGCTTTTGGTACATTTTTTTGGTCCAAATAATATCTCTTATAACTTTTGTACTACAAGTAGGGGTGGGAATAGACCGGGTCACCTAACAGGGCTTACTACCCAACCTGACACAGTAGCACAGCACTTTTTTGAAAATAAATAGATAAAGCCAAGGCTTTTTTGAAAAGCCTATTTAGCTAAATAAATAGCCGAAGCCATAAAGCCATCAAAAAGTCTTTCAGACCTATCAGGCCGGCCTATTTAAATGAATATAACTAATTTTTTTTAATTACTAATATTATTTTGTATTGAATACGGTGCTTTGTGTTAAGTCATAACTTGACTAACATTTTTTGTTAGTTTAAACATATTAACCTACATCAATTTTTGACATAGTTGAAGTTATTTTTATAAAATAGAATTTTAATAGGATGTCATATAAAGATATTTTCCTAAAAGATTTTTTTAAATCTCAATTAGAATTTAATCTCATTGACCTATTAGCTTGTTAGTCTATTTAAATGGCTTACACAATTGAAATGTTGTAGGTCTTCTTAAGAAAATAATCAAATAGGCTTTTAAACAGGCTTCAGGCCTTGTCGGAGCTTTCGAAAGGCGCACTGCACCTAGAAAATGAGCTCACGACAAGCCACGCGCGCCGAGCTTAGGCCTAATGTTTTCAACGTAGGCCAGGCCCAGGCCAATCAAAGCCTAGCTCGGCCCAGCCTATTCCCACCTCTAACTACAAGTAGTGATTTGGTACACTTTTCAAAGTGCTCTTCAACACCGTGGTCATAAGAAGATTGGTAGTGTCGCTTGTTCTAGTGAAGAGTGAGGTAACCTAACATTTTCCTATATTTGAGAAATAGAAATGTTATATGGACAACATTTATTGTACAAAAGTGAACAAATACAGAAATTAGACTGTGGGATCCACCAATCCCACATTTTTATTTATTTATTTAACATACATGATTGGCTAACATCTGGGACCCACCGTATAATTTTAGTATTTGTCCCTTTTTGTCACCTAAAACTTGTCCAAATAACATAACTGTTTGAGAAAAGAAGAATACCTACACACACTGTTCTCTCTTAACCCTAGTCAAACACTTAAATCGACTTGAGTGTTAGAGTGCTTTTACATAAACTTTGCCACACTCAACCGTAGTTAGAGCTGTCAATTTTGGCTCAACCCAGCGACCCAGCCCAATGGTCCAACCCAACGGCCCAACTCAATGCTCCAGTGTTTTGGGTTGGCCTAAAAATAGGCCCCAGAAAGAATCCGACCATTTTGGCCCAACCCAATTGTCCCATGGGCCGAGTTGGGCATGCATTTTCATACTTGTTAAACATTTTTTTTGTGTTTTTCTTTGTTAAAATGTGAAGTGGGTTTGGCCAACCCGCTAGGCCTGATGTTTTGGGTTGGGCTCTAAAATACGCAGGTCAATAGATAACTGGATTGGTCCAACCTAATCCGCTTTTGCACTTTGACCCATTGGGCTGGGTCCAGATCAGAATTCCCGGTTTGACATCTCTAATTGTAGTCGACCAAAGAAAGTACTTTTTTGGATTACCGAAGCAGAGCCCAATCCACCCATGGGTCCATGAGAGAGAGTGAGAGTTTCTTATTCACAGATAAATTACGAAAATGTCCCAAATATAAACATAACCTGTTCAGAGTAACATTTATGTGCACTTGTGAATAACATTTAGCATTTGGCTTGTTCTTTTACCCGAAACTCTTGTGTGACATGAAGAATCAGAGCTTGAAAAAAGTTAGTCTTCTTTTGACTCCTCCAATAATTAAGGCAAAGTGGGTGATAAGTTGGCAAGCATGTCATGCATATCCTCTTCTAATGTGGCAACACTTCACTATATGTATCTGAGAAAGAACAAGTTCACCATATTTTATGCATGCTTTTTTCCAAAAAAATAATCAAGAGATTGGCTACTTTACATAGTTGTTTTCTACATCAATATTCTTCCTCACCCAACACGTCTCTTTTTTAGATTCAGTTCAGATTCAAAATAGACTGGTAGTATATGAACAGAATAAATAACAATCAATCTCTGAAGCTGCATTATTAAGAGTTAAACTCTATCTAAGAATTGAAGATAAATTTTATTCAAATGAATGGTGAAGTAAAAACTTAATACAATATGAAGAGGTGATCATTATATATAGTGCACATTCTAGTGAAAGTAAATACAAAAATCCAACTAACTAACTAAAAAAAGTAGTTACAATTAAAAACTAATTTAACTAACTTGTAAACTTAACTTTCTAATACTCCCCCTCAAGTTGGAAGAAAGATGTCAAGATCTTCCAACTTGGAGATGAGATGCTAAAATAAAGCTTTCATGCATCTTGCACTATCGGTCAACCAAAAATTCAAATACACAAGCCACGTGAATATGAATTTCATTCAGCAACCATTGTAGACACTTTAGGAAACTTAAGAAATTGAAATCTCATTCTACAAGGCCAACCATTAGTGCTACTATGTTGATGGCAATTGAACACTTGCAAGAAACCACAAAATAACATTGAGCAGTCTTCAAAAAACCCCAGGCAAAAATGTGGATCCAAGAAATCAATCCAAGAATCCAACAAGAAAACAAGATGAAATACAACCAAACGGTGAATTCCTTATCAAACATAGAAAACCTTGAATTCTATGGAAAGGAGAAAGGCTAAGAATAGTAGGAGAAAATCCTAAAATGTACCAAACATATCCGAAAGACCATATGAGTTAAAAAATATTTCATTTGTCGGTCCATTCGCTCTTCCATAGCTACACAGCTCGACTAGGAAGAAACAAGAGACATAAACTCAGCAAAGATGATGAAGCGGGCTCGAGGGATGATCGGGAAAGAAGCTTCAAAGAACTTCTTGAATACACGCAAGAAGTGATTGAATTTGTCCTTAGAGAGATGTTGAGATACCAACACAAGAGCGGAATTATCCGAAGGATTGGAGGTATAATGCGTCATCATGGTTTTGTAGAGGATTTGTCATGGCAGAGATGAGTTGAACAACAACCAAGCAAGTCAAAGAACAAAGGAAGAATGATGAACACAGAGAATCTCAAAGAACATATGGAAGAAAAAATCAAGAAATTTCTTTTGATACCACGAACACGATTGTTCATGAATCGCAAAGCAAAAGAAGAAAATTGCGAGAAGACAATGGAGAAATCACCGATGAGAGATGAACGCGAAAGCTACATAATCCCTCCTGATACCATATTCTTCAATATGGTATCAGAGCAAACATGGTATCCTCCATGAAGATTGCTTCTGTTGCTCTTCGCTATAGGTTCTTTATTTTTCTTTAATCAATTTCATTTTTGTTTCAAGTTTCATTTTACTTTCATTCTTTCTTCTTCTTGGTGTCTTTCTAATAGCCCACCTCATTTGAAACTTAGGTCTAAAACCACATTCTAAGATGCATAATTACTTCTTGCTTTGTTTATTGAACAAGTTGGTCAAAACAATTATAGTCTAGACTTAGTGTTAATATAGATAACTTCTTTCTGATATGTTGTATATCAGACAGTAAAGAGGGAAAATACATATAGAGTTAGGTTAATTTGGTTAAAAGAAGCTTACAGTTTATGAATTATTGGTAGGCAATACTATACCCATTGATATTCCCCACTTGGAAAGATTCATTAGAAGTTTAACATCTGGTTTGCTAAAAATAGAGACAAGTGAATAAAATTATTATTGTCTTCCCACCCATAATTTTGCCACTGATTTTAAAGGTTTGAGGATCACATTGTTTACTCATAAAAATGATACATGAGCCCACCACTAATTCCATTTGTCTTTGTAACAGTAAAGGGATAGGTACTTGGATTTGGATTTATCTCTTGATTAGTACCGTAAATTCTCTTTCTGAATAATTAGTGGCATAATTCATACATGAATGCCTAAAAGCGTTTGTTTGATATGTAAATTTGATAAATGCCACAAAATTATTCAATGTAATTAACCAAATGCCGGTTAACAGTCAATCATCTGCCACATCATATATCATCTCAAACTTTGCTCTGGATACATTTCACGTAACGAATCGAGTCCACCGGGTAAGTGCCAATGGTGTATCACCCTTACTGTAAATAACTCCAAATTTAGAAAACGTAAAGTCGAATTCACCAAGAACCTAAGAATAGAAGAAAAAAAATAATAAATAAAAAGTTTCTAAATGTTATATAGTTCTTGATGATAGGGTCACTGTTTTGATACTGCTATGCTCACTTAAGAAGTTAACCAAAAACGCCTGATCGATGAGTCGATAACCAGATTTTGCAGAGAATGTAATCTGCTCATACTTATCATTAAAGAATCACCCCCCAATTTTCAAAGAAAGAAGGCTTGTAGCAGACAATCGGAAATTAGAATCCCTAAGATTTATCCACAAATCGCCGAGTCTATCCTATTTTTTGCAGAATTGGAGAAATGCATTTAAACTGAGGGAACTTTTGGATACGACAAAAGATACCTAGTTGGTTTATTTGGCTAGAAAAACCATATTGGGAGGCTCGGCAGCACCCGACCTATGAAAAGTGAGCGAATAGCTTTATGTCTTCTTCTCGCACTCTCAAAATTTTAGTCGCGAAAATGGTGAAGGTGCTGAAATTCTTGAAGTGGCTTGAATTTAACTCAAATATTGGAAGACTTTTCGACAAGTCTTACCAACGTGATGATATAATCATCGTCTTGACTGCTTGTTTCGTATTCAGATGGGAAAGTATGCAGATCAGAACAAGAATTCTCTCGAGCAATGATTTCTTTTCATCATCTTTCTCCCCACTTCTTGTTTTCTTCAAAACAATTGCTTTCTCCATCAGAGAGCCTTGGAAAATTAAGGTTTCACAGACGGAATCTAGCGGTGATTTTATTACAAAATAGAGAATATATTAGCCTTGTATTGTTCATTTATCGATGTTTGTTTATATTTATATAAAAGATTAGCAGTATACCCGACGCACGAATGCTGACGTTTTATTTTTACGTATGAACTCAAACAAATTTAATTAGTCCGAACATTACTCCGTGAAAATCTTGTCAAATTTAAAATAGATAAATTTAATTAGTCTCAACATTACCCCGTGTAAAAAAATGGAATATTAAAATATTGTCAAAATACCAAAAAAAAATTAAAATAGTAAAAAGGAAGAATGAAGGAGACATGTATTTTGGTAGTAAGTTATTTGTATAGATAGTTCATATATGAACTCAGACAAAATTTAATTAGTCTAAACACTTTCCCGTAAAAATTAGAAAAAAGATTTAATTTTATTACAAAATACATTAAATGAGATGCTAAAATATAATAAATATTTACGAAATAAATATTCTTACAATATTAGAAAAGAGTAGATATTTCAGTTAATACAAAAAATGGAGACTTACATAATTTGGAAAAAAAGAGTATGAATTTGGTCCTTAGATAATTGTTAAATTAATCTCTTAAAAATAATCTTAGAGACATTTTAGTCCTCTTTAGAGATTAGTTTGACTAGTACTTGATTTTTTTAATAGTAAAATTGGTACTATTCATTTTTTAGAGACCAAATAGGTCTTTGTTTTTTGTAAAAGATTTTTTTGGGCCCAACTCCTAAAATAGCACAAAATACTTAAGTTCTTCACTTGTTTATTTAGTGTTAGAAGAGACGGAAACAATAAAAATTGGAAGAATAAAATAATAAAGTAGTACCAATTACCCTCTCTTATATCTCTAATTATTTTGAACAAACATTAAAAAGTAATTAACTTATACAAGGCAGCCCCTCTTTTCTTATGGGGGAAAAAGTATTTTTATTAAACATATCTAAATAAATTATTTTCATCTCATGGGGGCAACTACCCCCATCTCAGTAGGCATTGATTCACCACTGCGTCCAATCTCCATCATATGGGGTTTTTCTCCCCGTTCCCATCGATTCTCGCGGGGTCCCCATAAAATCATGAAAATTTATTAAAAATATAAATTAAATTCTAATAAAATTGAAAGAAAAAAGTATAAAATAAGACTAAAACGATAATATTTTAATATAAAAAAATATATGAAAGTTCACTTTTTTTTATTTTATATTTTGATATTAAAAAAATAAAGTTAAGAATAAAAATATAAAGTTTAGCATATTTTAATATTTTATTAATATTTTTAATTAAAAACACATAAAAAATTAAAAACTTAATCACTTATAATATAGTATATATCTATAATAAGAGTATTTATTCCTCATCCCTAAATTGAACGCGGTTGGGAGTTTCTCTCCCATCTCTATCCCCACTAGGAAAACTTTCCTACCTACAAATCCCTGAATGGGATTATCCCCAAGAATAGATAGAAATTGTCATCCATACTCATCTAGGCCTCACACGAAGTATGGGCGACCGTAGTGAGTGAGGTCTAAAAAATCATTTTTAGAGGCCTCTTAGTTTAAAATAAAAATATTTAGGTTGAGTATTTTTTTTTTACTTTATTATAAATATAAAAAAAATTAATGATAAATAATTTTTTTGTGTGTATGCCTAAAACAAGAGCTTTAGTAGCCTTCAGGTGAGAAGCAAAAGAAAGGACAAAATGTACATTAATTCCCCTCAGAAAGTAAGCATTCCCCTCTCATATTTTTACACAATTTTTTTTTCTTATTTTATTTTTTTAATGATGTAGACTAAGAACAAATTTATTCAAACCGAAAAAGTTGAGTGTAGTAATTGTGTTATACTACCAAAGTACTTAGCTCCTTTGTAGTGGAGAATCTGGGCAGAGGAGTCAAAAGTTTGTTGAGACTCACCATTTGTGACTCTCATTCTCGTGCTAATATATCAAGAAGCCACTAATATTCGTGGGGCAAAGTAGTGAGTATATTTTTTGACCACAGGATTAGAAGTGGAACTCATGATAGGAGAGAGTGAGTAGTGGATTCTATTTCCCTTTGTTTTCTCTACTCACAAGAAGGGGAAAACAACACACTAGTATATGCGGCGGTAGAGAGTTGCGTGCGTTTTATTGTAAAAATTAATGAATCAGATGCTCCCCAATTCAAAAGGAACACAATGGATGGACCAGATTCAATTAATTTCCTTCTCCCATTTTTAATGGTTCTCTTTTCTTTGCTCTACTTAGTGTGTGTGAAAAAGAAAGAAAGACTTCTTTGATAGAAACACCTGGCTTTCCATCAATGATAATGAGAGATGAATTTTAAGATGGTTATTTTAATTTTAGGTTGGTTGGTCAGCGTTGAGATCCTAATAATTTATATACATGGACCCTTTACATTTTTATTTAGCTGAGACTGACAGGAATTTGATTCTTCCTTTCCAAACAAAGATTTCTTTAAAGCCATTCCCTTTCTTTTTATGGCATCAATGCAAATTTAATCAAAATATCTCCTGGAGGAGCAGGAGGACGAGGTCAACATGGAGGAGGAGGAGGTTCGGGGAGGAGGTTCAAAGTGAGGTTTCACCGCCCGGTATGTGGCAGCAACAAAACTTATCAAGTATATTACTGATTTTGTGTTGTCTATGGATGCCATCGTCATCCGGGAGCTAGTGGATTGAGGATATCCTTGTAGAGGACTCTTTACAAGGAGAACATGGCACGGGTGTACGCACCACCATTCTGGTGACAAGAGTTGATGTATCCGCTTCAGGATCTTCAAAGAAGTGAGGCCGATGGTCTTGGGGTATTTAAAGACCAAAGCGGTCTTTTATTAATCACTCTCGGTAATCATTTATTTATTTTTTTAACTTAAAGCAATATATTAATAACGATGCTCTTGGAGGATGTCATCCTCACCCCTTATATAGCTACTTTGACGAACATATTTATCTACGCAGGTGGTTGCTTATATTTATTTTAGTTACAGAGGATTAGCACCCAAGTAATCCTCTCTGCGGACGAGAAAGTACTTTTTGGCAGCTAGTAGACAGAAATCTTCAACTGGCAAGTCAAAGTGCTCATACTCCGGTGCAATTTTCATGATCGAGGGAGGCTGTTGTCCCGCAGACATTAGAGAGGTGTAGTAGAAGCAAACAGATTGGCCCAGATGCCCTAGATGTCGTCTGCTCACCTACTTCACGTGCTTATTTTCATCATTTTTAGACATTTTGGACCCATAGTTGTATTTGTACTATATTTTATGTTGGTCATTTTATATATTTGACGTATTGTTATTTAAATCAAATCGCTCGATTATATTTCCAAAATAAAACGCGTTTAAATATTAATTTAATAAACAAACTTTTAAAAAAAAATTAAAAATTTGAATTACCTTTTTAGAGGTAATTTCGAAATTTTTAACGTTTTATGAACCGGAATTACCTTATTTAGAGGTAATTCCGAAAAATTTAATATAATTTTTTTAAAAGACAGAGGTAGTATTGGGTTTTTTTGAAATATGGGGTGAGATAGAGAAGGAGGGGGTGGGAAAAAAAAGCCTTAAAGCTAATCACTTCAATATTTTAACGTTAAATTATATACTACTTTTTATCCCTTATATTTATTTTAGTTTTTTATTAACAAGTCTGTGCCGAAAGCACCCACCAGAAATATGCAAATGGCAAGTCAAACTCAACAATTGAAGGGAGGGACAATTAAGAGGAGTCTTGCACAAGTCTCATATCTCTCTTGTGCGTATAATATATAATATAATTATATGTTGCAATTAGACAACTTTACATTTAAAAGGTAATTGTCAAAAAAATCATAAGAGTAAAGAAAGAAAAAGTAGTTTACTAATTATAGGACTATTTTAAAAAAGATATGATTGTGCGAATTTTTCAGACTAAAATAATTATATGTCTGGGACAATTACAAATTGACATAGAGAGAAAGATAGAAAAAGAGAGAATTTGTGCACCAGATAATTGATCTCATTTTGAGAAACAGAATTGAAACAGAATTAAGCTAGTCTCTACAACTGATAACTAACTGAAAACAAATTAAAGATGCTTCACTAACTTGAACATCGAGTTCTTCGCAACACACCTCCTTAATTTGATCTCCTAACATGGAAGCAATCTACATTATTCCTGTCACATGACAAGATACAAATGCTCAATACACGATTAAAAGAGCACTATAGGAAAGCCAGTTATGGAATTTTTAGTGGTTGAGACTAGGGTCATTCCCTATTCTAAGGGATGAACTTGAAGGAACTATAAAGTAGTAAGCTTTAAGAAAACATGGTAGTGTGTGTGAGTGGAGGAGTTTATTCTTGGGATATACCCCATGTGGCTCTATGCATTTGTTTTTGTAGTTTCATAGGTATAATGATTTCCATGTTGATTCGATTTTGGTTTCCCTAAAACAGCACCACTTGTCCTCCACTAAAAGTCAACTCGGAGGATACTCAAAGCAAATAAAATCTGCGTTCTGTTTCTGTGCCATTAAAATCTTAGTGGCCAAAGCACTTAATAAGAAGTACAGGAACCTATCTATGTTCTAATGGTGGTTTTTGTGAGAGGTCATAGGATTTATGTGCTCACTTGCTGTCGTTGCATGTGCATACTACTAGTTAATATTCGGTTAAAAGTTTTTTCTTTTTAAACCAAGGTAGGTGGAGATTAATCTTTTGAAGTGTCAGACATTGGTGGTCTTGAGCATGGCTGGAGGGGCGACCGCCGAGGGCCTCATTTTTTGAGAGGTACCGAATTTTGGTTTCTTACTAGTATATATAGATATTAAGATAAGAAATATAAATTTAAAAGTAAATAATTATTTTTTATTAAAAGTTTTAGAGGTTTTTAAATATTGATTTTTGCTTCAAAAAAACATATTGATTTAAATCAAGTTTTATCTAATTAAGTTCTTTAAGGATATCTAATCGTTTCTTAATGCATACACAACTTATAAAAATTGGCTATGCACTTTTGGACTCACTAATTTACTTGAAACAGGGTTTTAGTCCTTAAAATTTAAAATCTAGGTTTTTGCTCTCTTAGTTTAATACATTGTTGAAATATATTTTCGTTCTAACCAAGATTGTTGAGTCCAAAAGTGGTTATTTTTAGGAATAAAGTAGTGATTTTTGGCCCTAATTTTGAATCCGAAAAGAAAATACAAAAGGCTATCATTTTGGAGGCCAAAGAACACCACTTTTGGGCCCAAAAGTCACCACTTTTAGGTAAAAAATTGACCCATGCTTTTCCCAACCCCCTCCTACTCACCACACATCCCATAACCATGCGAAATGACCAAAATACCATTAATGAATAAAAAAGTTCCTAGCGCGTCCTTATTTCCCCCCCGATTTTAATGGGTTCAGGGACAGACAACCGAACTAGTTCAGATCAGCACTGTCGTACCCGTTAAAATTACAATTTTTGCCTAACGCCCCCTTTTTCACATTTTTAACAGGTAAGGGACTCTGTTGCCGAACTGGTTCAGTTGTCTGTCCCTGAACATATCAAAATCTCATATGAATGACATGTGTAGCACAATTTTGAGAAGCCTAACAAGTACCCTTTTTTCACATTTTTAAACATTCAGTACTTAACAATCGAACCAGTTCGAAGACTGGCAACCAAATCTGTTTGAAGGTTCACTGTCAAACCATTCTAAAATACAACGTGAGGGGGTTTCTACGCGTGTTCCACGTGAGGGTAATTTTGAAATATTTTAGGTTTGGGGGTGTGTCGTGATAGGAGGGGGGCTGGGAAAAACATGGGCCAAAAAATTTGGGTTAGGACCAAAATTGCAACAAATTGTAAAATTAGGGGACCAAAAACCCTAAAATTAACAATCTCGAATATTTGATTTACAATTTACTATTTCAAATGTTAGATTAAACAATCTTGCTTTGATTCATGTTTGAATATTTTTAAAATAAACTTAATTATAAATGATTTTCACTACAACAAATCTATGAAAAATATTATTTATAAGGTTATAAGAGCACCACATTTTGGGTTTGTCAGGGCCCTAAAAAACTTAGGACCGACCCTGATATCGTTGATCCATTTAAGGGGTTGACCTCTCCCAACAATTATTTTTCCATACACGCCAGCTAGGGATTGAACCCAAAACTAAATGATTAAGAGACCTAAGTATCTACCACGTCTTGTGTCATGTCATGTTGGTATCTTTGTTTAAAAGTTAATTAAATAAAAAAGATAATTCACCAAAATAAATAAGTAAATAAAAGATAAATATTAATGCAACATGATGGTTATTCAGTGTTATTTAGTCTATCTCGCAATGATAAACTTAGTGTTAGTCGGTATTACTTATTAAGTGCGATTGAAAATTAGTTTTTTTGTTGAAAGTATTGTGACACCCAAAAAAGGAGTTAGGTTCAAAATGACTTACGTTTACTAAAAAGGAAATCCGTGAGAAGTGTTTGTTCACAATGCCAATTGCCAAACTAGTTTGTAATCTACATATAATCATTTTTTTCCTTTATTTTTCTCCCATTACAGTATTGAGATAGAGGTGCATTATTGCTTTAAATTAATAGAATAATGAGTGATATAGAAAGTGCATCTCTCTGTTTGATCGTGTTTTACATTTTTTTAACTAATCACTTTTGCACTTTAATTATGAATGAAATTGCACTTTTGGCTCAATCTCATCTTATTTATTGAACACATCATCCATCTTTATTGTCCCTGTCAACTTTCAAGAATGTAGATCTACATCATTTTGTTTGTTCGAAAGAAAAATGAATACCAAAATTGGATTTGGATCTATCTCTTGATTAGTACTGAAAATTCTCTTTCTAAACTATTAGTGACATAATTCATACATATGCTTAAAAGCATTTGTTTGATATACAAATTTTGATAAATGCCACAAAAGTACTCCATGTAAATAAAAAGTTTCGAATGATATAGTAAATAAAAAGTTTCCGAATGAAATAGCAAAAAAAAAGCATAGCCGGAAGAATTCTTGATGATAGGGTCAATGCTCAGATGAGTCGATAACCAAATGTTGCAGAGAACGTAATCTCCTCATACTTATCATTAAAGAATCACCCCCAATTTTCAAACAAAAAGGCTCAGAGCAGACAAACGAAAATTAGAATCCCTACGATTTATCCACAAATCGCCGAGCATATAGCTCGATTTCATTAGCTGCTATTATTACAATTACTTACATCAACGGTATCTTTATACTCTGAATGATGTCCATAGCTGCTATTTTACAACAATGGATATCGTTATACTCTGAACGATATCCATAGCTGCTATTATTACAAGTACTTACATTTAGAACTTTTCTCATGTAGAGGGTTCTATTGGGTTTGTATTCAGGAACTATTTCTATTTGGAACTATCATGTAGCCAATTATTTATGAGGTTTATGCATAAAAAATGATTTCCCATACAAATAAATAATTATAAGGTTAGTTATAGTTAATCTTTAAATTTGGGGTCAAGGAAAGGGCGGGTAGAAACAATTACATTTCTTTTGCAGCATGGCTCAAGGAAAGGGCGTACTACATAAACGCAAGTTTGGAGGATCAGCTTTGGAAAAATCATATGGTACTGATGGTGAGCTGAAGATGTTGAAGTTAAATATGCCAAGAAGGTCGTAAATGAGTGAGGGGTAGTTGGCTCATGCTATTTTTGTGGAAGAGGTTTAGGAGTATTTTGAGGTGTTGGTCTTATGTTGTAACAAACACAACAAACATGTATTTCTGTAACTTTGTAAACTCGAATAATAATGTCGTTTGGGGTACTCTTTTCCTCATTGGGTCTTTTCCCAATGGGTTTTGGCACTTGGAGGTTTTTAATGAGGCACCCTTCCCACCTCTTGTAACGACATGGGCGGAGTATTCCTTGTGCTCTCCCTTATTAATAAAATTAATTTGCTTATAAAAAACGTTGTTTTGGGGTTTCACAGAGACACAACTCTTGTCGCGAAGTTGGTGAAGGTTATGAAATTCTTGAATGAAATTGCACTTTTGGCTCAATCTCATCTTATTTATTGAACACATCATCTATCTTTATTGTCCCTGTCAACTTTCAAGAATGTATATCTACATCATTTTGTTTGTTCGAAAGAAAATTTGTTAAGAAGTTTGTGTTGGTGTGGTAGGTAATTCCATGGAAATGCTTCTCTATTCTAGCTAGTTTTGTACTAGCATGTCAATTAGAATTTAGAAGTTGACTTCTTGAAGGTTGAGGTGGAATAATAGCAATCATTTGGCGCAATTATAGTGTACAACTTGGCAATATACTAATAGTCTTTTTTTTTTTTTTGTGAATTTTATTATTTTTACTTGTTATTCATTCATTTTTTTTACCTATTGTGGAGATTTCAATCTTCTAAAATGAGTAGAAAAAAGTAAGCAGTTTTAATCATTAGTGAAAAATTTAATGATAATTTGTTACACATGCATATGTAGTATTAAATCTTTATCTTCTGTGGTAGGACGATAAGATCAATTTGGGCCGCTTAGCCTTCCCTTCACTTTATAAAATCTTAGTCGAACTTTTCATACAATTTCTCCCTCTTTGACCAGAAAGCACTAACTCCCCCCCCCACCTCCCACCAATATAATGCATATCAATAAGACTAAGATGGGCAAAAGAACTAGGCGTTTGGTCAAAAAAAAAAAGAACTAGGCGTTCCTCTAGGGTTTTGTAGGAAGGTAGCTATAGGGTTTCACACTACAAAAAACAGCTCATTAGCGACAGATTCCAAACCGTAGGTAAATTGACCATTAGTAATAGATTTTGCCGTTGCAAAGTAACAATGTTATATTTGTAGCGACCTTCAAATATATTTTTTAACAAGACAAATGGAATTGTTTTTATTAATGTTATGCTATATGGGACTTTTACAAGATGTCAATTTCAATCAACTCCAACACTTGCAATGAAGAACTTGAGCCCATTATATAGTATTGGTTTCCTCTTCCATCACAAAACTAAGCAATGTGAGACTTTTACAAGATGTCAATTTCAATCAACTCCAACACTTGTAATAGAGTTCAATAGGAAATGTCAAAAAAGGGCAACCGTGCAATAGTTTTTCTTATGATTTTAAAACATAAAAGACTTATTCGTTACAAAAAAAATATAAGGGACTTATTCGAAACCTAAAAATAAGTAAGGGAACAACAACACTAAATATATATCATCAAGCTAATGATATCACAATTTTAACATTGCAATATAGTTAGGCTTAAATATATGTTACCCTTGCAAATATTGCCATTATCCATTTATCCCCTGCAAAAAAAAATGTTTAAAAAACACCTTGCGAAATGTAACATTATCCAGTTACCCCCTACTACTGTTAGTTTTGGTTAACGGTGTTAGTTGATTGCCGATGTGGATGCCTAGTTGGATCAGCAACCAATAAATGGCTGCCACGTGGCACTCACTTGGCAATGTAGGGGCGCTTGCCTATTAAAAAAATAAACATTTTGGAGCCTATAGAGTTTGAACTCTTGAGTTCTAAGAGACCAATAAACAACTTTACCACTACACCACCAGGCTTGCTGTGTTTATTAAGCCAACAACTAATCTATAACACATAACTCGATTAAAAAAGCAAAAAAAAAAAAAACCAGATCTTCATCTTCCTTAACACTACCACCATAAACACCCAAAATCTAGAAACTCAAACTGAAATCCAGAAACACAAAACACAAACCCATCTATGATCAATGAAAAAGAATGAAGAATCGGCTTTAAATGTAAGTATGTAAGAGTAAAACAAAATTGAAAAACTAAGCAATCAAATCAAGTAGCAAAACCTGAATCGGCCAAGTGGAACCAGTGCGTATGGATTTGTATTTCTGGATAATTTGGGGGAAGTTAAAGAAAAAGAGAAATTGAATTGAAGGAATAATGAATATCTGGAAGTGTTGAGGAAGATGGTAGCGTTAATGGTGGTAGTGTTTATTTTTGGATTTGTGTTTCTGGATTGAAGGAATAATGAAGATCAGGAAGAGAAATTGATGAATGTGTTTCTGGATTGAAGGAATAATGAAGATCTGAAAAAGAGAAATTGAATTGAAGGAATAATGAAGGATTTGTGTTTCTGATTTTGGGTGTTTATGGTGGTAGTGTTGAAGAAGATGAAGATCTGGAAGATGAAGATATGCTTTTTTGTTTTTGTTTTTTTAACCGAGTTATGTGTTATATATTAGTTGTTGGCTTAATTAACACAACAAGTATGTGGCAGACACATGTGATCCAATTAGTATCCATATCAGCAATCAACTAACACCGTTAACCAAAACTAACGGTCAGGGGGTAACCGGATAATATACATTTTGCAAGGTGTTTTTTAAACGTTTTTGTTTTGCAGGGGTAAATGGATAATAACAATATTTGTAGGGGGTAACATATATTAAGATATTGACCATTAGGGTGGGAGGGTATGAATCTTCTTGCTTGTCTTGGAAGTTAAAAACAAGAACAATGATACAAATTTGAATAAATCTCTTTGCCTTGGGATTGAAAACGACTAATGGACATGGGTTGCCAGCAAAGTTTTAACAAGATGGAATAGGATGACACCATGACAAGAAGAAATACAAATTTGAATAATTCCCTTTCTCCATTTCTTAACAGCAAAGTATCCGCAACTATATAAGCAGAAAAAATACACCCATCCTTCCTACATCTGCAACACATATCTTCTAGCAACCAAGCATCCTTAAATCAATAATCGAATTTAGACCACCGAGTTTTGAAATATGGTCTGTCTGCCCTTCCTCTTTGTTTTAAAAATAAATATAGTCCGACATTTACGATATATCAATTTAGTCTTTGATTTTACAAAAGTTTTTTGATTTAATCATTCTGTTATATAAATTTTGTTCATCTATTCTGTAAAAAAAGAGTCTAAATTGACACATTTTTTGCAAAAGTGAGTGACTAAATTGATATATTGTAAATGTCAGAGATTAAATTGACTTTTGTGAAAATTTTGAAACTAAATTGCCTAATGACTCAACCTTTTTGGGTTGGCTCATTTCTTGATTAGCATGAAAGCTATCATGAAATGTATTAACTTTTGATTTGAAGTGTGAACTAACTAATTTGTTAATTGTTTCTTATGATGTTGATTATGTAGGAACACACTCTCTCCCTTGAAATTGAGGTATTGCTTCTTTACAAAGTATCTCTATTTTACTCACAATATACATCCATTCCTATTTAGATTACACATGTTTCTTTTATACGAAAGCTTTTTAACATATTTCTGCTAATTATTTCTGGATCAGCAAGAATTTGTTCAAAACTCTGAAAGAGTAAAATCTGTTGATTTGCATCCAACCGAGCCATGGTAAGTGTTTTTGCAACAATGAAAGGCCCAAACATGAATTCTTACTTTTAATGTAACAAACTTTAGGAACTCCCCAACAAGTAGAAATGTGAATTTTAACGTTATCCATAGCGGTTATTATTATTAAAAGTACTTACATTTAGAACTTTTCTCATGCAGGGTTCTATTGGGTTTGTATTCCGGAACTATTTCTATTTGGAACTATCAGACAAAGGTAGCCAATTATTTATGAGGCTTATGCATAAAAAAATGATTTCCCATACAAATAAATAATTAATTAGGTTAGTTTATTGTTAATCTTTATTTTGGTACTATTATAGGCTGAAGAGAAGTCTTTCAAAGTTAGTGAACTTCCAGGTAAATGTCACCGTGTCACACTTGCAGCCTGGATTTTCTGTTGCCTCTGAACGGTGTAGCAGAACCGTTTGATTTAGAGACAAAATTCTCTCTCTAGATATAACAGTTATACTGCCTACTACACCGTACAGAGGAAGTAGAGGATCCAAACTCGTCACACTTGTGTTATCTACTAAATTTTGCCTTCGTACATATCATAGACTCTTGGTTCTTATGCTAGACATGTTTGTGTTTCTTACCTTTTCTTTATGCATGTAGTGAGATCAGCAAAGTTTATTGCTAGGGAAAATTGGGTTATAGCAGCAAGTGATGACAAATATATTCGTGTCTACAATTATGAAAAAATGGAAAAGATAGTAGAATTTGAGGGACATAAAGATTATATTAGGAGTTTGGCTGTTCATCCTTTCCTGCCATATGTGGTATCAGCTTCTGATGATCAAGTCTTGAAATTGTGGAATTGGGAAAAAGATTGGTCTTGTTTTGAGACCTTTGAAGGACACTCACATTATGTGATGCAAGTTGCATTTAACCCAAAGGATCCAAACACTACCTTTGTCACTGCATCTCTTGATGGCACTTTGAAGGTATGAGGCACAGACACAAACACTGGACACGACACGGATACAGACATGTAGACATCAGTTTAATTTGAAAAATACAAGTAACTGAAGTGTCGGTGTTGGTGTCCGACACGATACGTGTCAGACACCAGACACATCTTCAACTAGAAGTGTCAGTGCTATATGTTGATTTGGAGTCTTCAAGTTACCATGACTCAGACACTAGACACATCTTCAACTTAACATTATGTTTTAATTGTCTTCTTTTGTAGATTTGGAGCCTTGATTCCCCATCTCCAAATTTTACCCTGAATGGACACTTGAAAGGAGTAAATTGTGTTGATTATTTTGAAAACAATGACAAACAATATCTTTTAAGTGGTTCTGATGACTACACTACCAAGGTTTGCATACCAATTTTACTCTTTAGTGCATTTTAACATGTGAGATATATATTTTTCATTGAAGCCTAATTAAATTCACATTTCAACAGATATGGGATTATCAATCTAGAAACTGCATAGAAACACTTGAAGAACACACAAACAATGTCACAGCAATATGTGCTCATCCTGAGCTTCCTATAATAATAACAGCTTCTGAGGATTCTACTGTTAAAATATGGGATGCTGTCACATACAGGTACTTCATTAGTCATCTCATTTCACTCTATGTGGTTAAATTTTTTTCTAAGACCTTTTATTTTGGAATAAATACAATAAATGAAAAATTTTATTAGCAAGTCCTCATTTAAAATTAATATATTTTAATTATTTTGCAGGCTTCATAACACATTTGACTTTGGCCTTGAGAGAGTATGGAGTATTGGATACAAAAGAGGATCATCTAGGTAATTATCTGAATTGAATATTCTTGTCAGTGTCACTACCAACAATAAAAACTTGTTTACCTTTCCTCTCTAATTAGCACTGTATTGCTATTTCCTGCAGGCTTGCTTTTGGTTGTGATAAAGGATTTGTCATCATTAGGGTGAACTCTGCAATTGCTAAATGAAACAAAACTAAACAGATATAGAGTATTTGGTTTTGCAAGAAGACTATACAATAAACCTTCTGCTGTGAAGTTTATTGTTCCACATATATATGATAGCTCTAATAAATAAATTAGTGTACTTTTTACTGTGAAGAATTAATTACCTTCTATAGGTAGTTTGTTTGTGACAGTTATTATTAATCATGTTACATGTATTAAATCATTTATGTTGTAGTATTCACGAAATAATCCAACCCAATATAAAAGTTCAAATAGTACTACAAGAATTTCAATTTGTAGCACGAGATAAAACCCCACACAACTAGAGAAAACCAACGCCATAGGCCATATTAGCATCAACCATGTGTCGAACTGTCGATCCGACATCCATGCCTCACAAGCTATGTAGCACAGACACCTCCGGTTGAAGACGTGTCTCGGTGTCCGATACTAACACTTCAATTATTTATATTTTTCAAAAAAATTCAAAATAAAACCAATGTCTGGGTGTCCGCGTCCGTGCTTCATGAGCTATCTTACATGTAACGCTTAGTGGTGTCGGCCCAACCAACACAAGTTGGCAGCTTAGAGAGGCGAGGTGGTGTTTTAGGCCCATACTTTGTACAACCCCCCTCTACTCAGTGGACACCTCTAAAACGCGTGAAAAGACCAAATTATCATTAATGAATCTTGTGTGTGCTTATTTTTTTTTTGGATTTACGATGGTTCGGCTTAGCGTGGTTCAAACTAGTTCTGATTAGCATGGTCTGAACCAGTAAACAACGCACAGACACACACCTTTTTTCTTTTCAGTTATATTAGAAGAGGTTCGATTAGCGTGGTCCGAACCAGTTCTGATTAGCGTGGTCTGAACCAGTCCGAATCAGTTAAAAACTTATGTACAACAACAACATTTCCATGAACTTTATCTTCCTTATCTACAACCATGAACAATAACAACATTTCTTTCATCTTAATCTTCCAAATCTGCATTCTGCAACCATGAACAACAACAATATTTTCATTAACTTTATTTATATATTATTAAACTGGAATTAGAAAGAAAAAGAGACACAGGGAAATCTTATTAAACTTGAATTAGAAAGAAAAAAAGAGAAGAAGATTCGAAACCCAAAACCAATCCTAACCCAGAATTGAAACCCAAAAACGAATCGAACCCATAAAAGAATTGTAACCGAGTGATTGAAACCCATAAACGAATCGAAGCCCATAAGTTTAATCGAAACCCGTAAAACGAATTTGCTCATTTTCCTATCGTTTCCATTGGATTTCGAATTTTGCTTTTTCTGCATATATGAAGAAGTTTCGAATTTGAAGGTATTAGATTCATTTGCAGGTTTTGTGTTTGAAGGTTGAAGGTGGAATGATGAATCTGAGATCTGAGAGTTTAATTTCGTTTTTAACAATGAAATATGTAATATATATTTATTGTTGGCTTAATATATCAAAACCAGTGTGTCGCTCGGTGGTAATTAGGAGTGTTTGTAATGTTTAGGTCTCAAGTTCCAAACCCAAGCTTGCCAAAATTTCTAAATTTTTTAGTAACACACTATCCTCCATTATGCCATATGCCGATGCCACGCAATAACCATTCATTAATTCGGCGTGACGTGGCATGACAGTGTCACGTGTCAGTGGTGACGTCATCTTCGTTTGCCACATAACCTTTTTTTTAACAGAAATTTAACAGAGGGACCAAAATGACACAGAAATTGAAGATGAGGGACCAAAACGAGAAATAAAAAAGATAAAGAACCAAAATGAAATCAAGGCCAAAGATAAAAGACCAAAACAGTAATTTAGCCTATAATTAATTTTTTTTAGTTTCATTTTAATTATTGATGGGACACGTTCTATTGTTGCGTGACATTTCTATCTCATTCATTGCACGTCAACACTACTATGTTGCACTGACATCATGTAGAGACGGAAAACAAAACTTTATTTTCAATTTCTAACTTCAACCATTATACATTCATTCACAAGCTTGTCTTCATGTTAAAATAATGAAGTTTGTGTGCATCTTCTCATTTTCCTCATAAAACTCCATCTTGTAGACACACCTTTTCTCATGCTTCATCGGTAATAAGTGGGTAGGATCTGGGAATGGTACTATAACGGAGCCAACTATATAGGCTTGGGGGCCAACTCGAGTCAACTTAGGCTTGATGAATGAACGAAATGGAAAGCAAAGGGGTGAACCAAGTGGAGGAAGAATGAAACTGAATTAAGCGTACGATTATAATTCACAATGATATCAATTTGCTAGTTTGCATAAACTAGATACTCGTTAATTCCACAAATCTCACTATTTTATAGTGATGATAGATTCAGGAATGGAACGATTGAAGTTGAAAATTGAAAAATAACATCTTTTTGTTGTTTTTTTAATTTAGTCCCTCTAAAATTGTTTTTTTTTTTTGCTTATGTTCTATCAATGTAAATAACTATTTTTTTGTTTTTGTTTTTCACCCCTTCCCGGCGGCGAAATGCATTAGATGCTGACATGACACGATAATACTGATGTGTTACATTAATACAACATGTTACGATCACCCGATGTGGTATTGACATGCAGCGATAGATAAATCTGTTATTTGTATTTGTCGATTGAATGAAGAGTTGTCATTAGAGACCAAAAATAAAAACAATTGATTTTGCAAGGAGGGAAGCAAAAGAAAATAAAAATTCCATAAAATCGATATGCCTTGGATTAATTAAAGGACTAAAAAATCCCATGATCCCTATTAGTTGGATGTTTTTTTTGGTACCCCTCCCTTATCTCTTCCACCCCCCATTTTCACTTTTGGACAAAAAAACCCTTCAACATTCTTAATACCAAACTCATGATCCGAACTTACCTCTTTTTTTCTTAAATCTGGAAAACTAACCCCCTAAATCCGAACTTATCTCAGTTACACCTAAATCTGGTTCACAAATTGTGAACCGGATTTACCTAAATTCTTGGTAAATTTGGTTCATAAATCTGAAAAAAATATGCTTCGTGGGGTTTTCCGAATTTACCTCATAGGTAGGTAAATCCGGTTCACAATTTATGAACCGGATTTACCTCCCTTTGAGGTAAATCCGGGAAACCCCATTTTTTTAATTTTTTTTTTTTAAAAAGATACGCGTCTGTTACGATTTAAAATACGATACGAACGCGTTACAATATACAAGTAAATATACGTCTAATTACGATCTAAAATACGTCAAATTGTAACAGGTTCGTAACGCGTTCGTATCGTATCTTTACTAGTATTTTTAGACGTATCTTGACTCGTATATCGTAACGCGTTCGTATCGTATTTTAAATTGTAACAAGCGCGTATCTTTTTAAAAATAATTTTTTTAAAAAAAAAAGGGGGTTTCCCGGATTTACCTCATAGGTAGGTAAACCTGGTATGAGCAGCCATACCGTGACCACCCAGAGTATGAGCACTGGACGCGCATCGATCGATGCAGAGCAATTTGATTGGTCGGGATGCGCTACGTGTCGGCCGTTCACGTGATACTTCACGTCGTTATTTTGAGGCCGTTTTAGACATTTTGGCCCCGTAGTTGTATTTTACTTATTTGTATTTGTACTCGTATTTCGTATTCGATTTTTTTTATATATTTTGATGTATTTTATATCGTAAAGCGTTCGTATCGTATTTTAAAAATAAAACACGCGTAAATCACAATTTAATACACAATGTTTTTTAAAAAAATTCAGATTTACCTCATGTGCAGGTAAATCCGATTCATAATTATGAACCAGATTTATCTGAGTATGAGGTAAATCCAGAAATCCCAAACTTAAAATCAAAACCCCCATTTTATGAACTAGATTTACCATAAATTGAGGTAAATCCGGGAATCTTCATTTTTTTTTTTTAAATTTTAGGGGTATTTTTGGGTTTTAGGAGTTTATGGGGGCCTAAGAGAGAAGGAGGGGGTGAAAAAAAAACCTATTAGTTTCTTCATTTTTTTTAACCAAAAAAATGTAACCAAAAAGTTTCTTCATTTTTTCTTCTCCATTGTACCAAAGAAGTTTTTTTTTTTTTTTTGACATGACGGTGTTAGATTAGATGTTCGTTTGTTATTCGTTATCAACGGTGTGCATCTTATAGATCCAGTGGCATTTTGGTAATCTCAGATAAACTGCAATGCACCTTCCATCCCCATGGTATTTACACTGTGATCTCCTACGATACAAAATATTCATAAACATTGTTGTTCAAAAAAAAAATATTCATAAACATTTTCTCTCTCTCTCTGAGCTCGTCGAATTCGGTTTCTGATCTCCAAAGATTGATCTCAACAGAGGCTAGTTCACACTCCAATCTGCAAAAATGGTAAACTTCTGATTTGATCTGTGCTTAGCAAACGCTTCTGCATTCTTAACAACCTTAGATCTGAACCGAATTTGCTTAGATTTCACGATTTCTCTCTTTCTTCATTCACTCTTCCGATGTTAAACTCTTTGCTATCTGTAACTTGAAATGCGAGGCTCTCAATTTGCTTAGTTAGCTCTTACGTTTTCAATTTCAATGGGATCTACTGTGAAACCGCGAAACTGACTCGTGTTTTTTTTTATTCTTGTTTGTTACTCGCATTTGCAGCCTCTCAGGCTCGAAATCAAGGTACTGTTGCTTTCTGTTCTCATTCAATGTTTAGTTATGTTTGATTGTCAATTGCCGATATTTTTTGTATTTCGTTTTCTGGCTACTTGAGCTAACGTGTTGTCCTTATCTCCGATCAGCGAAAGCTCGCGCAAAGATCAGAAAGAGTAAAATGTGTGGATCTACATCCAACAGAACCATGGTAATGCTTCGCCCTTTGCTGCGTTGTTTAGTTTCTGAATTTAATTTACGATCCGTGGCTAGCATTGGGAATATTTGAAATTGTTTTGATCATTGGATGTTTCTCAGTTGTGCCTGTGTTCTACAACAATAGTTTATGGGGATTTAATCACTAATAATGGTGATGTTTGTTATATGATGCTACTATTGATGATGCATATTTAATTTTAAATTCTTGATGTTACTTATGTTAATTCAGGATTCTAGCAAGTTTATACTCTGGAGCTGTCTGTATCTGGAACTACCAATCTCAGGTATGTGATTGATTATTCATAATCTGGGATGCTGTATGCTGTTACAAACGAAAATTCATCCAATTGATAAATGCAATGGTGGATACCTGTATATTTGAATTTGGCACTAAAGTCAGACAGGGGTGTTTGTTGATTGATATCCAAACAAGCCACCTTTTGCATGATGCCTATATATTATGAGCTGCTGAATCACGAATAGAGGCACCTATTTATTCATAGCTATAAGATAAATTGAACCTAAAATATGAATTAATGACCGAGTGTGTGGAGCTGTTTGAGGAACATTGTCATCGTTAAAATTTGAACAATTTTAGACATTACAATCATCGTTTGGCTTAGATGAATTTTTATATTGTTATTTATTATATGATGTAGATTCTGTTTGCAAGCTGAACAATTTTAGACATTACAATCCGTATTTATATTGTTGTTTAATGTATTTGTTTAGCCGGTTAGGTTATATTATTCTTGTTTTTTTTCTCTAATGGTTTCATGGTTTCTTAATGATCATATATAATTCCGCAACTTGTTATGTGTTCTGTTTATATTCAAAGATTGTTTATTGTTGATTTCTATGGAGTTTTGCTTGTGTAATTAACACTAATTTCTTTTATGCTATTTCAGACCATGGCCAAATCTTTTGAGGTCACCGAGTTACCAGGTAAGTGAACATTTTTTGGTCCATCTGTTTTCATGTCTTCCTAAAAGCTCTAGATGCATTTGCTTGAAGACGTATCTTTATATATTTCTTATTCTTATTCTGAAGACCATTGGGGCTCCTTTACAACATGATTTTGCAGTTAGATCAGCCAAGTTTATTGCACGCAAACAGTGGGTTGTTGCTGGAGCTGATGATATGTTTATTCGTGTATATAATTACAACACAATGGATAAAGTCAAAGTATTTGAAGCACATACAGATTACATTAGGTGTGTGGCAGTTCATCCTACCCTTCCTTATGTGCTTTCATCATCTGATGATATGCTCATTAAGCTTTGGGATTGGGAAAAAGGCTGGATTTGTACCCAGATATTTGAAGGACATTCTCATTACGTTATGCAAGTGACATTTAATCCTAAAGACACAAACACCTTTGCCAGTGCATCTCTTGATCGTACCATAAAGGTATATCCATGTTCTAGTTGCCAATTGTTTCCTTTTCTTTGTTTAAAATTATTATATGCTCATACGGCATAAAGCATTGATGCACCTGTTATCCCCTCTTTTCAGATTTGGAATCTTGGTTCTCCTGATCCCAATTTTACATTGGATGCTCATCAGAAAGGAGTGAATTGTGTTGATTACTTCACAGGCGGTGATAAACCTTATCTAATCACTGGTTCTGATGATCACACTGCCAAGGTTTTTTTTAATTGTTATCTTCATTTTTTTGTACTTGTTTTATATGTTTTCATCAGAAAGCGTGTAAACGTATGTGTTTTGTGTATATATATACACACATATGTGGGTGTGTGAATAGCAATAACATGGACAAAACCTACTTAACAGGTATGGGATTATCAGACCAAAAGCTGTGTCCAGACCCTAGAAGGACACACACATAACGTGTCTGCTGTATGCTTTCATCCTGAACTTCCTATAATCATAACTGGTTCTGAGGATGGTACAGTACGCATATGGCACTCAACAACTTATAGGTAATCTAATTTGAGATGCATACATTACTAAGCTATAAATTTTATTTTCATGTTATTCTATTTGGCATTTTCCTTTTCTCCCATTATCCTCACTCTTATTAAAACTTGAGTTATTTGTCTGTGGTTAACTCTTGACCTTAGAGGATGAGGCTAAGATTTTGATATTTTGGTCGGTTTGTTGCTTCTTCACGTTTCTTTTTCTGCTGTTTTTATTATTACATGAAAGATTGGAAAGAATTACTTTGGTGACCATATTGCTTATTTTGGGTTAATATTGAGATAGCACTAAGATTGAGAATGACGCGTGCACTATTGTCCGTCTTTCTGAATTCAGCTTATATTAACCTCGCATCTCAATGTTTTTTGGTTGTTCAATCTGCATGCAGGCTTGAAAACACATTAAATTATGGTCTTGAAAGAGTTTGGGCTATTGGATACTTGAAGGGTTCACGACGGTGAGTATTTTAGGATAAAACTCCTGCAAGCAATTTCTGAATCTCATATTTTAGGTCCTTGGATAATTGAGTGGGAAACATTATGAAGTTGTGCCTCGATAACAAAGTTTTATTATCTTCACTCCTTCCTCATGACATGAATAATAAATTACCAATACATCTTTCCTGCAGGGTTGTGATTGGATATGATGAAGGGACGATTATGGTCAAGCTTGGTCGAGAAGTACCTGTAGCTAGTATGGACAACAGTGGGAAAATTATCTGGGCCAAACATAATGAAATTCAGACTGTCAATATAAAGAGCATAGGAGCAGATGTGGAGGTATGGGCTCAATAATACCCTTGGCTTATGATATATGAGCAAGAAATGTAAAGTTCTTTTTTTGTGACACATACAAGTACTATGTTTTTTAGGTTGCTGATGGAGAAAGGTTACCTTTGGCTGTTAAGGAGTTGGGTACTTGTGATCTTTACCCACAAGTGAGTCAATATCCTCTCCTTAATATTATGTTGTATTATTTTGCATGCTTCTCTATTTTCATATTTTCTGCTCCATACAACCTTTAACAGATTTTAGGAAAGTGGCACATGTACATTATTTAGCAAATAGACATTTTGGCATATTCGTGTTGACTTGATTACGCAGTATATAATCTGAGTACAGAATTTATTATGTAATGTTATGTTAGGCATTGAAATTAGGAAGTTAGTTGCAGTGACCTGTGTTTTTTTCATAACTTGATATCTATAGGAATATAGTTATGTAATGTAGACAAGTTAGTTGTTAGTTAAGAACTAAGTTTTATAATCTCCAATCTATATTTGAAGTGAGTTTTAAAATAACAGTCCTTACTTCTGGTTCAATTATCAGCATTATTTGTTTGTTCATTTGTGAGTGACTGACTGTTGTGTTAATTTATGCAGAACTTAAAGCACAATCCTAATGGGAGGTTTGTTGTTGTATGTGGAGATGGTGAGTATATTATATACACTGCATTGGCATGGAGAAACAGGTCATTTGGTTCAGCACTGGAGTATGTTTGGTCTACGGATGGAGAATGTGCTGTCAGAGAAAGTACATCAAAGATTAAAATTTTCAGCAAAAATTTCCAGGTTTGCCCTTTTGATAAACTTTATTTACTCTTATCTCGTACTTTGTCTAATGAAAATGTGATGAAAACCAATAAATTGTCGCTATTTCTTAAAAGAGAGCCATAACTAGAACCTACCAAATTTTGTACTGTGTTTGGCACCCCCGGTTTCTGAAGTTATGGGAGGAAAAAAAATAGGAGGGGATGAGAGGACAGTGGAAGAGGGGGGAATTAGACTGTAACAATCTTACTTGTGTGGCAAGGGGAATGGAAAGAAATAGCAGACACGGGGTTGCTAGGATAAAATGGAGAGGGGGATCCTAGTGGAGTCATTCAGTTGTGTAGTGAGGAAATTGGGGTTTTGGATCAGGACTCAGGAAGAATCAGTCCCTTGAAGGACCATCTCTATCATTTCTTTCTATTTCTGTTCTCTTTTCCATAGTTGTATAGATCTGTTCCTGGACTGGTACCCCACTCACATCAGCAACAGTGGTCTTAGACTCTTAGTCAGAGTTATTCAATAAATATCTGTGGTTTCATGTCACATTGTTTATGGCAAAGAGTAATAATTATGTGAGCTTAGCTATTATTTTCCTTAAAAATCACTTTATCTGAAGAAGCAATTGACATATCTGCTCCCCAGCCAAATAACAAGGCATCTTTACTTTTTATTTTTCTTTAGCCTGGTTTGGTTCTCACTCTGGAAAGTTCACAAAACTATTATCCTCTCAATGTTATATCTCTTCTAGCTGGGAAAATTAGTGTAGGGAGGATTTAATTGGAGGTTATACCACAAATTTTTCAGGAAAAGAGGAGTGTCCGACCAACATTTTCAGCTGAACGAATATTTGGAGGCACTTTACTGGCGATATGCTCAAATGATTTCATCTGCTTTTATGATTGGGGTGAATGCAGGTTGATTTATCGCATTGATGTCAATGTGAAAGTAAGTGCTTTGATTAGTTGACATCTAGTTCTTCGTTTTTGTCCTTTTTAACATAGTTTATTTTTGTTAATTTTTGTGTCAGAACCTCTACTGGGCTGATAGTGGTGATCTAGTAACAGTTGCTAGTGATACATCATTTTACATCCTGAAGTACAATGTGAGGATTCTCGTGAACTTAATCCTTTTCTTATAGTCCTGGCTTGCTTTTGCAGAATGGATATTTTATAGATCTTTACTGGCGAGCACTAAACATTTTGATTTCCATTGCTGCAGCGTGATGTTGTTGCGTCACATTTAGACAGTGGAAAACCCGTAGATGAGGAAGGTGTTGAAGATGCATTTGAGCTCCTTCATGAAATGAATGAACGTGTAAGGACAGGTATCTGGGTTGGGGATTGCTTTATCTACAACAATTCCTCTTGGAGACTTAATTACTGTGTTGGCGGAGAGGTATTAGCTCTACTCATATCCCTCCTATGATTGAAAAAGAATTGCATTTTTGTTACTTAAATACAAGAATCATATGAAACCTATTGATTCAACATTATGGATTCAGGTAACTACAATGTTCCATTTAGACCGCCCTATGTACTTGTTGGGATATCTTGCAAACCAAAGTCGGGTTTATTTGATTGACAAAGAATTTAAGTAAGTGGACTGTTTGTTTCAATTATTTAAAGTATCAAATTGCAGTAATCTTAACTCTTTCTTTTTATTGATTGTTTCCCTCAGTGTTGTGGGATACACACTGCTTTTAAGCTTGATTGAGTACAAGACACTTGTGATGCGTGGTGATTTAGAAAGTGCCAGTGAACTTCTACCATCAATTCCTAAAGAGCACCATAACAGGTAGCAGTTGTATTGTGTTACATTATAAGACAATGATTAATTTATTTTCATCATGCAGAAATATGATTGATGTGTATAGGAGATGTTTTTGGTAACAGAATTGGGCTTCATGAAATTATGTATATCTAGATAATGTTCATATATGTGACATTCCTTCTATACTTTTTGTTTTGTCCAAGAAAGTGTGATATTTCAACCTGCTGGAAAATAGAAGTTAAGCATTTGTAAACTGACCAGAGAATCTTTTGATAGTCATAATTTTGTATGAATAAACATTACATTTATTCTTAACTTTGTACAGTTTTTTTACTTGTCCATTTTTTTTTTGGCAAATTTACTTATCCATCATTGATATTTGCTTGTCATGCTTATAAAATATTAATGTATTATCTTGAATGAATAACTATTGCACATTGATTTTCCCGTTACTTTGATCTAGAATTTTGTTGTGTTGGCCGTGTGGTGTTTATTCAAACTTCAGAGAACAGTTTTCAGAATCCTAATTGATATACCTGATTTTATGGTAGTGTGGCTCGATTCCTGGAATCACGAGGGATGATAGAGGATGCTCTTGAAGTGGCTACAGACCCTGACTACAGATTTGATCTAGCAATACAGCTTGGAAGATTAGAAGTTGCAAAGGTATGTTCATGTAAATTCTGTTGAGAGATATTGCGTGACTTGTAAAAGTTAACTTTGATTTCTAATTTCTCCATCTCTCTTTTCTGAGTTTGATTTGTATTTTGTATCATAATTCATAAATAATATTCGCTCTCTTTCCTCGCAGAGCATTGCAACAGAAGTGCATAGCGAGTCTAAATGGAAGCAATTGGGAGAATTGGCTATGTCTACTGGAAAGGTGTTTTCCATATGATTCTTTCGTAAATATCCATGACCTAATGTAATAAAGTGAGCGCCTTGATGATGTACTGCTGAACATGATCATGCATGTGATGAATATAGGCCTTATCGAAGCTTTTGAGATGCAAAAGACCTCAAAGGTTTTAGTCATGGCCAAATTAAGATTTGTTTGGTTGCTTGTTAGAAATTGTGGTTAGGTGCTTTGAGTTGTAAAGGCTAATTCTCGTGTATCTTTAGGATGTCAAATGTTTTATTTTTTTTGTCAAAATGAGGAATAATTCTGTAATCTGGTGGTACTTAAGGATGCTTCTTGTTGGATATTTCTCTAGTTCTGTTGTAGCTCACTGTATTTTCCATTTTGCAGTTAGAAATGGCCGAGGAATGCTTGAAGCATGCAATGGATTTGAGTGGGTTGTTACTGCTATATTCTTCTTTAGGAGATGCTGAAGGAATTTCAAAACTTGCAATCCTTGCTAAGGAGCAAGGGAAGAACAATGTCGCATTCCTTTGCTTATTTATGTTGGGTAAACTTGAAGACTGCCTTCAACTATTGATAGAAAGGTAATCTTCTAGATTTCCGACATTACTGGAAGGGTGGGGGGATTGACTAGACTGCAATTATATTTGTAGCTGACTTATGCTTTTTGCAGCAATCGGATTCCAGAGGCAGCTTTAATGGCTCGATCTTATCTCCCAAGTAAGGTCTCAGAGATAGTGGCAATTTGGAGAAAAGATCTCAATAAGGTAATATCTTGTTCAGATATATGTTATTTGCTCATGATGGAACTTCCTCATTTATTTTACTTCCATGATATTGTGGGACTGCAGACCCTTTACAGTCCAACAAAAAAAAATGCCGAATTTTCCTTCAGGACCTAAGAGTACACACTAATTCAATTATATTTAGATTCAATATTTTATCATTAAAAAATAAATTATTGTCAAGAGCTAAGATCCTCTGTGACTAAAAAGAATATCCTGACCCAATATTGTGTGTAGGAATTTTCATCCTCACTCAATTGTCTTCTTTGGTTAGTCTTATCATGTCTATAAATGGCTCGTGGATTCAAGAGAGTATATTTGAGTGCAGGTTAATCCCAAAGCTGCCGAATCATTGGCTGATCCTGAGGAATATCCAAATTTGTTTGAAGACTGGCAAGTTGCACTTGCTGTTGAATCTAAAGCTGCAGAAACAATGTCAGTGTGGAGAATGCTTATTTTCTTGCATGTATCTTACTGCTTTGACAGTTTGTGTGCTGGTCTTCTGTATACAAAACACCTCTTAGAAATGTTTGCTAACCTATAATTTTGTTTTTTTTTAGTAATGTATACCCTCCAGCAGAGCAGTACGTCAACCATGCTGGCAAATCACATGTTACCCTTGTTGAAGCTTTCAGAAACATGCAGATTGAAGAAGAGGAACCTCTCGAGAATGGAGACTCTAATCAGGAGGTATACTAAATATATAGGGCAAACAAACACCACAAATAATAGGTTGCAAAAAAATTAATTAATTACCTAATATTATGTTTTGTTTTTCTTTACTGAAAGAATAATCACAGTAGATTGTTTGTTGTGGTGTTAGCTTGTTGGTTTATTTTGTTGTCCTTTTGTTGCAGTTGACTGAACAAAATGAAGAAGAACACTACACAGAGGAACAGAATGTAGAGGAAGGAAGCCAGGAGGAACAGCATGAAGAGGAAGGAAGCCAGGAGGAGGCTGTTGTTGTGGATGCCGAATCAACAGATGGTGCAGTACTCGTTAACGGTAACGAGGCTGACGAAGAGTGGGGTACGAATAATGAAGGAGCCCCGTCAGCCTAAAAGCAATTGGTTGGGGTGGTGTGAAAATCGAAATTTTTTCTCTGGTGATTAATTGTTTCTGCAAGTGCCATTTCTAACTCCCGTTTGACAACCTGTTTTTTACTCTAACTTCTTATACCACCTGAGTCTTACCAATTTTGACTGCTTGCAATTTTTAGTATATTGGGTGTTTAGTTGTTTACTGCCATTAGGCTGTATGTTTGGGAATGAGGGGGGAAATTTTCAAATAATGTCCACTGACAATAGTGAATAATTGACTAAATGTCATGACTATATTTTCCCCATGAATTTAGTGACTATTGGGCTTGGGAGTTTGTAACACTTTATTACTTGTCTCTAACTAATTTAAATATTGGATTAATTAATGCAAAATGTTTCTTGTATAACTTGTTCTTGCATAATATGGTTATGAACTTGAGGTATCTTCAATGATTTCTGATGTACATTATTTTCTTAAAGTTAAAATTACTAATTGATCTTGGTTTAATTGCTCACTAGGCCCTTGTAAATATAAAGGTCGTATGTATCTGACTTGCTGAATTCGCGTTTGACAACCTTTTATTTTTAATTGCATCGTTTATTTACTTTGCAAATTTATTGCTGAGATTATGTACTTTTACCATATAGGTGAACTCAATTGTGAATGCCACCTCTAAGCTGTTTCCTTTTTAATTTTGGTTGATTAGTTTGTCCTAAAATATTCATCTTTGTTGACAGTGCTTGCACCACATCACTAGGTCCCAACAAGACGGTCGGTTCCAGCTTCTGGGATATTTATCTGAGGTTTGGATAACCCTTCCATATTGCATTGTATTCAACATTAATTATTTCCGCTAGCAAAATGAGGTCATCAATATGTAACCAAATAAGTTTTTGTTATTATCATGTGCAGATAAACTATTTTTTTGACAACGTTGTTAATTAAAGACCGAGTCTCTGTTTGTGTATCGTCTGCATATATCATCATAAATTTAGTGTGCTAGTAGTTTCATTTTCTTTTTATTTTAAAAATGCAGGCCTCCTCAAAGAGCTATGAAGGGATTCTGCGGACTGGTTGTTTCTGTTTCCTGGTGTTGTGGTTTTTGTAGTGCCCTGAATTTTGTCATTTTGCATGCGGTATAACAAATATCCCCTTAGGGTCGGTTACAATTTACTAGAGTTTATAGCACATTCTTTTGGGGCTATTACCTCAATGTATCCGTGCCATTGTGAATGTAGAAAAGTTGAACCAGAGATTGGTGTCTTTTTAAATTTTACATAGTTATTTTATTTTATTTTTGACTTTTTTTTTTTAAAAAAATCTATATATTTTCTTGGATTGTAAACAACTAAACATGGACGATTAATAGAGAAAATAATGATTCTTCTCCAAGGCTGCTTATGTTGACAAGGCGCTCTCAATTTTTGTGGTTCATAGTAACATCTCATCCATTAATCTCATCCAACGGTAAGAATTGTTGTCGTGAAGGCCGCTGCCGAGGTACCGGACTCCTCCATCCCCTCCCTCTCTTCCATTCCAAACCCTAAAACCTAATTCTGAAAAAGGAAACAAAATCAATTAAGATCAATCAGAGTAAATCAAAATAAATGAACGATTTTAAAATTTCTCAATAAATAACAAATGAAATTCACAGTATAGGAGGGAAAAAAATTAAGAAATCACCTAAAAGACTAGTGGTTTCACATAGAAACCCTAATCAGCTAAACAATGGTCTGAACTTCTTCTAAGCAAGAAAACAAGAGTAGAAGCAGTAGGAGGAGGTGACATAGTAGCAGGAGTAGTAAGCAATTTTCAGAAACTTTTAAGCCAGGTTTGCCCCAATAAACTATTAGATCTTGTAGAAAATGCATCCTGAAACTGTTTTTTTTATCTTAACTACTTGAAGATAAGGAACCAGTAAATAAGAACCTGATTTTTCCGATCACCGCTGACGGCAATCGCCACCAGCAAAAGCAGCCACCCCCTCCGTTTGCATTCGAACACCAAATGCCGCTTTACGCTCCACCTTCGGTACCGTATCCGATTACCTCGCCGCCAAATGCCGCCGTGCGTTCAAACACCGACAAATTAAAAGCATAAGGGCGTGTTTGGTAGGGAGTTTTGGGAGTGGAGGACTTAGTTTTCAATTCTAAATTGAATAAGCTATCAAATCTCAATAAGTATAAATAAAATGTGACTAAAATTGTTATATTGTTATCTATCATGTTATTCTTTTACTTTTTTAAAATCTCAAATACATATTAAAATATAGATTAATTTTTTCTAAGTCATCCCATCCCCTCCCCTCCCCTCCCCTCCAAAATCTTCTCCCAAATATACCCTAAGAGTCTGTTTGTTATAGTTATTTTTGAAAAATAATCACTTCTTTATAAAATTAATCAATGCGTAAAAATATATATGATATGAAAAATATTTGCAACTTGTAAAATCACAAAAAATGAGGAAATAAATGGATCTTTTCTGTAGTGTTTGTTACTTAGTCTATATCTGTTCATGTTGGCTTCTATACATGAAATACGACTGTACTTTCTTTCTCATTTTTGTTTTTGTTTTTGTTTTTGCTTGTTTCATAGCTATTGTGGGCGTGAAAAGAAAAATGAACTCAACTGCTTCTGCAAGCGCTAATCAATTCTCTCCACACAATTGATTTTGTTATAGTTACTTGATTTTACTTGATTATGGTATATAGCTATCAACATTATTAACTATAATAATTTTGAACTGATCCCCTTAACCTCATTTTCATATCTGTTCGAGTTTGGTATTAACGGAAACAGTAATTTTTCATGTAAATTTTCAATGTTTAATTTTAAGTTTTCATCTAAAATGACATCCTTTTAGCCTAGCTCTCAAACCCAATTGATTGCCAACCCATAATTTTGTCAAAACATTCATTCCATTGCACATGATTCTCTTCATATAGTCTTTAGCATTTATTATTGGCCATATTTTTGTAGATCTAGAGGCAATAGAAGTAGCACTAAAGGGAATAAGCAAAGCATATTCAATTTAGCCTTTTAGAGAGACCATGGTGTTATAATCAAGAGAAACATTAAATATTTTGTTTAACCTACTTTTTTGTACTAGTGTTATCCGAAAATAAACAAGTTTATTTGCAACTCAATGTTTAGCTAATTTTTTTTTTTGGGTGCAATTAGCTAAATTTAATTTTTTTGGTACAATTAGCTTAATTTATTTTACCAAATCAGTTTTTACCATTGTAAAATCAAACACAAATAATGCGATTGGAATATGGTGCTCTGATGAGTTTGATTTTTGTTTACGTGAAGTGACGCACTTAGTAGAATTAAAAACATGGCATTTACAGTTTCTTTAGATGGTAAACAACAAGAGGTATCACAATTTAACCTGCTATAAAGAGTTAGAGAAATACATTTGCAGTTTCTGTAATGAATGTATTTTTCATTAATTTTTAGTTTTTTTTATAGGCAATGTTTGTGGTTGTGGGGAAGGAAGAAGGTTAGTTTTCCGGTTTTGAATCTGAGTTTGCACTTCTTTGTTCCACTCCTTTGTTCCACTCCTTTGTTATCATTTAGCTCGTCAATTGAATTACTTATTTGATTTGAAATTCATTAGTTTTTAGTGAATTCAGACGATTTGTTAATGCTCACGTGGCGAAATACGCTGAAATAAGGCTCGTTTGGATAAACAACTTAATTCAGTTCTTATGACATAAGCGCTTATCGTATAAGAGCTTATGCATAAGCTGTTTTTATAAAACAGGATAAATAATGTTAAATTATTTTTTTTTAAGCTATAAACTGTTTTCATAAGCTATTCTAATGAGCTTATATAAATGAGTTAAAAACAGCTTATGAACATGTCATAAGTTATTTTCATAAGTTCTCACAAATAATCTCGTAAATGCTTACATAAGTAGATAAACTCAAATAAGCCGAACTAAATAGGCGCATCGTACATATTCTCAGTTTGTAAAAGTAATAATTATATATTCCATTTGTGTAAAATTTTAAACAATTAAGAGATGGTAAGTGCAAAAAACAAATAAGAAAATTATGTTTATTTATTTTAAAAATAGGAAAATGAAAAAAACAAAAACAAAAACAAAAAACCACAAAAGCTAATCTCATTTAAAACACCCCTGGTGACCCTTTGATTGATCAGACGGTGAGAATGTTTTGGTGAGAGAAAGTCTAATATGAGACCCACCCACCGACGACGGTACAGAATGCACTATGCTGCAGTGTGTGTGAAAGAAACTGAGAAAGATCACACGTGTACAACGCACGTGGTATCAATCAACTTGGCTCAGACTCAGATGAGTTACTCTCTCTGATTTGATTTCTCTCATTTAAAACCCCTGAATTGAATTGAATTGAAGTGAAGGCAATCAATCAATCGTCACTCCCACACAGTGTCAACTCATTTTCTCTCTCTTTCTTTCTTTCTACGCTGAACCTTGTTTCGTTGACTCACTCGAAGTTAACGAAAAGCGCTCACTCTTGTGAACTGAAGGATCAATAGAACTTCAAGAATGAAACACAGATCTTCAACTCACAGTTATATAATGTAATGCTTCCTATTCTTTACTTTCAATTACATTTTTGCTTAGTAATCACTTTCTTGCTTGATTAATTTACGAGTTTCTTTTTCTGGTTAGCACTATATATAGAACCAATTCTGTTTCTTTATAATTGAATTTGAATAATCCAATCTTTCTTCATGGATTTCTATTTTGGTACGAACACTAATTAAACTGCTCTATCAGTAACAAGAAAACAAATTCTTGAAGCACAATTTTTTTTTTTTTTGGCTTGCTTCTGATTGAGTAATCAAATCTTCTGATTCATGTGGTATATTCAGAAAACTGTTCGTGCTTGAAGCATTATAGGAGTATTTTTGGTGAATTTGGACAAAGGAATCATTTCTGGAAGGAAAGGGGATATAGGTAGGGTCAAGTTTCTTTAGTGACTGATATATGATAGTTAAGGAAAGGAATCTAATGGAGGAAACCGATAATAATAGAGGGGAATTTCAGTCTGGTTTAGCTAAACTCTCTACATTGAGGTCAGGTAGCAGTTTTAAGTCTACGCTATCGGGAAGATCATCCCCGCGAAATTCACCTTCATTTCGAAGACTAAATACTAGTAGAACACCAAGAAAAGAAGGAAGGGGTGGTGGTGGTGGTTCGCAGTGGTTCCGGAGCAATCGTGTACTGTTATGGTTGCTTCTAATTACCCTTTGGGCTTATCTTGGATTTTTTGTTCAGTCTAGGTGGGCACATAGTGATAAGAAGGAGGAATTTTCGGGATTTGGAACTGGGCCAAGAAATACTGACTCGGATGCTGAATCGAGTCGTCGTGATTTACTTGCTAGTGATGATTTCTTGCCTGTTAATAACGAGACTGTTAGAAATGATGTAGGGATTGGTAAAACAATAAATGTTGTTTTGGCGAAGAAACAAAATGAAGATGATGCTCCATCTCGTCCTAAAGCTGGCTCAAAGAGGAAGAGCAAACGACCAATACGTAAAGCTCGTGGTAAGCGTAAACCAGCAGTGGAAATTAATAATAGTGATATAGAGGAGCAGGAACCAGAAATTCCTAAAACCAATAGTACATATGGATTGCTTGTTGGTCCATTTGGCTCATTAGAGGATAGGATTCTGGAATGGAGTCCTCAGCAACGTTCTGGGACATGTAACAGGAAGGGGGACTTTGCACGTCTTGTTTGGTCCAGGAGATTTATCTTGATATTCCATGAGCTTTCCATGACTGGTGCTCCGCTTTCAATGATGGAGTTGGCAACAGAGCTTTTGAGCTGTGGGGCAACTGTTTCAGCTATTGTTCTTAGCAGGAAGGGTGGTTTGATGTCGGAGCTTAATAGAAGACGAATCAAGGTGGTTGACGACAAAGCAGATCTCAGCTTCAAAACTGCAATGAAGGCTGATCTTGTCATTGCTGGTTCAGCTGTCTGTGCATCATGGATTGGTAAGAACAGATTGGTTTATATTTCCTTATATCTGATTGTAGTTTTTGCTGTCAGAAAGTCAAAGTTTATATACTACAAATAAATGCTCTTTTCATACATTGTATCTTTTAACTATGCAGTATCGAAATTGATTCAAGCACTAAATCAGAAGGATGTGCTTATTAGTTGTTGCTCATTGAAGTTATAGTTATCACAATGGAAAGATTAAAATTATTTAATATGCCTAGTCCTCTGAACACACATTGCAAGAATGTAAAAGGCTTGTTTCCACATTCTCATGCCAATTCTATAGTTACTGGTCTAGGACTTTTACTTCAAAACACGTCATACATCATAAAGTGTCTCATTAAATGGCAGTGACAGTGGATCCTCATCATGCCTAGCTTCTCTTGCACATAGGCATAAACTTGTAGTCTTTTAGTCATTCAAACCATTGAAAATTGATATAACAAATGAATTTGATCATTCATGGAGGTATGCGTATTACTTAATTTTTGAATTGGAGCCTTGAGCCTTCTACGGTCTACCACTATCTAGTTGAAAAACTTGGTATATATCGTGGTAGTCTATCGTTGTTGATTACTTGGTTGAATTATAATTATCATTTATCAACCTTTTATTTTATTATTGTTTTCATAGATAGTTTAGTTGCTACTGAATTTACTCATAATCCTGAAGGACCCCAAGTTATGCCTCTATTGTATATGTAGTTGTACAGACCCGTTGTAAAATAATTATACAATCATTTAGATATTCGAGTACATCTTGTCACGGTGAGTTTGTAGTTTCTCTCTTCTACATTTCTAAGTGAAAAAACCTGTCTTCTCTTATGTGTCCAGAACAATATATTGAACGCTTTCCTGCTGGTGCGAGCCAAGTTGCTTGGTGGATTATGGAAAACCGACGAGAGTATTTTGACCGTTCAAAGGGTGTCTTGCACAGAGTAAAGCTGCTGGTTTTTCTTTCTGAATCACAATCTAAACAATGGCAAAAATGGTGTGAAGAAGAAAGCATAAAGCTGAGATACCACCCTGAAATTGTTCCATTATCTGTTAACGATGAACTGGCATTTGTAGCTGGCATTCCTTCTACACTTAACACTCCTTCCTTTAATACTGAGAAAATGATTGAGAAAAAGCAGTTGTTGCGAGAATCTGTCCGAAAAGAAATGGGCTTAACTGATGATGATATGCTTGTGATGTCTCTAAGTAGCATCAACCCTGGAAAGGGCCAGCTATTACTTCTTGAATCAGCAATCTCAGTAGTAGAACATGGACAGTTGCAAGATGATAAGAAAATAAAAAAATCATCAAATATAAAGGAGGGCCGATCTATCCTGGGTAGAAGACATCGTATTAGAAAATTGTTACCATTGTTGAAGGATGGCAAAGTAGCTTTGAATGATACCTCAAGCAATTCCTTAAGCAGGTTACTTGAATCTGTAAATACAGTATTATAACCTATAGTTGTGTGATATCTAATTTTTACTGATTGCACTGATTTTGTAAACTTTGACATTCACAGTAGGAAGCAAGTGTTGCATAATAACAAAGGTGCAATGCAACAATCTCTCAAAGTTCTTATTGGTTCTGTTGGATCTAAAAGTAACAAGGTGGATTATGTCAAATCCCTCCTAAGTTTCTTAGCACAGCATCCAAACACATCAAAAACAGTTTTGTGGACTCCATCCACTACACGGGTTGCGTCACTCTACTCTGCTGCAGATGTTTATGTTATAAACTCTCAGGTAGGTCACATTTAAATTATTAAATTAGGCAAAAATGCTTATGGGTTTATAAATTATATGTATAGATGCAATGCTTATATATAGGTATTAATTTGTTATGGCTCATTATTAGTATATGCATTTATTTATCAATCTAGTTTACACCTGACATCCATATAGCTCAAAACAAAGATATTGTAAATGGCAAAATTGTTTCATCATGTTGGAAATATTATTATGACATTGTGTTATCTGTTGATAGAAAGATGAAATATATTACTTTTTTTTGTGATTCGGACTCTCGTCATATTATCTTGAAGACTTCAAGTTCTTACTTTGTCCTATTTCTAGAATATCACCACCTATATTTACCTTGAAGACTCTCTATGTTACTTTAAGATGTTTGAAATTTCATTTAACCTATGGAATGATCTTTATCAGTATAAGATAATATTCTCAAATGTGTGAAGCTGTTGCTAATTATCAAAATGGTGAACAGGGAGTTGGAGAAACATTTGGACGGGTGACTATAGAAGCTATGGCATTTGGTCTTCCGGTATGACTGCCAGCTTGCTTTTCTCTTGTCTTCTATCTCATGCAATGACATATTTTATGAGCTTCATTCTTGAGTTTTGATAATTGTTACTGAAAAAGCATCGGCATGTAACACATAAGACTGAAAGGCATTGCCTCTGGTAGCAACTTGGTTCTAGTTATAAAGAAACTGAGATGGGGAATGGATCTAGTGTAGGGCTAATTATCTCCCCTCACTTCTAAAACTAGGAAAACATAGGTGGTTTTTAAATAACATTTATGTAAAAGGTGAACTCTTCATGATTTCACTTCACGAGTTCACGTAGACTCTCGAGTTTTATAATTGAATGGTATGTATAGTGTATTGTGTGTTGTTGAATTTAGAAATGAATGATGAGATGTGTTGTATTCTAAATGATCATATGGATGCAGGTTCTTGGAACGGATGCCGGGGGAACGCAGGAAATCATTCAGCACAATGTGACAGGTCTTCTTCATCCTGTTGGACATGCAGGGAATGAAGTCCTTGCAAAGAATATTCGGTTTTTACTTGAAAGCCAGTCGACAAGGAAGCAAATGGGGGTGGAAGGAAGAAAGAAGGTGGAGAAGATGTATTTGAAGCAACACATGTATAAGAAATTTGTTGAGGTTATTGTTAGGTGCATGAGAAGCAAATAAGCGCTTGCATTGTACTACTTTTCATTCTTTTCTTCTTTTTAATGGGATTCACTCATTCACAGTTCAAAATCTCTGTCTGAGACTGCTGGGTATTTCTGTGTGCCAATTTATGACCAGCTCCTCTATTTCCTTTCTTGAAAAGCAACATTCGTTAGTGTTTGAGTGCAAATCAATAGTTCCCCGATCCCCTTTAAAATTCACAAGTCATTAATTAGTATTTTGTAAAATATTTTTTAGTTAAAATATCTTCTATTGTTAGTATTTTGTAAAATATCTTATTGTTAGTTAAAGAATTTTAAATATTGATTAAAGAAAAAAGTTAAAAGAGAAATATCTTTATCCGTTTGAACTAGTTTACTAATTAATAATCATTTTATTTAGTTTTAGATGAATATATATATCTAAAAACACTTCAAAGCAGTTGGTTACTTTAAAACCAACAAATTAGTGATCATTTTCTTTGTTGATATTTTGTCATATGGCTCCTTATCGTTTCAAGAGAACTGTCTTCTTTTGCCACCACCAATGGTCAAGCAAACCTTTTTAATATGATAAAAATGCATTTGACTAAATCTCTGAAGATATTCCCATGCATCATCATCCAAGTCCTCCCTATAAGTTCAAAAATACAGAACTACAAGAACAAAGGATTGATTAGCATATAGGTGTTAGTTAATATTTGATATTTATATATAGTTGTTATAATTAACATGTCACGCATTTGGAAATTCATAGTAGGACTGAAGGCAGCGTTTTTTATGGTGATGGTTCAAGTTGTTTATGCAGTGGTTAGTATATTGTACAAACTGGTTGCAAATGATGGGATGAGTTTGAGTGTACTTGTAGCTTATCGCTACCTCTGTGCATCTATCTTCATGCTTCCTCTTGCCTACTTCGCCGAAAGGTCCCATGTCTTTTTTTTTTTTTTTTTTTTTTTTTCTTATTAATTACTTAAATCAATGATTTATGACTTATATAATACAAATAAATCATAGTTATACCTTGTAAAACTCAATTTGTTCTATCTACATTGATCCATATATCTCATAGATAGAAGGTTCGGAACTATATTTTTGAACTGGTTCAGAAGTATAATTCCAAACCAAACAGACACCTCCATTTGCAATATTTTTAATTGGTACGGAAATATGCTTCTGAACCGATTCGAAAGTACATTTCCGAACCAAGCCAAAATGCAGTGTGGGTGATTCGTTTCATTCACGTGAGAGTATTTTTGGAATTTTTTAGGGTTGGGGTGTCAAGTGAGTGGGGGGAGAGTTGTAAAAAGTATGGGTCAACCTAAAAAGGCAACAGGCCACAAGTCAGGCAGGAGCCTTAGATTTTTTAAACATGGCATGCTTGGACACTGTAAATTGTAGTTCGGCCCAATCTATTCACACCTTTCTTATTCACAAGGAACTTTTTTGTCCAAAAGAGTAAAAAAAATTGGTTTTGACCATTGTTGGTTACCCACGGAGTGCCCCAACATTTTCAATGGAAAATTAATCTCTGCTCGTGTTTATGATCAAATCTCGGACTATTCAACATCGAGTTTGTCCACTGCAGAAACTGAACCCAGGAGCACCGGGTCGACTCCCCGTGTCTCAGGGTAGATTAAGTCCGGGGAGGACTCTGGCCGATTGACTCCGTGTCTCAGTAGATTAAGTCATTTGAAATTTAACTGTGTTAGTTTCCAAAATAGTATTTTAGTTTTGTATTTTACTACATTTTACATATATTAAAGGCTTTAGTTTTTTTTTCTCTTTTTTTGTTAACATTTTTTGTCCCAAAAAAAAAAGATTTTGTTTAGTTTTTATTGAAATAAATGAGTAAGGCTTTACTAAAAGTAAAAAAAAAATTAAGAGTCTAATTGTTATACACAATCGTTATAAGGTTTGTTTACAACCACACATCATGATTTGAATGACTTTTCAAATAACTAGAAGAATAGTTGAAATTTTTAGTGACATGACAAATTGTGATTAGTTGATATGTAAAAACACTATACATTGTTGGTGTATATAAATTAAATAATTTAGGAATTAATTTTTTCACTCTTTCGTAATGATGGATTTAGGCACTCTTTCTTTTTCACACATACATATAGTGCACAAAAGTATAAGATATTTCAATCAACACAACACATTTAACGACATGGATTTATGTTTCCACAGGAAGAGCAAGCCAAAGATCACAGCAGAAGTTCTCTTTCAAGCATTTCTTTGTGGATTATTTGGGTAAATTGAATCTATATTTTTTATGTATAATAATAAATCTTTATCTAACTAATTAATGACGCGTCAGACTATTATAGATCGATAATGTAAAACATTTATAACATACATGTTGTGTATATAAATTAAACTCTTACTAAATTTGTAACATTAGGGCAAGCTTACAACAAAATTTTTACATAGAAGCGGTGGCAATAGCCGGGGCAACATATGCTACAGTGATGTACAACCTCATTCCGGGTGCTACTTTTATCTTAGCCGTCTGTTTTGGGTAGGTCCCATCTTCTCCCCATCTGAAAGTTTTTATTTTTATTTAATTATTATTTTTATTAATCAATATTTTTCTTAGATTGGAAAGGTTGAACATTGGAACAATATCAGGGAATGCCAAGGTTTTTGGCACTTTAATTGGAATTAGTGGAGCCATGATTCTCACCTTCTATAAGAGCATTGAGATTCACCTATGGTCTACTCATCTCAACCTATTGAAACATGTACCACAACCACCACAAAATGTGTCTACTACCAATAATATTTTGGGCTCTTCTCTTTCATTGGGAACTTGTTTATCATATTCAACATGGTTGATAATTCAGGTCACACTCACACCTTCACTTCTTGTAAAAACTTAGCAACATGCATGGAAGTGTAAATTTTAAACATATTTCTATTTTTTTTTGTTAATGGTAGGCTAAAATGAGTGAGAAATTTCCTTGGCATTATACAAGTGCAGCTTTGATGTCATTGATGGCCTTTATTCAATCTATTATATTTGCTTTATTTATGGAAAGAGATGATTGGAGTCAATGGAAGCTTGGTTGGAATATCAGACTTTTCACTGCAGTTTTTTCGGTAAGACACTTCATCTACACCTAAAAGTTCTTAGGTTCAAGTTATTGTTGACATGCTTTTGGAAAAATATTAATTTGTATTATTAGGGTGTTATGGCCTCTGGAATAGCTTGGGTTCTCATTACATGGTGTGTTAGATTAAAAGGTCCTCTTTATGCTTCAACTTTCCACCCCCTCTTCCTTGTTCTAGTGGCCATTGCTGGATCTCTATTGTTAGATGAAAAGCTCTATTTAGGAAGGTACAAACATTTAATTTATATTATTATTAAGTTTCATGCTTCTATGTTGGAATTAACTTATATTACTACTTTTTTTGTCCTAAATTACAGTGTAATAGGATCGTTGATGATTGTGGTCGGACTATACAATGTCTTGTGGGGTAAAGATAAAGAATTGAAGAGAATTGTAAATAAGCAAGAAACAAAAAACTTGCTCGAAGTTGAACAACCATTGGAGATAATTACCACAAAGCATGTAGATGGTGAAAGCAGCAAAGTAATCAAAATCGAATCGAAAATTGAACTTACAGAGGAAGTGACTCAAGGTTTATCTCGACCTGACCAAAGATAATTAAATAAATAGTTAGGTTAAATATGTTTTTAGTCTCCGTAAAATAGTATAAGATTATCATTTTTAGTCCTCATTAAAAGATTAAAAGATTTCTTCATCACATACACTTATATCTTTGTTTGCACTTTTAGTCTCTGACTTGACTTAAAAGGTGAGAGACTTGTCATCATAGATAGTCATTAAAAAATGGTGATTAAAAAAGGAGTGGTGCTTAATTAGCCAGCTAATCATCAGTTTAATTTAATGTTATAGGACCCTCAATGAGGCCTTAGTTAGTGCTATGAATACCCCAACACGATGGATCAACAATAACAAAACTTTGATAGACCCTACGTACAGTACAAGCCCTGGGAAAATTAAAAATGTGGGCACCCCTAAAGTAAATATCATCTTCACTATAGTTGGAGGATTCTCAGGTAGAGGAGTTTCAAGATCTCCTAGAACTAGAAAGAGCCTTTATCCCTTCAAGAGCATTCCCCCATTAAACTAAATTTACTAGTGCTGGCTTTGAGGTTGGTTAAACCTCATTGGGATGACCTCGTTGGTAAATGTGTCATTGATTTCAACATCAAGCGAGTCTTTTGGAAGGAGGAAGTTGTTGGGGGAAACCGCACACATCAAACGATTAATCCACGCGTCCAAGGATCTTTGAGGGAAAATAGATGAACACACTACAAGAATAAAGGAGAGAAGAAGACACAAGCAACTTGCGTGGTTCAGCACCTCTTGCCTACGTCCACGAGAACATCTCAATATAATTCATTCATCTTCTCAAATATGATTACAATAATTTGTAACCCACCCCAATATGTGTATCACCCTACAATACTCTTCTTACTCTAAGAGTTACAAGGACTGATCACATTCACATCTCACACAACAAATAATCATCAGCACTCTCCTCTTCTTAGGACCTGGCTGAAGATTCTTCAACTCTCTACATTGATTACCCATGGTGGGGGATGCTTCACATCTTCACAAGTCTCACTTCTAAAGAGATGAAACTCATACGAATTTTTATCAATTATAAAATGAGTATTGGAACAAGAGTGTTACTTATACATGAAACTCAAGAAAACTTGGCTAAACCCAACGTCGACTTTGCCCCAATTTCGTTGTCGGACGTGCATGCCATTACTGAAGGTGAAGGATGGATGCAACCCATCCGCAACTACATTGAATCTGGTATTGAACCAGTTGATGCCAAGGAAGCCACAGCTGTCTGACGAAAGGCGGCTTCTTACTCCGTAGTAGATGGCAAGTTATTTAGACGAGGCTTCTCCTCACTCTTGTTAAAATGTGTTGAAGGGGAAGAGGCGTAGTATGTACTCATAGAAATTCACGAGGGCATCTGTGGTCAACACCTAGGAGCTCGGGCGCTGACAAAGAAGGCCCTCAAGGCCGGATACTACTGTCCCATGGTGAAAGATGCCGCCGACCTAGTAAGAAAGTGTGACACCTGCCAACGATACGCCGATGTCCATAACGCACCTCCGGCCGAGCTAACTTCTTTATCGGCACCATGGTCATTCTCCCAGTGGGGAATAGATCTCCTCGGCCCCTTTCCAATGTCCCGGGGCGGAGTCAAATATCTTGTAGTGGCGATCGACTATTTCACCAAGTGGATTGAGTTTGAGTGTGCTTGTGGCTTATCGCATCCTACTTGAATCAATTATAATTTGGTCGCAAATGATGGGGGATGAGTTTGAGTGTGCTTGTGGCTTATCGCTTCCTATTTGCATCTATCTATCTTCAATTCTTCACGGTTCCTCTTGCCTACTTTGACGAAAGGCTCCATGTCTTTTTTTTTTCCTCCTATTAAATCAATGATGATATATGACTTAAATGATACAAATAAATCATAATTTTACCTTGTAAAGCTCAATGTGTTCTATCTATATTGATCCATATGTCTCATGAGTCATGTCTTTAGTGATATTGGTTTTAATTTTCATTTTTTTAGTTTATTGTAAATAGAACGTAACTTCTTTGATCTATTAGTTTGTTAGTTTATTTAAAGGTAGGTCAGGTGAATTTAGTTAAATACACTAATTTCAGAGTCTGACTTAGAGTAATAAGGAATTCATTAGTAATTGTTACTAAATAGGTATAATAGTCATTTTCTCATCAATAAAAAAATTCAATAACCACATAAACACTAAATTGTGGTTAGTATGTACTAACCATTAGATAGTTGTATAATGATTACCGAATAATTTAGTAATTGTTACTAAGAAATTCAATAGTATCATAAGTTTTTGCCCTAATTTGAAATAGGTCTTTAAATAGGTTAATTGGTCTTTTTTTTGTCAATTATTAATTGGTCATATTGGACTTTTAAAGGCAACAAACCTAAAAAGGCCGCTGGCCACAAGCCAGACACGAGCCTTAAACTTTTTGGCTATTGCTTTTCCCACACCCCTCCTACTTAAAACACACCCCACAAGGGTGCGAAAAGACCAAAAGGGCCAGCCAAAACCTTTTTTTTTCACGAAATTTCACCTGTTCGAACACGGGCCTTCGAACAGGTTCGAATGACATCGTTCGAGTGTGTTAAATTTTGACTTCACACTCTCTTTGGGCGTTTTTTACCTGTTCGCATGAGGTCATGCGAACGTTCGAACGACATCGTTCGAGTGTGTTAAATATTGACTTCACACCCTTTTGTGCGTAATTTCACCTGTTCGAACGAGGTCATTCGAACGTGTTCGAACAAGGTCGTTCGAACGTGTTCGAACAAGGTCGTTCGAACCGTCTTTAAACACGTCCTCATGGCGTTTCACGCGAGGTTATTTTTGGAATAAAATTTGTTAAGGGGTGTGAAAGAGTAGGAAGGGGTGTGGGAAAAGTAAACGCCAACTTTTTAAGCATGACATACTTGAACACCGTAAAGTATAGCTCGGTCCAATCTATTAACACCTTTCTTATTCGGAAGAAACTTTTTCGTCCAAAAGAGTACTTTTCTTTTTTGGTTTGAACCATTGATGGCTACTCATAGAATGTCTCAATATTTTCAACGAAAAACTAATCTCTGCTCGTGTTCAGGATCAAATTTTGCACTAGTCAACATCAAGTTTGTCCACTACGGGAATCGAACTCGAGAGCACCGGATCGACCTCCATATTCCAGAATAGATTAAACCACTGAGCTAACTGCGTTGGTTTCCAAAAGAGTAATTTAGTTTTGTATTTTACTACATTTTACATATATTAAAGGCTTTAGTTTTTTTCCCTTTTTTTCTAACATATGAATTCATTTACATTTTTGTCCAAAAAAAAGATTTTGTTTACTTTTTATTGAAATAAATAAGTAAGGTTTTACTAAAAGTAAAAAAAATTAAGAGTCTAATTGTTATATATGATCGCTATAAAGTTTGTTTACACCAACCACCAACCACACATCATGATGTTGATGACTTTTCAAATAACTAGAAGAATAGTGGACATTTTTAGTAACATGACAAATTGTGATTAGTTGATAGTGTAAAAAAATATACATTATCGGTGTGTATAAATTAAATCCAAAAATTTAATAATTTAGGAATAAATTTTTTCACTCTTTCGTAATGATGGATTTAGGTACTCTTTCTTTGTATATGATATTTCAATCAAGAGGGCACAATTGACTGACATGGATTTACGTTTCCACAGGAAGAGCAAGCCAAAGATCACAACGGAAGTTCTCTTTCAAGCATTTCTTTGTGGATTATTTGGGTAAATTGAATCTATAAAATATATACGTATACTATAATTAATTCTTACAGATCCTACAAACTCATTTTCTAGTCCGTTGGATTAGAAAAGAAGGGCTCTCAAGAGTTTCTTTGGAACTTTGATTATATCCAATCTACAATAAGAGTTAAGACTCTGTTTGGATTAATGCAACGAGATAAAATAGAGCAAAATAACTGGATTACTTAATTTGTAACATTAGAGCAAGCTTACAACAAAATTTGTACGTAGAAGCGATGGCAACAGCAGGGGCAATACAGGGGTTGTCTTGAGTATGGTCGAGAGAAGCAACCGCCTAGGGCTCTATTTTGTTAAGGACACCAAAAATTCTTTTATTTAGTAATATATAGATATATTTAAAAATAAAGATTTAATGTTATTATAATTATATAGAATTTGAAATCATTAGAGAAATGTTTTAACAACCGAATAAAAATCAAGTTATATAATATTAAATTCTGTAAAGACAATTTGTTATAATATTATTTCCTAATGGTTCCAGATATATAGCATGATATTAATCATTCCTGTTACCAAAAAATTCTAAATTGAAATTGTTAAAAACTTATTTGCAACTTATAATGTCACAAATTAAATTAAGTAGTCTCACTTTAGTTTTGGTTGAAAATAATTCTTAAAAAAACTTTAATTATGAACGAACTATTAATGGTTTTCAACAAAAATGCAATTAGAGTATTATTCAAATAACTACAAACTGCATCATTTTATTGGTTCGTCCCATATAATTAAAATTCTAGGATCGACTGTTTCCTAAGGCAGTGAGACTGTGAGAGAGTAGCAAAATGCATAAGAATATGCAACTTAGTATTAAGTTTCTCATGTCATAGTAAGATTTTGGTAAATTGTTTTTGACTTATCAATGTATCTTTTAATTGGCTAGTAAAAATTTTTTTAAAAAAAAAGGCATTTTTCAAGAGATTTGTAATTTCAACCAAATCAAACAAACATAGCAATATCAATCCAATATTGTCACAATTGATTCGGAAAGAGATTAAACGGAGTTTGGAGTCGAAAGGAGCGTCGAAACAGGAATTCGGGCATCGGGGACAGATTTGGGCAAATTAAACCTGGGTTATAGGGGTACACGCACGGGTCGTGCTTGATCACGCACGGGTCGTGCTGGACCTGCAGAATCACCATTTTGCTCGTTTTTGTCCCGTTTCGCTTTCCGTTCAAATCCAATTCGTTCCCCAATCCAATTCCAATCACAAAACAGATGATATATACATGTATTCAAACCAAAACATGCCAACATACAATCAATTAAAATTGTGGTTTCGTTATAAATCTCAAAACACTCAATTTTCGAAAAAAACCGTATTCGACTCGTGAAATTTCAAAAACCTTTCAAACCAAGCACACAAACAGAAATCAAAATCCCTAAACGTGAGTAAAACTCACCTTCTCGTGATGAAAATCACGAAATACCGAAACTTGGCGAAGCTCAACCGTTCAAAAACACGATTTCAACCCCAAACTTAGGTCCAAGCTCCTCCAAACCGAAATCAACAGCTCCTACACTTCCCCTATGCCTTCAATCGATTCCAATCTCTATTTTTTCTCCATTTGAGCTTCAAGCTTCAACAATGGTAAAACGAAAACGAGTAGAAATTAGGTGATGAAATTTACACCATTGGAAAGAGGAGGAAAAATGGGAGAGAATGGTACTAAAAGCCCTTACCTAGTGTTGAATTGAGTGAGATCTTCCCACTTCTTTCTCTCTTCTCCTTCGCCCTTCACTTCTTCTCTCTCTCTATTCTCGTTTTCTCTCTCTCGTTTTCTTTCTTTCTTTCTTTTTCTTTCCTTTTATTTCTTTTCTTCTTTCTTTGACTTTTCTTACTTCTTTCTTTTCTTATTTCTTATTTCTTAATGAAATTTGATGAAACCAGTGCCTACTTCGTAGGGAATTCAGTCTACTTTCCAACGAAATAAGAATCATTCAAAACGGAGTTCAATTGAGAACTCAAGACCTGAAAAACTGAACCTATACACAGTTTAATTTCAGAAATTTGACCTAACTTGAGACACTCATAACTTGAGCTACACGACTCCAAATTTAACGAAACCAGTGCCAAAACGACCGACGTTAAGTCTATTTTCAAAAACACTCAGAAACATAATTTTTGGACTAACCGAACAGTCCCAGTTCTAAGGAAAGATTGTATGGTAGGAAATGTAGAACACCATTGTGTTGGTGGGAAGTTGGTGAACAACAAATGTTGGGACCCGATTTGGTCCATGAAACTACTGAAAAGATCCGACAAATCCGAGAAAGATTGAAAGTAGCTCAGAGTCGACAAAAGAGTTATGTGAATAAAAGGAGAAGACCATTGGAATTTGAAACCGGTGATCATGTTTTTCTGAGAGTCTCACCGACTATTGGTACCGGTAGAGCATTGCGGGCGAAGAAACTCAGTCCTCGGTATATTGGACCTTTCCAAATTATCGAGCGTATTGGGCTAGTGGCCTACCGTATAGCTTTACCTCCAGCATTGTCTAATCCGCATGACGTGTTTCATGTATCTCAGCTGAGAAAGTATATTCCCGATCCAAGTCAACCGTTGAGTTTTGAAGCGATTGATATTCGACCGGATTTATCCTTTCAACCTTATTCAAGTCGTATCATAGAATATGGAGAAAAAGCGCTTCGGACCAGAACAATTCCAATTGTTAAAGTAGTTTGGGATGGTTTTTCAACAGAGGAAGCTACGTGGGAGTTGGAGGACGACATGCGTGCCAGATATCCATACTTATTCTCTGAAGGTATGTTCGTTCAATTTTGAGGACAAATTTTCCAAGTTGGGGTGATTGTAACATCCCTAATTTCGTTAATTTCGAATTAGAAAATTATCGAATGTTTTATTATTCAAGTAAATAATAAGATACATTTTGGATACGAGTTTGTCTCGAAATTATAGAGTTATCGTTAAGATATAGGATTGATTTGCGATAGTGATTAAATTGTGTGAATTGAATGTGAGAGTTTTGAAAAAAAAAATAAGAATGGTGGGATTTGTGAGCCAAGGGTAATTAGGTCTTTTCTACTCAATTAGATCATGGACCCACAACATTGTTGAAAAGTCAAAGAAGAAAAGAAAGAAATAAGATCAGAGAAGAAATAAGAAATAAGAAAAGAAAAGAAAAGAAAGAAGTAAGAAAAGTCAAAGAAAGAAGAAAAGAAATAAAAGGAAAGAAAGAAAGAAACAGAGAAAGAAAACGAGAGAGAGAAACCGAGAACAGAGAGAGAGAAGAAGTGAAGGGCGAAGGAGAAGAGAGAAAGAAGTGGGAAGATCTCCCTCAATTCAACACTAGGTAAGGGGATTTTAGTACCATTCTCTCTCATTTTTCCTCCTCTTTCCAATGGTGTAAATTTCATCACTTAATTTCTACTCGTTTTCGTTTTACCATTGTTGAAGCTTGAAGCTCAAATGGAGAAAAAATACAGATTGGAATCGATTGAAGGCATAGGGGAAGTGTAGGAGCTGTTGATTTCGGTTTGGAGGAGCTTGGACCTAAGTTTGGGGTTGAAATCGTGTTTTTGAACGGTTGAGCTTCGCCAAGTTTCGGTATTTCGTGATTTTCATCACGATAGGTGAGTTTTACTCACGTTTAAAGTTTTTGATTAATTTCTTGTGTGATTGGTTTGAAGAGTTTTTAAAATTTCGCGTTTCGTAAATTTTTGAGTCGAATACGGTTTTTTCGAAAATTTCGTGTTTTGAGAATTATAACGAAACCACTATTCTAATTGATTGTATGTTGGAATGTTTGGGTCTGAATATGTGGATACATCATCTGTTTTGTGATTGAAATTGGATTGGGGAACGATTGGATTCAAACGGAAAGCGAAACGGGGCAAAAACGAGCAAAATTGAGATTCTCATTTGTCAAGCCACGACCGTCTGCATCGCCACGATCTCGGTGTCCAAATTCCGTTCGACGCGCTCCTTTTGACTCCAAACTCCCTTTAATCCCTTTTCCAATCAATTGTGACAACATTGGACTGATATTGTTATGCTTAAATGTGGTTTTAAGTCGTTTGGTTTGATGTGATTGAATTTATAAAACACTTGAAAAACCGTAAACTTAGATCACGTGTGGGAATCAATGTTTTCTGAACAAAACTGATTATGCAGGTTCCTAGGGGTAACCACATGATATAAATAGATATCACTGATTAGATTATGTTTCGGTATATGAATTATATCGAGTATAGGAGACGGCCCAATGCGGGTACTATATATAAATTATATCCAGTCGGGGTGACGACCCTGTGCTCGTTAGCATGCTAGGTGAGGGAAGTCACGAGCCCTTGACCCAGGCCCCATTTCATATATTTATGCTGCTCTTAGGATTTACGCTCCTATTGGCTATGTGGGGTTCACTCGAGCTTGCGGAGTTGGTGATGTGCTAAAACTTTTAAATGTGTATATTGTGATGTTGTCACTCGAACTTCTTTAGGTTGTTGGTGACGTGTCACAAGTGATTGTCTGTATACGTAATTCTTGTTGAATTACTAATTAATGTTTTATAAATGGACTGAGTAATAGGTAAGGAGTCGCGGTAAGACTCACTGAGATTTGTTATCTCATCCTATCAAATGTTGTTGTTTTCAGATATGCAGAGGAAGCGTAAAGCAAACAGGCATGATTAGATATTGTGGCTTGGAGATTTGTAGACATAGTAGCTTAGACTATGTTATTTAGTTTCCCTCTGTTTATTTTGGAACTTAGATTATGACTTGCTTATTAAGTTGTAAAACCTAATCTATTTACCTTGGTCTTTGGATATTGAGTATTTTGTTGTATTACTTAAGTGACACTTAAGTGCTTATGTCATTGTACTCTAAAGTACTCTAGGTTGTGAACAACTCTGTTATTGGAATCTGAGTTTGTAATATCCAATATCTGAGATAGGGATTATGTTTACTCTGATGTATGCTAAAGTTACATTTTGGTATTTCCATTATTGAGAAATATTAGGGTGTTACATTTTGGTATCAGAGCCATTCAACATTTTGGTACTTCTACTCATTTTTGACTTGTCATTGTTGAAGTTTTGGAGCTCTAGTGGAGGAAAATGGAGGTTTAGAGCTGTGGGTTTCGGTTTAGAGTTGTGGGTTTCGGTTTAGAGCTGTTGATTTCGGTTTGGAGGAGCTTGGACCTAAGTTTGGGGTTGAGATCGTGTTTTTGAACGGTTGAGCTTCGCCTCGTTTCGGTATTTCGTGATTTTCATCACGATAGGTGAGTTTTACTCACGTTTAGGGAATTTTAAATATTGTTTGTATTATGTTGAATGATTATGTGAAATTATATGTTAGTTTTTTTTTTGATAAGCAATGTCAGTTGTAACTGAGCTACCTTCTCGGGAAAACACAATAGAATTATATGTTAGTTAAAATGCTATACAAGTCACCTTATGTCTTTTATTTATTTTTTTCTTTAAAAACTACCACATTATAATTGCATGTTTTTTTTGGAAATAGAATGACATGTTTTTTTTTGCAAATAGAATTGCATGAAACGTACTAACAACTTTTACATGGAAAACACAATAGTATCGCTTAATAGCAAACATGATTGTCACATGATACTCACACATTATAACAATGCCATTTTACCTTATAAAACATTATCCAATCGCATTTTCTCCCTCGTTAACTTTCTTAGTATATCTTTTCATTCTATTCTCATTGTCTTTCATTCTATATTAAAATAAGTGTGTGACTCGTGTATTGCAGGTATATGGAATGTTTCTATTTTATTGAGAAAAATTATTTTCGAGAAACCAAATGGCATAGGGAGATCCTGACCAATTGCCATATAATGGTTGTTGAGAGAGAGATATTTCCTTGGCAGTCTAAGCGGCATATCTGCCTGCCAATATGATCCACTGCTGCAATTAATAGGTCAAAACCACATTGTGTACTTCTATGACGGTAAGCATTTACAACATGGTCACTGAGCATTGCACATGCCTCTCGAAACGAATAGGTATATGACATTTCGAGAGGCATGTGCAATGCTCAGTGACCATGTTGTAAATGCTTACCGTCATAGAAGTACACAATGTGGTTTTGACCTATTAATTGCAGCAGTGGATCATATTGGCAGGCAGATATGCCGCTTAGACTGCCAAGGAAATATCTCTCTCAACAACCATTATATGGCAATTGGTCAGGATCTCCCTATGCCATTTGGTTTCTCGAAAATAAAGGTTTCAATCAAAATTGTACGATAGAAGAGGCCGAAACAATGGCCGTTGAAGCAATTAGGCATGCTGCTCAGAACGACACGAATACCGGAGGATATGCGGATGTGTGTGGTTTGCTGGATTACAAAACTGTGTTTTAAAGATGTCGAGACATACGATAACGGAAGAGGTCGAAGATGTGGAAGATGATCAACAAATTGAAAATAACCGAAACATGGAAAATAATTAGTCATCAGATTTGGTCAGGGCTTCTCTTACGTGCAGATCTGTTCCATTATACTAAGGAAACCATGGATTTCATAGGTTACCATCGAGGGAGCGTGCTTGGTTTGTTTGGTTTCCTTTCTTTCATTCATTGTTTCTCTTTGCATTTAACAATTGATCATGTCCCTATTGTTGGGAATACCTATGTCATTTCCTTTGTGATTGTGAGTGTTATGCTTCTAAGTCTAATGTTTAGTATAAATGATAGGCTCCGCACATCTAATGGCAAGATAGCCCTTATTTGCAGTAGTGTAGTTGTGCAGCTTAAACTTGAACTTACTGGGAATACCAATTTCATTTTCCTTTGTGGTTTTGAGTGCTGTTGTATCCTATGTTGCCGTTTCTTTTAGGAATACCACTTTTGCTTGTTTCTAACATTTATTTTTTTTGAATGAAGAATGAGATGTTGCAGTGAGAGAAGAATATAATTTATGGAAAATGGAATGAATGAAGATGTAGATGATTAGAATTTTTGTCCCTAATTGAGTATTAGGTGTTACAATCTGGGTGATGTGTTTGATACTTGATAGCTGCTATTCTACCATAGTTCAATACTAAAAGAACCGGTTATTGAAAGATTTGACCCTTTGTGTGGATAAGTAAAAACTTATTTTATTTGACTAAGCCAACATTTGGCTTTGTACTGGGTTTGCTAGCTACCTTTTCTTTCCTAAACATTTCTCAAAGATTCACACAACAAAGTCTTTGTTCATTTTCCTTTCAAAAGTCTCTGTTTGTGTATCATCTGCTATATATAGGCAATAGAAGTAGCACTAAAGGGAATAAGCAGGGAATCTTCAATTTAGCCTTTTAGAGATAGAATACTTTTCTCTATTTTCGGGTCATATTACCACTTTCCTGTTGATTAGTATCATATACTTTTCTCTAATAAGCAAGATTATTAGTATCAGATACTTTTCCAGTCTGGTTTCGGCCCACACCCACCTTCAAAAAGTTCAGTCTGGATGTCAGTTTTGTGAGTGCAGAAGAATTTGCTCCCTGTTGTTTTTAAATAAAAAAAAGTCTATCTACTCCACCAGTCCTATTAACTTGTATTATTATGACTTTTGAAGTTAACTCATTGGAACACACCATAGAAATTTGTCACAAGGCTAACATGAAGTAGTTAGCTATCTTTCATAAAAATTTCAAATTTCACCTTGCATCAATTAACTTGATTTCTTCATCCCATAACTAAGCAATTTTATATAAGTAAACTGATGCAACAAGCACATCTTGTGTTTGGCTATACTGTTGGAATATTTTGAATTCTAATAATAATAATAATAATAATGAAATTTGAAATCTTTGTATTCAATCTCACTACTGGTCTTCTTCTGCAGTCTTCCTTTTACTTTTCTTTTTCATTCATTCTTTCTTTCTTTCTTTCTTTTCTCTTAGTTGGTTCTTTATTATTGTTCTATAGTTTCATGCTCTCCCTCATCTAATCAAAATAGTTGAGTTAGAATGGGGCTGAATGTAACTGTTTCTCCCTTTGTCCCACCATATTACTTTTTGTATCTCTAGAGGCAATAGAACTGGCACTAAGGGAATAAGCAGGGCATCTTCAATTTAGCCTTTTAGGGATAGAAGACTTTTCTCCATCTTCGGGTCATATTACCACTTCTCTCTAGGTGTGTTGATGATGTTTGGCTATTCTGAAAATATTTAATTTGCAGTAAAGTCTTATATATTTTCATACTTATTTGTTTGAACTTTGTTGGGTATACCAATGGAGTGATAGTGATTGGTAATGAAATAGAAAATTTTATTCCTATCCTTTGATGTAGGCAAGTTCTTTGCATTTAACAAAATTGATCATGTCCTTATTGTTGGGAATACCTATGTCATTTCCTTTGTGATTGTGAGTGTTCAATGTTCATGCTTCTAAGTCTAATGTTTATGTTTAAGTTTAGTATAAATGATAGGATCAGCACATCTAATGGCAAGATAGCCCTTATTTGCACTAAGCTCGGTGTAGTTGTGCAGCTTAAACTTGAATTTACTGGGAATACCAATTTCATTTTCGTTTGTGATTTTGAGTGTTGTTGTGCCATCCTATGTTTCTCCGTCTTCGGGTCATATTACCACTTCCCTCTTCCTATATTTAACTTGCAGTCAAGTTGTTAATCCGAGTAGGTTCCCAGGAAAGAGAGGTGGGTCACAATGGACACACTTAAATACTAAGACTTTCCTTAGTCAGAACTTTCCCCAAACAACAGTATTTAAGTTTTTTTATGTTTAAAATAAACCGATTATATTACTGGGATAAGTCGCGGACTAAGTCGCTTTCTTTAAGACGTTTTGTTGCACTACTCAAAGGTGTAAGTAGGCTATCAACCACGACGTCCCCATGATAAAACAGCACATTTACATTGTTACGAATTTTCACTGTGAGAAATTCGCTCTAGAAATACACCCTCAATATGGTTTATGGAAACCACTCTACATGGTTATGAAAACCACTCTTAGCTTGGAAATATCTCAAGCTTTCAAAAGAAGAAGAATGTTATAAGGGAGAAGAGAGAAAACTTGTGAAGAAAACTCATGATTCACAAAGTTTTGGTGCAAGGATAAAGTGGGGAGAAGCTCTCCTTATATAGTGGTTGAGTGAGGGATCCTTAGGGAAAGGAATGAATGCCAACGGTTCTAATTGGATTTAATAAAAAACATAACCAAGCCAAGCGGACGGCGGCGGCGCGCGTGGTGGTCACTTTGTGTGTGTCCTCACTCATCCACAAAATTGGGTCCCTGTATTGGTTACATAGCAAAAACAATGTTTTCTGAATCGGCACATGTTTGATTGTTTCAATTGTTTAATTTGTGTTGAGTAGTTATCTGTGTGCTTTTTTTGAATTGGGTCCCTGTGTTGGTTACATAGCAAAAACAATGTTTTCTGAATCGGCACGTGTTTGATTGTTTCAATTGTTTAATTTGTGTTGAGTAGTTATCTGTGTGCTTTTTTTGTTCGTCTCCATCTCAATTTAAATGTTTTATACCTTACATAATACAAATAAATCATAATCTTTAACATGTATGCGGCTTAAGCATAGACATCAAATTTTGCCCGGGAATAATTTTTTGGTAATCACCCAATTTTTTTGTCCAATTTTGCTTATGCTGTGATCAATTTGGTGTGTGTTTGGTGTACGTCATTTTCCATTTTTTTAGACCAGCAACATTTGATAAATGCATAATCAATGGATCCTTTAAACTCTACAATTTTGCCACGTACACCCACTCAAAGCTAAACTCCATCATTTCCCCACGTACACCCACGCAAACCTGGATATTTGATTTATAATTTCCAGTTTCTGTCAAACTAAAACCACATCAGCGTATTTTATATCAACATTTTGTTAACTATATATTCATTTTTTCCTCCTCTTCTTTTGGTAGCCAATCAATCTAAAAGGGTGGTTTGGACTTCTTTTCTCCTACATGTATTTGAATAATTGGCTCTACCGATATTTCACTCATTTATTTTCCTAGCCAATCAACCTAAAAGGGTGGGTTGGACTGCATTCCTCCTATATATATACACATATTTTACTTTGCACCTACTCATTTATTTTGATTTCAGCACTCAGAAAACAAAGCCCCGATTTCTTTAACACATATTTCTCAATGATCTAAAAATCATCTGTTATTGTTTTTGGTTTCAGCACTCAGAAAACAAAGCCCCGATTTCTTTAACACTACTAAGCTACCATAAGCTATATCGGAAGAAGAAGAAAAACCACTCTGAACTGCAGATTATTCAACATTGTCTTTGGTCTCAAAAGTGAAATTTAAAAGAGAGTTGAGAGGGGAAAAGATTGAGGCCATGAAGTTGTAGATTAAGTCTACTTGGAAGGATAGTAGTTTTATTATCCAATGGGGTGGTGAGGGAAAAATGAAGGAGTCTTTTTGGTATAATTCTTCCATGGAAGATGAGTGTGGTGAAGTTTCATAGATAGATGAAAGGATAGTTGAGAGAAAGAAGAGACACGAGACAGATGTACAATGATTTTTGCATGGCGTGGCAGCACATAACACGTGTCTTTTGCATGTGAATAAGAACATGATGTCGTGGCAATCTGCATGAGAAAGTGAAACATTTTGATATGATCTTCTCTTTTCCTTGGCCTTGGGCTTAAGCTTTATTGGTAAAAGTCCTTCCTTCATTTGGACTCTCATGGTCATAATATATCATACCATGTTGAGGCCACAAGATGGGTGATATGACTATTTATCTGCTTCATGCATATATATCATTGTAGAGCAATATTATTTGGTCTTTATATTGTAGAAAGAATTAAAATTTCTGAGCCAGACTTTACGGGTTAAGATCCAAAGACCACGGTTTAGGAATTCTGCATATTACTACTATTTCTGCATTAGGCAAACTTTTGAGTTTGTTTTCTTATTTTCCTGATTGTTTGTTATGCCTCATTGATTTAGATTTATTTTCCATCCTACTGCAGATTTCAATAACCACTTGCATTAGATTTATTTTATATACTACTACTTCTACGTGCTTTTATTTTAATGTGTTTTAATTAATCAACCGCTAGTCAACCCGTCCATCGGACGGGTCGTGGGGCTAGTTGTAATTATACCTTGTAAAACTCAATTTGTTCTATCTATTATGATCCATATGTCTCATGAGTCATGTCTCTTAGTGATATTGGTTTTAGTTTTCATTTTTTTTTTGTAGTTTATTATTATAAATAGAACGTAACTTCTTTGGTCTTTGTTTGTTCATTTAAAGGTTGGTCACGTGAACTTAGTTAAATACACTAATTTGGAATAGGTCTTTAAATAGGTTAATTGGTCTTCTTTTTTTCAATTGTTAATTGGTCATATTGGACTTTTAAATGGGACAAACCTAAAATGGCTCATACTTCTTACAACCTCCCAACTAACACTGGACACCTCCAAATCTTGGGAAAAGACCAAAATATCATTAATGAATTGCGTGTGTCCCCTTTTTTTTCCCGAGATTTACGAAGGTTCAGAACTATATTTTTGAAATGGTTCAGAAGTATACTTCCAAACCAGGCATACACCCCCATGTGCAAGATTTTTAACAGGTATAGAACTATACTTCCGAACCGGTTTGAAAGTACAGTTCCGAACCAAGCCAAAATGCAACGTGAGTGAGCGTTTCACGTGAAAGTATTTTTGGAATTTTTGAGGGTTGGGGATGTCCCGTGAGTGGGGGGAAGGTTGTAAAAAGTATGGGTCAACCTAAAAAGGCCACATGCCACAAGCCAGACGGGAGCCTTAGATTTTTTTAACTTGGGCATGCTTGAACACTGTAAAGTGTATAGCTCGGTCCACAGGCCACAAGAAACTTTTTCGTCCAAAAGAGTAAAAAAAGAATGGTTTCGACCATTGTTGGTTACCCACGGAGTGCCCCAACATTTTCAATGAATAATTAATCCCAATACAACATTTATTATTACTTTCCAACAATACCCTTAAATTAGAATATCAATAACTGTGTCTTTGCTACGATCGAGAAAAGTGTAAGGGTATTTTAGTCCTACTATATTTTTTTTCAAAAAAGTTACCACAACTAATCATTTTTTTATACCCACACATAACCTTAAAGACAGATAATATGAGACGGAAGGAGTAATACTATTGATAAGTCACTCAATCAAGTCCAAATAACTGGATCCCCAATCTCGAGTGTTGGGACCAGAACACCATTTTATTAAACGGTCCAAGAATACCCAAAATAGAAAAATGGAAAAGAAAAAAGAAAAAAAAAAATCAGAACAAAAAGCCACAAAAGCAAAACTCATGTGAATAGTCCGAGACCAAGGTCAGAGTCAAACACCCCTGGAGACCCTTTGATTGATCAGACGGTGAGAATATTTGGGTGAGGTGATGAGACCCACCGACGGGTGTGTGTGAAAGAAAGAAACTGAGTTGGTTAGCATATTGTCCAAACTAGTTGCAAATGATGGGATGAGTTTGAGTGTACTTGTAGCTTATCATCTCACCCAAACAACTAGTGTTAGTCATACTCAGTTTGTGCATCTTTCTTCATGCTTCCTCTTGCCTACTTCGCCGAAAGGTCCCATGTCTTTTTTTTCTTTTCTTATTAATTACTTAAATCAATGATTTATGACTTATATAATACAAATAAATCATAATTATACCTTGTAAAACTCACTTTGTTATATCTACATTGATCCATATATCTCATAGATAGAAGGTTCGGAACTATATTTTTGAACTGGTTCAGAAGTATACTTCCAAACCAAACAGACATCCCCCATTTGCAAGATTTTTAATAGGTACGAAAATATACTTTTGAACCGGTTCGAAAGTACATTTCCGAATCAAGCCAAAATGCAGTGTGGGTGATCGTTTCATTCACGTGAGAGTATTTTTGGAATTTTTTAGGGTTAGAGGCGTCCAGTGAGTGGGGGGAGAGTTGTAAAAAGTATGGGTCAACCTTAAATGGCCACAAGTCAGGCAGGAGCCTTAGATTTTGGCCCATGCTTCGTACAACCCCCCTCTACTCACTAGAACCCCCTTTTTGGTGTGAAAAGACCAAAAGCCCTTACTGAAATTTGGTTTTTATTTTTTTTTAAAGATTATGCACGGTTCGGCGCACGGTTGATCGAATCTCGCTGCGCCGAACCAGTCAAAATTTACTCAAACACCCCAAATTATGTTTTGAGTAGGTTCGACCAATCGTGTGCCGATCCAAATCAATCAGTCGTGCGTCGAACCCTCTCCACCGTCCAGTCAACGACTAAATTTTTGAATTCTCCCCAACGGTTATAAGTTTAACGGTTTCGATTGTTTTAAATCAACGGCTCCCGTTCGATCACACCTATTATAGATAAGTGCAACAAGTCATACAAACCGAAAAAGTCTAAAAAAATAATTCGTGCAATGAATAAATCGAATCGTTAAAAATCAGTTAAAATTAAACAACTAATGTTAGTCATACTAGTGTTAGCAAAGCATAAATCGAATCGTTAAAAATTAGTTAAAATTAAACAACTAGTGCTAGTCATACTAGTGTTAGCAAAGAATAAATCGAATCGTTAAAAATCAGTTAAAATTAAACAATTCAATATCCAACAACAATCAGGGAGGTTCGACCCTGCCAAGTGCGAACCGGTTCGGCGCACGCATGGTCGAACCACACTTAACAGGTTCGGCACACGTTTGGCCGAACCGTACTTAAATGTTTAAAAAAAATGTTTTAAATTCAGGGGTATTTTGGGAATAAAGGGTGGTATGGGGGTTCTAGTGAGTAGGAGGGGGGTTGTACGAAGCATGGGCCTAGATTTTTTAAACATGGCATGCTTGGACACTGTAAATTGTAGTTCAGCCCAACCTATTCACACCTTTCTTATTCACAAGAAACTTTTTCGTCCAAAAGAGTAAAAAAAATTGGTTTCGACCATTGTTGGTTACCCACGGAGTGCCCCAACATTTTCAATGGAAAATTAATCTCTGCTCGTGTTTAGGATCAAATCTCGGACTAGTCAACATTTTTATGTATAATAATAAATCTTTATCTAACTAATTAATGACGTGTCAGACTATCATAGATCGATAATGTAAAACATATATAACATACATGTTGTGTTTATAAATTAAACTCTTACTAAATTTGTAACATTAGGGCAAGCTTACAACAAATTTTTTACATAGAAGCGGTGGCAATAGCCGGGGCAACATATGCTACAGTGATGTACAACCTCATTCCGGGTGCTACTTTTATCTTAGCCGTCTGTTTTGGGTAGGTCTCATCTTCTCCCCATCTGAAAGTTTTTATTTTTATTTAATTATTATTTTTATTAACCAATATTTTTCTTAGATTGGAAAGGTTGAACATTGGAACAATATCAGGGAGGGTGTTTGTTTTCGTACCCCCCTCAACATCACCCACACCCCCATAATATCCCAAACGGACAAAAATACCCCTGAAAATTTACAAAAATTACATGGTTTTGTTAAAAAAATTACAAATTTTTTGAATTACTCTCTAAAAATTTGAATTACCTCAAAAAATAATGGAATTTCGGATTTACCTGTAATTAGAAAGATTTTGAATTACCTCAGAAATGAGGTAATTAGGTTCACATTTGTGAACGGAATTACCTATTTCGAGGTAATTCCGAAAATTACAATTTTTTTTATTTCGAACGAATAATTTAGGCTAAAAAATCGGTTTTCGGACAACATACTCTGATCGTAATGAAACCACAGCCATTAGAAGCGAAACAAATCAAGACTCCCTAAGAAGGGACTTCTTACGGGACTACGGCCTCAAAATCTCAAATTCCATCGTTTACTATTTTTTACGATTTTTTTTAATTTTTCATAGTCTCCAAAAAATCTAAAAAAATTTGTATAGCCTTATTTTGGTTTTGTTAGATTTTTAGTGGTGTTTTTATATTTTTTTAGAGTAGTTTTGACTATTTTTAGTAGCCTTTTAGTAATAAAAATTAAAACAAATCGTATATATACACATTGCCCGTCCTGGATTGGCCCGGGATGCCCTAGATGTCGCCCGTTCACCTACTTCACGTGCTTATTTTCAGTCATTTTTAGACATTTTGGACCCATAATTGTATTTGTACTCCTATTTTATGTTGGTCATTTTATATATTTTGACGTATTGTTATTAAATCGTAAATCGTTCGTATCATATTTCCAATAAAACGCGTTTAAATCTTAAGACCAAAATATAAACTTTTAAAAAAAAATTAAAAATTTGAATTACCTTTTTAGAGGTAATTAGAAAATTTTTCATGATTTATGAACCGGAATTACCTTTTTTAGAGGTAATTCCGAAATTTTAATTTTTTTTGAACCGGAATTACCTTATTTTGAGGTAATTCCGAAAAATTTAAATTTTTTTTTTTTTTTTAAAAAAGGCAGGGGTATTATTGGCATTTTTGGGTTTATTGGGGTGTGATAGGGAATGGGGGGGTACGAAAACAAACACCCTATCAGGGAATGCCAAGGTTTTTGGCACTTTAATTGGAATTAGTGGAGCCATGATTCTCACCTTCTATAAGAGCATTGAGATTCACCTATGGTCTACTCATCTCAACCTATTGAAACATGTACCACAACCACCACAAAATGTGTCTACTACCAATAATATTTTGGGCTCTTCTCTTTCATTGAGAACTTGTTTATCATATTCAACATGGTTGATAATTCAGGTCACACTCACACCTTCACTTCTTGTAAAAACTTAGCAACATGCATGGAAGTGTAAATTTTAAACATATTTCTATTTTTTTTGTTAATGGTAGGCTAAAATGAGTGAGAAATTTCCTTGGCATTATACAAGTGCAGCTTTGATGTCAGTGATGGCCTCTATTCAATCTATTATATTTGCTTTATTTATGGAAAGAGATGATTGGAGACAATGGAAGCTTGGTTGGAATATCAGACTTTTCACTGCAGTTTTTTCGGTAAGACACTTCATCTACACCTAAAAGTTCTTAGGTTCAAGTTATTGTTGACATGCTTTTGGAAAAATATTAATTTGTATTATTAGGGTGTTATGGCCTCTGGAATAGCTTGGGTTCTCATTACATGGTGTGTTAGATTAAAAGGTCCTCTTTATGCTTCAACTTTCCACCCCCTCTTCCTTGTTCTAGTTGCCATTGCAGGATCTCTATTGTTAGATGAAAAGCTCTATTTAGGAAGGTACAAACATTTAATTTATATTATTATTAAGTTTCATGCTTCTATGTTGGAATTAACTTATATTACTACTTTTTTTGTCCTAAATTACAGTGTAATAGGATCGTTGATGATTGTGGTCGGACTATACAATGTCTTGTGGGGAAGTTATTTAGACGAGGCTTCTCCTCACTCTTGTTAAAATGTGTTGAAGGAGAAGAGGCGGAGTATGTACTCACAGAAATCCACGAGGGCATCTGTGGTCAACACCTAGGAGCTCGGGCGCTGACAAAGAAGGCCCTCAAGGCTGTCCCATGGTGAAAGATGCCGCCGACCTAGTAAGAAAGTGTGACACCTGCCAACGATACGCCGATGTTCATAACGCACCTCCGACCGAGCTCACTTCTTTATCGGCACCATGGTCATTCTCCCAGTGGGGAATAGATCTCCTCGGCCCCTTTCCAATGTCCCGGGGCGGAGTCAAATATCTTGTAGTGGCGATCGACTATTTCACCAAGTGGATTGAGTTTGAGTGTGCTTGTGCCTTATCGCATCCTACTTGAATCAATTATAATTTGGTCGCAAATGATGGGGGATGAGTTTGAGTGTGCTTGTGGCTACTTTTTAAGCATGATATACTTGAACACCGTAAAGTATAGCTCGGTCGAATCTATTAACACCTTTCTTATTCGGAAGAAACTTTATAGTGATCGTATATAACAATTAGACTCTTAATTTTTTTACTTTTAGTAAAACCTTACTTATTTATTTCAATAAAAAGTAAACGAAATCTTTTTTTTTTCGACAAAAAATGTAAATGAATTCATATGTTAGAAAAAAAGGGAAAAAAACTAAAGCCTTTAATATATGTAAAATGTAGTAAAATACAAAACTAAATTACTCTTTTGGAAACCAACACAGTTAGCCCAGTGGTTTAATCTATTCTGGAATATGGAGGTTGATCCAGTGCTCTCGAGTTTGATTCTCGTAGTGGACAAACTTGATGTTGACTAGTGCAAAATTTGATCCTGAACACGAGCAGAGATTAGTTTTTCGTTGAAAATGTTGAGACATTCTATGAGTAGCCATCAATGGTTCAAACCAAAAAAGAAAAGTACTCTTTTGGACGAAAAAGTTTGTTTAACCAACAACCAACCACACATCATGATGTTGATGACTTTTCAAATAACTAGAAGAATAGTGGACATATTTAGTGACATGACAAATTGTGATTAGTTGATAGTGTAAAAAAATATGCATTATCAATGTGTATAAATTAAATCCAAAAATTTAATAATTTAGGAATAAATTTTTTCACTCTTTCGTAATGATGGATTTAGGTACTCTTTCTTTGTATATGATATTTCAATCAAGAGGGCACAATTGACTGACATGGATTTACGTTTCCACAGGAAGAGCAAGCCAAAGATCACAGCGGAAGTTCTCTTTCAAGCATTTCTTTGTGGGTTATTTGGGTAAATTGAATCTATAAAATATATACGTATACTATAATTAATTCTTACAGATCCTACAAACTCATTTTCTAGTCCGTTGGATTAGAAAAGAAGGGCTCTCAAGAGTTTCTTTGGAACTTTGATTATATCCAATCTACAATAAGAGTTAAGACTCTGTTTAAAATTTGTACGTAGAAGCGGTGGCAACAGGGGCAATACAGAGGTGGTCTTGAGTATGGTCGAGAGAAGCAACCGCCCAGGGCTCTATTTTGTTTAGAACACCAAAAATTCTTTTACTTAGTAATATATAGATATATTTAAAAATAAAGATTTAATGTTATTATAATTATATAGAATTTGAAATCATTAGAGAGATGTTTTAACAACCGAATAAAAATCAAGTTATATAATATTGAATTCTTTAAAGACAATTTATTATAATATTATTTCCTAATGGTTCCAGATATATAACATGATATTAATCATTCTTGTTACCAAAAAATTCTAAATTGAAATTGTTAAAAACTTATTTGCAACTTATAATGTCACAAATTAAATTAAGTAGTCTCACTTTAGTTTCGGTTGAAAATAATTCTTAAAAAAACTTTAATTATGAACGAACTATTAATGGTTTTCAACAAAAATGCAATGAGAGTATTATTCAAATAACTACAAACTGCATCATTTTATTGGTTCGTCCAGGATAACTAAAATTCTAGGATCGACTGTTTCCTAAGGCAGTGAGAGAGTAGCAAAATGCATAAGAATATGCAACTTAGTATTAAGTTTCTCATGTCATAATAAGATTTTGGTAAATTGTTTTTGACTTATCAATGTATCTTTTAATTGGCTAGTAAAATTTCAAAAAAAAAAGGCAAACAAATTATATGTTAGTTTATTTTTTGATAAGCAATGTCAATTGTAACTGAGCTACCTTCTCGGGAAAACACAATAGAATTATATGTTAGTTAAAATGCTATACAAGTTGTCATACCCCAATTTTGTCCGGCTTAGGTCAAAACCCTAATTTTCCACAAAAAAAATAAATAAATTGAAGAGTGAAGAGCATTATGCATTGCATTTTGGGTCCTAGAAGTCATTCCAAGGTTCTTGAAATCATTTTTAGGGTTGAAATGCACTTTTTGGGCAAATTAGGGTTTTAGGGTCAAAAAGGGGTATTTCGGTCATTTCACAGCAAAAAACGATTTTCCATCACAAATCACTGGACAATTGTCAGGGGAATTATTTGAGGAAAAATGTGCTTAATTAATTTTTTTATGCGCATGAATGTTAATTGTTTGCATAAAAATTCAAATTTCAAGGAAAGGGTAAAATGGGAATTTCCTTCAAGGTGAGGTATCAAATCAATTTTGGGAGTGGTGATATCATGGAATTTTGGGCCCATTGATTGATTCCTAAGATGAAGCCCAAAATGGAGAGATTTTTATAATCAAGAAAAAAGAATAATAAAAAGGGTTTTTTTTTTTTGTACCCCCACCCCATCCCTTCCCACCCCCACCCACACTGAAAACCCCAAAATACCCTTCTGAAAACGTATTTTTTTTTAAATTTTTTTGGCCAATCGTATATACACCTGAGGGGGGTATATATACGACCCTTTTTTTTGCCCATCGTATATACACCCCCAAGGCGTATATACGATTGGCACAACCCCACTTTAATCGTATATATGCCTTGAGGGGGTGTATATACGACCCTATTTTTTGCCCATCGTATATACACCCCCCAAGGCGTATATACGATTGGAAAACCTCCTTAATCGTATATACGCCTTGGGGGTGTATATACGATGGGTAAAAATAGGTCGTATATATACCCCCTCGTGTGTATATACGACCTCATTGTATTTTTTTAAATTTTTTTAAGTCAAATAAAAATTATATAAGTCCCGAAAATAGGTTTTGTGTGTAGTTCGTTAAAAAGCGTGGCGATGTTATACGTCGAACGAATAATTTAGGCTAAAAATCGGTTTTCGGGCAACATACTCCGATCGTAATGAAACCACAACCATTAGAAGTTTAAAAATCAAGAATCAAGACTCCTAGAAGGTACTTCTTACGGGACTACCGCCTCAAAATCCCAAATTCCATCGTTTACTATTTTTACGATTTTTTTAATTTTTCATAGTCTCCAAAAATCTAAAAAAATTTGCATAGCCTTATTTTGGTTTTGTTAGATTTTTAGTGGTGTTTTTATAATTTTTGGAGTAGTTTTGACTAGTTAACGAATTTTTAGTAGCCTTTTAGTAATAAAAATTAAAACAAATTATTAAAAAAAATTAAAAACCCATCGTATATACCCCTTTGAGTACGTATATACGATTGGACATAAAATAGCCATCGTATATACATACTCAAGGGGTATATACGATTTTCTTATTTTTTTTAAAAAAAATTAAGTTTTTCAAGGGCATTTTGGGGTTTTTGGTATTGGGTGGGGGTGGGAGGGGAATGGGTGGGGGTACCAAAAAAAACACCCTAATAAAAAAGGGAAGAGATAATGTTGTGCACATGGGGAACAAATAGTACAATTGCCAACTTGCAAAAGTTGGCAAATTCTCCCCCTTTTTCCATTTCAAAACCGTCAGCCCTCTCCCCATTTCCCTCTCCATTTTGTGTTTTCTCTCCACCCTCAATCCATGTGATAAGTGATCTCAACCCTTCATTCAAAATCAAAGTGCAATCCTAGAGCACCTCCCAAGAACAATGACCAAAATAACCATTTTGCTTGGTGCCCAAGTTCAATTATTTATTTCATTTTATTTTCAGCTGAATATTAATTCCCTTTTATTGCTTGATTACCATTTTAACCCTAGTCCTTCACCAATTCTATAAATACCCTCTCATTTTCATACACCACACCTTTTGCTCATTCTCTCCTTCACTAAGAACTAGCACACCACTCTCCTCTCCTCCTCTCTTCCCTTTGAAACTGTAGCCTTCCTCCTCCCCCTCTCCTCCATTCTTTCATCTCCATCCACCCAAACACCATCAATCCATCTCCTTTCCATTCCTCTCTCACATACTACCTCCATCCTTCACTAAAACTAAAGAATCATCATCACTTGGGTATCTTCTTCATTTGTGTTCTTGCTCTCATTTTCTTCATAATCTAGCTTGGTCTAAGGTATATACTAAAAACCATAGCATTATCTCCAACATTTTTCCATCAAAAAACACACTTTTTCTTTCCTTCATTTTGCATACTCTCATAAAAATGTGATTTGCTAGTTGTTGTTGGTGAGAGGAGCCTTAAACACTATGGACAAGCACTTAGGGAGGCTTGGGTGTTTAAGGTGCCTCTCACCCTTGAATAAATTGATTCATGTTGTTTTGTGTTGATTTTATATCTTGTTGAGATATAAAATTGTTGTTTCATGTGTTATTTAGTTCGCATATTATGTTAGAATTGACTTTAATGAGATTTTGTTGTTATTTGTTTGATGATGTTTATTCTTGTTGTTAGTATTTCATTTTAGTGTTAAATGTTATTTTAGTTGTTGATGATAGGCAAGTTGATTCTCACTAGTGTCTAGTGCACTTTTCTCAAAGTGAGGGGATTGCTCTATATGATTCAACCTAGTTTTTGTGTTTATTTAAATCCTTTTTTAGTTTTGCTTATTGTTAGTTGTTGATGATAGGCAAGTTGATTCTCACTAGTGCCTAGTGCACTTTTCTCAAAGTGAGAGGATTGCTCTATGTGATTCAACCTAGTTTTTGTGTTTATTTAAATCCTTTTTTAGTTTGCTTATTGTTAGTTGTTGGTGATAGGCAAGTTGATTCTCACTAGTGCCTAGTGCACTTTTCTCAAAGTGAGAGGATTGCTCTATGTGATTCAACCTAGTTTTTGTGTTTATTTAAATCTTGTTTTAGTTTGCTTATTGTTAGTTGTTGATGATAGACAAGTTGATTCTCACTAATGCCTAGTGCACTTTTCTCAAAGTGAGAGGATTGCCCTATGTGATTCAATTTAGTTTGTGTATTTAGTTAATCTTTGTATTTTAATTTGCTTGTTGTTAGTGGTTGATGATCTAGCAATATGATTCCCAATAGTGCCTAGTGCACCTTGATCTAAGTGGTGAAGATTGCTAGAAAGGACTCAATTTAGTTTATGTGTTCACTTGTTCTTGTATTTGAGTTTACTTATTGTTAGTTGTTGATGATAGGCAAGTTGATTCTCACTAGTGCCTAGTGCACTTTTCTCAAAGTGAGAAGATTGCTCTATGTGATTCAACTTGGTTTTAGTGTTTATTTACTTGCTCTTGTATTCTAGTTTTATTATTGTCCATTGTTGATGATAAATCATATGATTCATGCCTAATGCATCATGTTTTGAGTGGTGAAGATGATCTTAGATTATTCAACCTTCCCCTTTTAATTTCTTAGTGAATAACAAATGAGATTGTAAGTTTAGGGTTTAGGGTTCGTGAGGTATTGCAAAGGATAGGCTTACCTTAGCCTTGATGCAATTCCTCTTTGTTCATGTTATTAAGAAATCGTTGCTCACATGTCATTAATTTATTTAAGATCATTATATGCCTATGATCAATTGTTTACTTGTTTTTGATGTTACCTAAATTGTCTTGATTTAATTGTGTGTCATTCCCTCCACGTGTATTACCTCCTAATGAAGACGTAAGCCTACTTGCTTGTTGTAGCATAGAGTCATTAGGGTAAATGCACTTCTCCTCACACACACGCATTTGTTTTGAGAAATTCACCTTGCACCCTTGAGAATTGAATCTTTGATTGTATCAGCATGTTTAGTCTTAGTTGATGTGTGACATATGCATGATTACTTGATTATTGAATGCGTTTGAAGTTTGTAACCAATCATTGATAATAACTTCACCCTTTTCCCCAAAATCTTCCAAACTCTTTTCTAATTAACGCAAGTTATTAGTGACTATCACCCAAAGCCTTGGCTTGTTTGATTGTCATGAACGCTATCAAGAGTTATTAGTAATGATCACTCAAAGTCTTTGCTTGCTTGGTCATTATGAAAGCTCTTCCCCTTTCTCCAAAACCCTTTCAAAACATTTTCATCTTTAAATTAGAACTACGTCGCTTTGATTCCCATTTGGGATACGTAGGAGCGAGCCACGTTATCGTCAAGCGCAACAAATAAAAATCTTTTTCGCAACCATAAACATTAGCATTTTTCATAACAAAAAGAATCATTTTTAAACTCATTGTTGCTAGTGGCTAATCAGAACCTTTGTTCGTCTAGCCATTGTGGCAATGTCTTTTTCCAAAGAACAATAAGCGATGGTCACCCATAACTTTGGTTAGTTTGATCATTTGTGCCAATTAATCTCTTTCGAAAACCATTTTCAAAAGATCAAATAAAAAGCGAGTCGCTACTAACGGTCAATCAGAACCTTTGTTCGTCTGACTAGTGGCGGTGACTCCCATTTTTCAAGAGTACTTAGCAGTGATTACCCATAACCTTAGTTAGTTTAATCATTCGCTGAATACTCGTCCTATTTCGAAAACTCACTAAAAAGATAAAAAACAAAAACTTTTTCATGACAACCAAGAACTACGTAGCTTTGCATTCTCCATCGCACCAGGAGATACGTAGGAGCGAGAGGCCAACTCTCGTCAAGCGGCAAAAATAAAATTTTCATTAAGTTTTCCCATTCATCTTCAAACAATAAATAAATAGGTAAATCTAGTTATTTTTCAAATCAAACGTTAAAACCACACATTTAGTTAGAGGTTCCCTTTCGGTAGAAAGGACGTGTGCGGTGCTAGTACCTTCGTCACACGTAATCGACCCCCGAACCTATATCTCTAGTTTTCAAAAGACCATCTGCCTTGTTCAAAAGACTTTTTTTTCAATGTTTTGGTCTTAAAATTAAAATATTGGTGGCAGCTTCAAAAAATTTCCACGTTGTACATTGAGAAACCCAAACCGGATTTTTCGGGGTGCAACACAAGTCATCTTATGTCTTTCATTTATTTTTTTTCTTTAAAAACTACCACATTATAATTGCATGTTTTTTTGCAAATAGAATTGCATGTTTTTTTTTTTGCAAATAGAATTGCATGAAACGTACTAACAACTTTTACATGGAAAACACAATAGTATCGCTTAATAGCAAACATAATTGTCACGTGATACTCATACATTATAACAATGCCATTTTACCTTATAAAACATTATCCAATCGCCTTTTCTCCCTTGTTAACTTTCTTAGTATATCTTTTCATTCTATTCTCATTGTCTTTCGTTCTATATTAAAATAAGTGTGTGACTCGTGTATTGCAGGTATATGGAATGTTTCTATTTTATTAAAAAAAATTATTTTTAAATTACAATGATAAATAGTTAATTTGAAAAATAAAATTGTAAAAATATATATTTCTGTATATTAAAATATTTAAGTTTGTATTTAAATTTAATTTTCAAAGGCTGAACACGCACGTCGCTGGAAGGAAAGTTTGTGTTTTACGTGCGATGAACCATTCAAACCAGGCCATAAATGTGCAGACAGTACGCATGGTAATCCTAGGAGAAAATGAAGAACTATGACACGGGTGAAATAATTTTGCTGGAACATGATGATGATAATGATGACAGAGACTCAGACGAAGAAACAGCTACACTCCAATGCATTCATCTATCTCAATTTGCTGGCAGTCTCTTTTATGCGGAACGTTGCATAGAAGAGTTTGGTTCAATGGTAATAATATCATATGCCTTTTAGAGTTTAATTCAATGGTAATAATATCATATGCCTTTTAGTTATTTGTGTATGTATAGTCGTGTATTCACCATCTGTATACTGTATTACGTGTGGAATCGAGTCCGAAACGAATAGGTATATGACATTTCGAGAGGCATGTGCAATGCTCAGTGACCATGTTGTAAATGCTTACCGTCATATTAAGACGGTAAGCATTTACAACATGGTCACTGAGCATTGCACATGCCTCTCGAAATGTCATATACCTATTCGTTTCGGACTCGATTCCACACGTAATACGGTATACAGATGGTGAATACACGACTATACATACACAAATAACTAAAAGGCATATGATATTATTACCATTGAACCAAACTCTTGTATGCAACGTTCTGCATAAAAGAGACTCCAGCAAATCCAACCAAAAATCTTTGAGCAACTATGAAGCATTTTTCAGTTGCATTCGATATTCGAGAGCTATTGGTGCTGATCCGGCTATCGGTCACTATCATCACCCCTCCACGACACTTCAGTGCTATTGTTGTTGTTCCATGGGGCACTGTAAGAAATATTAACAAAGCACGGGTTCCAAACATTCTCCTGTTATTGATAATAAGCATTGAATCTTTTAAATCTTGAATATCAATTTAAAAGCTCTAATGCAGTTGGAAGCAAATTCATTAACAGAATAGGCCAAGATCTTCAATCAATGTTAAATGTAACAAGAAACATTTATTGCATTGTCAACCCTCCTACTTTATCTGTTTCTATGTGGATAAGGAAAGAAGAGGAAAGAGTAAACAAAATGCTTAAATTTATCCATGACTCCTTCAAACAGATCATACATGGCAGGAAAAAAGACAGCAAATGAAAGCATGTTGTTGTCACAAGTTCTTGCAATCTAAATAGGAAGCATAGAGATTTATTAAAGTACTTTTCTCTTAAGAGTAAGGCAAAAAACAAGACCTTAGCAGCTTCACCTCTGAAATTAAGAGGGTTTATTGAATCAATCAGTACAGTTTACAACAAAAGCACATAGGCCATAATTTCAATTAAATGGTTTCAAATTGCGGTTGCGGTGGCGGATGCGGTGGCGATTGTGGTAGTTGCGGTTACGGTAACTGCGGTCGCTGCATTGCGTATTGCGGTCGTTGCGGCGTGAAATAATTTTATATTCGCACAAAAATAATAAAAAAATCTATAATAATTGTAATTATTTATATATATTTTATTTATATATTTAAGCCAAAAGAAAAACAGTGGCCACACACAAGCCTAAATATTGTGTTAAAAGAAACCTAAAAGACAAACTCACACACACATATGACCAAAAAAACCCACACACACACAGACAATAATGTGACAAACCCAAAAATCGAAAAATAGAAAAAACAAAACAGAAAACCATCAAGTAACTCATCACACTCTACTCAAATCAATCATCACACACACATAGAGATAGACAAACCAGAACCCCTCCACCCTCTTTACAATCCCCACCCTCGACCCTGAAATCCCCAATATTCCCCATGGCACTCACTCACACCCAATCACCCACCACACCTCACCATAAACATGGAGCAGAGCAGAAGCAAGAAATTGAAGAAAGTAGAATGCCAGAACCAAAGAAGTAGTGAGGAGCATTCCCTGAGACAGAGGTGGTCTTGGAGAAGTGTGGAAACGAGAAGTGATAGTAAAGAACACTGTTTGAAACTGTTGCGGTGAAAACGATGTTACGTTGCGGTTTCGTTGCGGAAAAACGGGTGATTATAGAACACAACGCAATTGTAATGCGATGCCGTCGCGGCGACCTCCGCAACAGCAATATTGCGGCCGCAACACCTGTTGCGGACCGCAATTTGAAACCATTAACACCAATTTCAATTTTGGACATATTACAACTATCATAAAGAAGCATTAATTAACACCTTGATCTGGTTTTATTTTTTAACCGTTTTTTTGTTTTTTTTTGTTTTTTATTTTTTTTGTTTTTTATTATTCTAATTTTAATCTTTTCGTTTGTCTTGGGTTTTGCTCTAGTCCCCCCTTGGTTTCTTTATTGCCTTTGTTTTCCTTTTTTTTTTAATAGATTCAATTTTCTTTGGTTAAAAAAAAATTACCCCAATTGACAATACAACATTTTTTTTAGATAAGCGAAGATTCATATGAAAGGAGCACAAGGTGTGCCCGACCTTTTACAAAAGGAAGGGGGAGGGTCTCCTCACACAATACAACATTAAGTTGCTCCGTTGATAAGAGACTCTAAATTTTTGCTGTTTTGGCAAACCACTTTTTACTGGAAGACTATATATATTTGGTAAAGTTAGAATGTTGTTTTTGAAGCGGTAAGTTAAAATGTTGGCATATACTCCCTTCCAGTCCACAATATAAGAGAAAAAATACAACATTCGACAAACCAATAAATGACATTGAAATCAATTATTATTATTTAATAAAGCTAAAAGTTTATCTACTTTTCAAAATTGCCTCTTTCATTAAATATTGATTTACACTCCTAATTAATGACATCATTCTTAACTACACCACTTAAATAGAGACAAATTTGGGATTTATCATTTAATACACCTTGAAAGTTGTGTTTATATCTTATACTGTGGACCACTAAAACTCAATTTTTTTCTCTTATATTATGGACCGGAGGGAATAGCTTATTGGACTAACTTATAAGTTCGCTCCATTAAATAATAAGTGTTTGTTAACTATTTTATTTTGCTTTTTTTTAAAGACAAGATGTAATGTATTTCATTAAAAATTAAAGAGTTAATACATCTTAGAATGTGGTTTAGGCCTAACTCAACCCCCACAAAACCGGCTTGTAAGGTGAGTGTTGCCTCTTCATTATAAACCCTCTAGAGACCTTATCACTAGTCAATGTGGGACTTGGGATTTTCCCTAATACACCCCCTCATGCGCAGCACCTTTTTTATTTTTATTTTTGGGCTTGTAGTGTGTTTTTTTTAATGGTAGGTGGCCCGATAGATCTAGGATAGACTCTGATACCATCTTAGAATATGGTTTTAGGCCTAACTGAACCCCACAAAACCGGTTTGTAAGGTGAGGGTTGTCTCTTCATTATAAACCCTCTAGAGACCTTATCACTAGTCAATATGTAACTTGGGATTTTCCCTAATAATACATATTGGAGAACTAGTTGTTTTTTATAATTTTCTCATTTTTAATCATATTATTTTATTCTTGTTAAAATTTAAAATAAATATAACATACTTGTGTCATTGAAATGGTAGAATTTTGGATTGAAATTTGCTAAGTACGAAATTTGCTAATTATTTCGTTTTCTCTGTCTACAATAATGCATTCTAGTTAATACAAACATCGTCGATTATCAAAAAAAATTGTCAAAATATAAGCAAAAATTGATCAACAAAAATTAATGTATCCGATTCAAATTTAGGATTAGATACATCAACTTCTGTTGATCGGTTTTTGCTTATATTCTATAACAGAGTAGTAATTGTTTGAATTCGGACTTCAGTTCTCATTCATCCGTCATTTCGTTTACTATAGGAAATAATTTCGAATTAAAACAGTCAATTGCATTTATATATTTGAAATAAGATCTCCAAGTTATTTTATCTTTGTAATTTATGATTCTAAATTCTATTTTATTATTCTTTATGACTTCGGATACCTAAACCCACTTATAGAGTCTTAGATGGATCTTGCAAGTTTAGAGATCTCTAAATTTCTGTTTTTATTTTAATTAATATTTTCCTATTAGTTTAATCACGTGGCAGTACAACATGGAATGTCATGTAGGATAAGTTAGTGCCATGTCAGCTAGAAGTTTAGCCAAATTTGAGAGGGGCTTTGATTTTAGAAATTAGTAAAATAGGAGGACAATCATAAAAAAAAAAGTTGAGGGACTATAATCATGAATGAGTGGTAATAGGAAGACTAAAAGTGTAATTAAGTCTTGTTAACATTTTCCTTCCTCACTTACTTTACTTACACTTGTATCCAGGTTTGCATTTTTATTTAGTATCTGACTTAAAAGGTGAGATTTGTGATGATGGTTGTTAGAAGTAGTATGATAAAAAAAGAGGAAGTGACAATTAGCGGTGGGAATAGACAATGCCGCTTAACAGGAGCTTATGGCCCAGCCTACAACAGGCCAGACCAGTTTTTTTTTTAAAATAGGCAAGACCAAGGCTTTTTACAAGCCTATTTAGTGAAAAATATTAGGCCAGAGGCACTCAAAAAAGCCTTTTAGGCCTACTGGACCGATCTATTTAAGTAAATATAAATAATATTTTTAATTACTACTACTGTTATTATAAAAAAAATTGTACTTTGTGTTAAATCATTAACTTGCTAGCATTTTTAGTTAACTTAAACAATTTGACCTCACTAGTTTTTGACATATTTAGCGTTATTATTATAAAGTAAAATTTAAAAAGAATGTCATTTAAAGACATTTTCCTACAAAAACTTTGTTAGATCAAATTAGAACTTAATCTTATTGACCTATTAGCTTGTTAGTTTATTTACAAAACTTTACACCATTAAAAAGTTGTAGGTTTTCGTAAAAAAATATTGAAATAGACTTTTAAACAAGCTTTCAGGTCTTATCAGACTTTCCAAAAGGCCAAGTCAGGCCTAAAAGACTCGCCTCTGACAGGCCACAAGTCAGACTCAGGTCTAATTTTTTCGATGCAGGTCAGGCCCAGACCATACAAAGTTTAACTCGATCAAACTTATTTCCACCCCTAGTGACAATTATTGGTGCAAGTGTCTCTTAGCCAGTTAAACATCAATTTAATGTTAGGACCCTCAATTTAATGTTGGCCTTAGTGCTATGAATACCCAACACGATGGATCAACAATAACTCTTGTTGTATATGAAACTCATACGAACTTTATCAATCATAAAATTAGCATTAGAATGAGAGTGTTAATTATCAACGTTATTAAACTCGACCCGGAGGTCGACCCGAGCAAGTCATTGGGTCAATGGGCGGACCGAGGGGTCACTAGTTGACCCGCATGACCCGTGACACCACTAAAACTTGATAAAATTAGGCATGCTGTATATTATATTCAGATATCACATAACTATGAATTTTTTTACCATACAATTAAAATGTCCAAAAATTCAATACTCATTCATCAAATTCAAATCAAATCCATAAACATAATAGTCTCACAAATCCAAATGCATAACAAAAGCACCCAAGTCAAATCCATAACATAAGTACCTAACATAACAACAATAGTCTCAAATCCATAACATAAAGTACCTAGCAACAACCATTAAACAACAATAGTCTCACAAATTCAAATGTATAAACATAATAGTCTCACAAATTCAAATTCAAATCAAATCCATAAACAACTCCAATATTTCAAAATTCAATCCCAAGGTGAAATTTCTCATACTCGGGCATCCATGTATTGTCATCGTACATAGAATCTTCTCCATCTCCATCTCCAACTTGTGCATTCTCATTGTTCATGACTTCAACTTGTGTAACAACTTGTGCATCTTCATCCTCATCCATTCAAATGATCTATGACATTAAATAAATATATGTCAGCATTTAACATTTAGGGATAAACTTATAATCACAATTAAATAAAAAACATACCAATAACATTTGCAGCACAATGATCATAGAAAAACAACATCCTTAGATAAGTATTTGGTAATTGTTGTATAAGTATTTGGTAATTGTTGTGGCCTTAGATACAACATCCTTTACATCATCAAACTTTCCAAAGTCTGACAACATCAAATTGATGTAGTGTGCTGCACAAGGAGACCAATATAACTTAGGAAACTCAGTTCCAATAACCTACCAGCAGCCACATAATTTGCAGCATTATCTGTCACCATGTGCACAACATTTTCAGGGCCAACTTCTAACACCACACTCCTAAAAAGATTGTACAACATATCGCTAGGTTTTAGAATGCTGAAGCATCTCTGATTTTAGAAAAACAGTTCCCTTTGGACAATACACTAAAAAGTTGATGAGAGTTCTCCTATTTCGGTCTGTCCACCCATCTGCCATAAGTGTACAACCAGTTTGTTTCCAAATTTCACGATAACTCTCTATGCAGAACTTTGTCTCTTCTACCCATTTGTTTAACAAAAACCCACGAACACTATAAAAATTGGGACCTTTATACCCTGGACTCATACTACTAATAGCATCAATCATAGGTTGATAGTAAGCAGAATTAACAGCATTGAATGGAACACAAGCACCAATCATCCATTTTGAAATAGCAAGGTCACACTTTTCTACCACTTCCTTACTTTGCAATACACTTTTCAAAGTAGGTTGGGCACCAGGAGTTGTTCTAGGCATAAAATAATTACCTATACGACCAGCAGCATTTCCTTGTTGAGTTGTAATTGGCACTGCCATTGGTATTGATGAACTATCATCCCTCGTCAAGTCTTGATCAATTGGACAACTAGAAGCTTGAGTTCCTTCTGGAGTCTTTCTTTTTATGCCTTCTTCAATGTGTTGTTTCATTTGAAAGCGAATATCTGCAGACACCTTCTTGCGTTTCTCCACTTGCCCTCCTTCTCCAGCCAAATGACTCTTAAACCTATTGATTCCACCTCCTTTGTAAGATTTGTTACAATAGAGACATAATAATGCTTTTTTTTCCATGCTCATCAACTATTTGTTTACAATGTCTCCAAGCTGGATCTGTTTTCCTCCTAACATATCTTTCTGGTTCAGTTGGATGTTGAGATGATGCTTCTTGTGATCGATTTGAAGGAGGAGTTGACATCTCTAAGAAAAAAAATAAGAGCATTCATCAAATTATTATAGAGTGAAAACTGAAAACTGAATCAAAACAATGCTAATAACTTCATTAACTTCACCACCAACATCAAACAACTTCAGTAACTTCACCACCAACATCAAACAACTTCAACATTAAACCTAACTTAAAATTGAATCAAAACAATGCTAATAACTGAAATTAAAGATGAATGAAATCAAAACAATGCTTCTAAACAATGATTCTAAACTGAAATTAAAGATTAAAGAGAAAGAAAAACAGATCCAAGTGAGAAATGGGTTACCTGCGAAGTGAGAGGAGAGGATGATGAACAAGTGCAAAGAGGACGAAGTGAGGGCGCTAGGAACGGTGGTGGAACTGGAGAGCTTCGATTTGGGAACGAGAGAGATTTGCGATCGAGAGTTGTTGGCTTGCTGCGCGTTCTCACTTCTCCCCCTCTGTTCTTTTGTTTCTAATTTCGTTTCATTTCAGCCTTCAGGTTTAAGTTTAAATATATATATATATATATATATATATATATATATATATATATATATATATATATATATATATATATATATATATATATATATATATATCAAAACGACGTCGTTTTGATTAGTTAAAAAAAAAAAAAAAAAAAAAGCAAAACTGCAACCCGAGGCGGGTCACACAATCCACCGGGTCGAGGCCATAAACCCGCAGGTCGCTACGGGTCAAACCGGGTCTGAAACATAGCCGATCTAATTAGCAACTCGAACCGATCACATCACCGTTTCCCGATCCGACCGGCCGGGTCGGTCCGGGTTTAATAACATTGTTAATTATTATACTTTTGTTTTTGATAGTATATCATTCGCCTTAACTTTGACTTGCAATAACCGAACTTGCAAAGCAATTTCAAATGTATACCAATTTCTCTTCTTATTAAAACTTGTAACTATAGCGCTTTAGATGGATTATTGTATCCTAGTTCTTTGTAAAAAATAAAATATAAAAAATGATACATACATTGTATCCTAGCTAAGTCGGTGCTTATAATATGTTAAGGGGAAATTTTTTCACCTTTGTGATTTGATGCTCATAAATAAATAAATAAATACTCAAAAAGCATGCGAGTACACACTTTGCAGCATCCTTTCTGTTTGACACTTCTTGCCTTTTAATGCTACCTCCTCAGTCATGCTTTCCATCATTGTATCAAACCTGGCAGCATGGGCATATGAAGAAGAAGAGAATCATCTGTGGCGGATGCACGACGCTGGGTCAGGATACAAATTTTTTCAAACACAAACATTCATAAAAATATAATAATTTTTTTCAATAGGTTCACAATTTTATTGCATTAGACCTATGCAAATTAAATAACACTATCAAGTTCCTAAATACAAATTAAATGTTACTAACAGAATTAACATATTAACAAAATACAGAACAAATTCAAATTAAATACATTATTAAAATTAAATAGCACTAACACAAAATACAAATTAATCAAATAATATTAACAAAAATTACTAAATAACATTAACAGAATCAAAATTAAAATATTAAGAATAAGAACCACCGATTCAAGATAATTTGGGTGGTGCAAAACTAGAAATTTGGTGTAAAATTAGAAACTTGAGTCTAAAAGATATTTCTCAGAGAATGCAAAAATATTTTTTTCCTAAAATATTGATGTTAATTTTATTTGTTCAGAAAGTTCACCTGAAATCGTAGAATGTAGGTCCGCCTATCAAAATCATACAAACCAAATGCATGTATTATGATAAAAATAAATTATTATTTTTTTGACCAAATGGTAAAAATAGATAAACTGTATTTGTTTGGCAAAAAAAACGAAAGATATATTGTATTCACTATACAAACTATTTTTTATATAACTAGTGATTTATGTAACATTTATAGCCTATAGGACACACCATTTTTCTATGTATATCACTCAAAACTTATATCAAGCTCTCAAAGAAACAAAAATGTTGCTTCTAATTTACAGAAATATTAAAATAAAAAAGAGTTTAATTTATATACACATACTGTGTATCAAGTTTTACAACACCACCAATCACAATTCAATGAGTGGTTGGTTACCAATTGACTAATTGGTAGTTACCAATTGACCAATTTGTTTTTGGTGATGTGTCAACTTTTAATTAGTAGATAATGTAAAAGGCTCATACACCTATTGTGTATATAAATTAAACTCAATAAAAAAAAATAAAAAAAAACTATTCCTAAATTTCCAAAAGGCAACCATACTGAACGTGGCCAGTGTAATTCTCTGGGCTCACTAGTTTAGTCCAAGAACCATTCTTCAGATCTAACACAAAGCCCATATGGGCTTCCCCAAACACACTCGACCCAATCACCAACAACGCACCTTCCGACACTTCCACACACGCAACATTGCGTATCTCGCTCGGCAACTTCGCCACCGTATGCCACGTGGTTCCCTGCAGTACCACCACGTCACCACCCCGACACATATACATTCTTCCCTCCACATCACCACCATCCACACACGTACGCGGACACGTGGCCTCATCTAAGAACTCCTCCACAACCGGAACCCACTTCCACGACGCAACGTCAAACACCTCCGCACTCCGCTCAAACCTCCCCTGCATCTCCGTGCAATAACCACCAACGACACGGAGGGTTCCGGTGGCGCGGCTGAACACCGCCTTGCACTCATCGCGCTCTCTTGCCATGTCAGGTAGCGGGACCCACACATCACTTGCCACGTCATACGCAAACGCTGACTTCAACGCATTCTTCTCCTCATCGTGACCTCCTACCACGTAAACCACACGATCATAATCCGACGCACAAGAGAAAAACGTGCGGGACCCACCAGGCATGTCGACCCCCCGCCGCCACGTAGACGACAAAAAATTATAGATAAAAACTGAATTCGAGGCTTTCAAGGATTTCGGGTCCCACCCGCCCATAACAACAAGATTATATCCGACACACGCAATCTGACAGAACAAGGGTAAACCACCATCGAATTCGGGTGGCATGGGTAACTCGCTCCAAAAACCCGTTTCCGGTTCGAAAACGCTGAGTTGATAAACCGGGTTCACTGCTGCTTTAGCGAGTAAACTGGTTTTGCTTTTTTCTGGATTGAACCGGGACTGAACCGTGACGAGGATCTTTTGAGCATGTCCTTCGGTTCTCCTCCGACGGTGAAACTCCGGGGAATGAATCTCCGTGTTCCAACCTTTGCTAACGGAAGCTACTGCCGGAAACTGGTTGTAGGAAATTCGAATTAAACAGTCTCGAGCTATGTCTTCTGGTAGAGCTGAAATCAACTCCATAGTAGAGAAAGAGATTGAGAATTGATTGAATAGGGGGTTATGGGGGTTTATGAAGAAGAAAAGAGAGTGAAGTAGAGAATATATAAAAAAGAGTGTGGTGAGAGAAACTTAGTTGGATTGGATTGGATATGAAGGTAGTGGAGGGTGATGTGTATGAAATTGGATTTTTATAGGGAACATCAGAGGGACGCATGCACTGCACATGGGTTTCGGATAAGTTTCAAATTTCGAGTTTTGTTTTGTTTTGGATTGAGTGAGTGTGATGTAAAAATAAATAAATAGGTTCTAGAAGGTTTATGGAAAGAAGAGAGTATGGCTTGTTTGTTAATGTTAATTAATGTCAATATCATGGGGACTTGGAGGAAGTTTTATTTGGTACATGGAATCGTGACTATGAGGAGAATGTGATAGCTGTTTGTTACAGTATGGTTTGGTTCCTCGCCTGTAACCTGATTGGATGTTGACTATGTTGAGTGGGCCAGTAGAATAACTTCCGTGTGAACCTGGATCACTTCCTTGTTTAATTTAATTTAATTTAATTCTCTGTGTTTTACTAGATTGATTGATTCTGTCATCGGCACCGCCCATCTTTCATGCTATGCTAGTACTATCTCTTGCGCGTAGAGCATGTACTAGTGAGTCTAGAAACAGTTTGAACGTCACCGGCACACAGTAGCGTATCCTTGATCATCAACTTTATGTGGATCCATTATCTTTTTTTTTTTGCCGAACAGAGACTATATTTTTGCTCCAAACAATAACGAAAGCCTATTATACAAACTTACTATACTTTTCTCTCATATCTTTATTCTTTTTAAATAATGTACCGAGTGATAATTATCATCCATAAGTATGATGAAGGATTTTAAAATGAAAATTAGACTATTATGACTCTGTTTGGTAAACAGTAGTGGATAGTGGGTAAGCGGATTTGGATCTTCTCATTCCCATCTCCCTCAATCCACTTTATATTTCTCTTAATTTCACTCCCTCTCATCACTAACAAATTATTAAATAATGATGAGAGAGAGTGAAATTAAAAGAAAGATAGAGAGGATGTAGGGAGATGTAGGAAGGTGTGAAGGAGAGATTCAAACACGTGGATAAGCTAGCAGATGAGTAGACTGTTAGCAAATTATGTATTTAGTAAAACTAGCGGTTAAAATAATTCATAAATGTAAAATGACAAAATGATATTTAATTAATGAATAAATTATTTAATGGTGATAAAATGTTTAATTAAAAAAAAGTAATTTAAGAAAAATAGTCAGGGTAAAAATGTTTAAAAAAATGAAACTCATTACGCTATCTGCTAGCGTTTCAAAAAACACTATTTAAAGTAGTTTTTCAAAAAACGCTAAACGTTAGTGCTTGTCACCGGCTAGTCAAATATGCTAGTAGACGTTCCAAACAAAACTTGTGGATAACTTTTACGAAATTATCGGCTATAGCATAATACCAATATTGTTTAGGTAAATTGGCTTGAAATAAGAGAGCTCTCCCATTTTGTTCAAGAGTCTCTACACAAGTGGTTTGGTGGACAATTCCTTTTGAGGAATAAATTTCTGGGATTAAAAATTTTGGACCATTATTTGTCCTAACTGTTTTAACACTGACATCATACTGATTTTCAAGTGTGTTTATGAAATTTTTCGCATGAATGCTCACCTCACTTTTGCTTTAAGCAAAACTATCCAAGTGTACCTACTATAATCATCTAAAGTAATCAAGAAGTATTTGTGACCAAGAATATAAGGTGTGGAAATAGGTCCTCATATCAAAATGAATCAACTCATAACATTTGGAAGCTCTATTAGTACTCAAACTATGTGATAATTTCTTTTGCCTAACATAATGACAAATATCACACACGGATCCTTCATCAACAAAAATAGAAGGAAATTCACAATGCCTCATTTTCATTCTTTGATTTGAAAGATGTCCTAATCTAAAGTGTCGTAGGGCAGTATTAGTTAAGGTTTCTGGCCTTTTATCAATGATGTTTACAACGACATTCTCTTTAGAAATTTCCAAATACACTAGTCCCTCAATGATCATACCCGAACCAATCATCTCTTTGGTCTTCATATCCTGTATAATGCAGTTAAGAATATCAAAAAGGACGCTGACATGTAAATCAATCATGATCCTGGGCACATAAATGATCTTTAAATAAAATTCTGGTACGTATAAGAAAATTCAAGTGTTCCCTTTATTGTAGCAAATGCTTTGTGGCCATTTGGTAATGTTGTACTCACAAGTTTGGTTGGAACATAATTTTTGAAATGTTTGAGGGAAGAACAGTTATGCACACTAGAACCAAAATTAATAGTCCACAAGCCTAAGTTGCTTAATCTTAATGAACAAATGTGAGAGATATTACCTGTCTCAGTGTGATCAAACGGAAAGGCCTTCCAACCATATTGACAAATTTTGATGTGGATTTTGAGGCTTGTGTGAGAGAGACTCCTTGGATCATATTTACCAATTTTTCATATTGGTCTTTAGTGATGTTAATAGCCACTACAACAGAATTGTTAAAAAAGGGCGCTCCCTTTGGTGGCGCTTTGTTATAAAGCGCCTCTTATCTCAAAACACGGAGGTCCTTCAGAGGCGCTTTATACATGAGCGCCCCCAATTCCTAAAATACGGAGCCACAATCAGAGGCGCTTTACACATGAGCGCTCCTGAATGTGAACACAGAACCACAATCAGAGACGCTTTACACACGAGCGCCCCCAATTCCTAAAACACGGAACCACAATCAGAGGCGCTTTACACACAAGCGCCCCGATTCCTAAAACACGGAACCACCTACTGTGGGCGCTTTCCACGCGAGCGCCCCAATTCCTTTTTTTTTCCCAATTCCTTTTTTTAGTCCGATTAGTTCACTCTCTCACTCTCCCTCTCCCTCAATGTTCTCACCCTCTCATTTCACGCAAACATCAGAATCCAGAACTCGTTCTCTCCCTCAGTCTCTCCTCCCTCAACCTCCACTCTCCTCCCTCAACTACAAAGCAAAATGCTCCTCAAAGAACACACAATCGCAAAACGCTCCTCACACGGTGACTCTCTCTCTCTCTATTGCCTATATTTTCTCGGTTTAGCTCTCCTCTCTTCTCAAAAGGTGAGTGTTTCTTCTTCTTCTTGCCTACTTCTATTTTATTGAAATACCTCCATTCTTAGTTGAATCGAAACCCTAACTCCCATTTTTGAAGCATTCAACCCTAACACCTCATTTTTTGAATCGAAACCCTAATCCCCATTTTTGGTTGGAATCAGCTGTTAGGGTTTGATTTAAGTTTGATTAGTTGTTGTTGTGGATTCTTGAATCAATAGTTGTTGTTGTTGTGGATTTTGAAGCGGTTGGTTAGATTCTACACGAGACTTGGGTTTAAAACTCGTGAACAAGTAACCGGTTCTACACGAGACACATGGATTTAGAATCATCTTCGCAGTCAATCTTACAAGAATTTAGAGCGCAAGGAGGCAGTATATACGGTTGAAAAGACATAAAATATGGTGATCTTTTCATAGTTTCATTATTATTTCAATTTATTAGTATCAACAAAGAAAGTTCTTTTCTGCTATTGTTTTTCAAATTTCATCATCAAATTTTAATTTAAACCTAGTAAAATATATATGCAAACCTTGTCATGACAAAATGTTTCATAAGTCTTATGCTATTTTCACCTTTAGGTTGTCCTCATATAACTAATGCTATTCAAGATTGGATTGAAAAGGTGGCCCGATACTGTGGATGGAAAGAAAGGTCTAGGCGATGTATGTGTCATTGAATTGGGTGGAACCATAGGTATACACACTTTTGAAAACATTCTTCATAGTATTCATGGTTAGATTGTTTCCATGGTCTAATGTAAATTTATAAGAGATTAATTAATTGGATGCAGTTGCGGTGATACCCATGCCATTTATTCAAGCATTAGGACAATTCTCATACAGAGTTGGTGAGAAAAACTTGATTTTATTGACAAGTTTGGTTTTTGGTGAATATGTATGTGATGCAAAAATTATTTATTCTTCTTAGTTGTTAGTTACATGACCACTCATTTTGCAGGTGCTGACAACTTTTGTTTGGTTCATGTCAGCCTTGTTCCTGTTTTAAATATTGTTGGTGAACAGGTAAAATGTCTTAACAACTCTAAATGCATGTTTGGAACCACGTTGTACTCTCATTTTCTCGGTCTCATGACATGTTAACGAGAAGCTATTCAATTTCTCCTCATTCAGGATCCACATTGAATAGTTTTTTAAATGCAGCTCATAGGTCTAATTGCCTAAGAAAGTTTGAAAGGAAAACTTCTAAGCTTTTTTAGTATGAAAATGCAGAAAACTTGGTTCTATGAGGAGCATGGTCCTAACTCCTAAGGAAGTCCTTAAGCTAGGGACTATACCTATTCCATCTCCTCTACATAACCAACTACTTGTCCAAGTTCATGCCGCTGCTTTGAATCCGATCGATTTCAAGCGGCGTACACGTCCCATTTTTCCATCTGAGTTTCCTCTAAATTTGCACATATTTTGCTAGAAATGATTACTAATGGTTTTGATCATTTTAAAGCTTGCCAATTGAGGTAGCCATTTAATAAGTTCCAAAAGAACCAAGGAAGTAAGTGATATATTTAGAGGAGACACATTTAATTTGGCCTCGGCACTTTGTATATAACTTTTGCATAAACATAATAACATGTTGTAGTTTCAAGAGCGTTTCTTCCAAGAGCTATATTAATAGTATGGATAAATCAAAAATGCCTAATGTTCAAAGACTAAATTGATATATCATACCATGCGGTGGTTTCTGGATGTGATATGGTCAGTGTGGTGGTAGGAAAAGGAGATGATGTCAAAAAATTTGAAATAGGTGATGAGGTCTATGGAAACATTCATGGTTTCAACACGGATAAAAATCAAGCGAGATGGAACTTTAGCTCGGTTCATTGTTGTGGAAGATAACTTAGTTGCAAGAAAACCAAAATGCATTTCATTTTAAGAAGGAATGATGACAATTCTTATGGTTGGTGGAGGTGGTGATGTTGGAACTTTAGTCATTCGGATGGCTAAACTTTTGTTTGGAGCTTCTTATGTAGTTCTTTACATGCAAGACCCCTAAGGTTGAATTTGTGTGCGAAGTTAGGTGCTCATAAAGTGGTGGACTATACAAAGATTCAATATGATGATATTGAGGAGAAATTTGATTTTCTTTACGACACAATTGGTAAAGTTTTTTGTTGGTTACGTGTTGAATAGTTTTTAAATCCGGTAGACTCTAAGGTTGAATTTGGATCCACATTGTACTCTCATTCATAATTTGGTTAATGATTTATGTAAGTTTTGTTGGTACGCACTTTGTTAATGATTTATAAGTTTATTAATTGGATCGAATTTGATTTGCAATTCGTTTGTTGATTTGAAATTTGGTTCATATTGGTTGTTGTTGGTTGATGAAAATGAGAATAGGGACGTCTTGCGCAAAATATTGGATATACCGAAACAAAAATATTTTAAAAAAACATAGAATCGTGGGCGCTTGTTAGAAGTGCCCTGTTGTCTTCTTAAGATTCGACAATCGGGCGCTCGTAGTAAAAGCGCGCCCTGTTGGTTAGACCAACAGGGGGCGCTTTCTACGAGCGCCCCGATTGTCGATCAACAGGGCGCTTTTTACTACGAGCGCCCTAATTGTCGATGCGCTTAAGACCAGCGGGCGCTTTTTAAAAAGCGCTCTGTTTCCTAATAATTAGAGGCGCTTTGTTGTGCGCTCTGTAGAATGGTTGGCAACAAAGGCGCAGATTTGGGCGCGCCAAAGCGCCCCAATAGTAAAAAAAGCTACTGTTGGGTAATTCTGTTGTAGTGAGCCTTACCATCATCATCATCATCATCATCATCATCATCATCATCATCATCATCATCATCATCATCATCATCATCATCATCATCATCATCATCATCATCATCATCATCTCATCTTTAGTTATTCATATTGGTCTTTAGTGATGTTGATAGCCTTACTCCTGTTCGCATTTCCTTGATAGTTTCATTTGCCACAATTGAAGCCCTTATTGGCCTCAACTTTAGCAACCAGAGTCTTGGCTTCATCACTGCTGCAAAACAGTCTTTCATGTTGAATCTCACCATGGAAAATTTTTGGTCAAATTAGGCAAAGGTTCCATAATTAGAATTTGAGACGTAGTCTTTGCAGAATTCTCATTTAGACCTGTTAAGAACCAAATTGTCTTGCTTAAGTTATGGTGCTTGCAAGCCAAAGTTATTCCGGTAAGGCGCACACACTTCCTAGGACAAAACCACAAGTGGATTCAGGAAGGTATGATTCTAATTCTTCCCACAAAACTTTTAACCTAGGAAAAAATTAGTAACAGAAAGTGATCATTGTTTTAGTGAGTATATTTCACATTGGGATTCTAATATCCTGATTAAATCCCACTGGAAACATCTTTCTTTAAGTTCGTTCCACACATCAATAACATTTTCTATGAAAACAATACTTTGGGCTATGGATTCAGCCACATAATTCAGATCCAAGAGTGTGCAAGCATATTGCATATGCACCAAGCCTTATAGCTAGGATGAAAGGAATCGAGAACCTTTATAGTTCCCTCAACAAAATCAAATTTGTTCTTTCCGCCCAGAGCTCTCCTCATGGATCGAGCCCATATGTGATAATTTGAACCATTTACATTCAAAACAGGTGAGACAGAAACTGAAGAAGGTTCATCATCACTAGGGTGTACATAATAGGGACTTGACTGTTCTATAGCAGGATCCTTAGGAGGAGGATTTCTAGAACCAGTACCAAAACTACCACTGTTTCCTCTAGTCACGATGATACTTGAAATGTAAAATAAAAGAAAAAAAGGAAACAGGAAACAAGCAAGGTAATCAGAGCATATATGCTCTAATACCATCTTAAAATCAAATAAAATACACAACATGATAGCTGTATAAATTAATAAATTGAATTAAAAGCCATAAAAGGCAATAAAGCAATGAAACAACAAATGTTTGATACTTTTTTAAAGATAGTTGTTTTCTTTCTTGATCAAAGTATCAAACATTTGTTGTTTCATTAGTTTGATACTTTGATCAAGAAAGAAAACAACTATCTTCAAGGGATATCACATTTCTTAGCTTGCAAGGTGGGTTCGGTCTCATTCAAGTTCTTGGGGGTACCGGTGGGTGCGAACCCAAGGCGGGTGAGCACGTGGCAACCAATCTTAGACTCTATTAAGGCGAGGTTGTCTAGTTGGAGGAGTAAACAACTATCTATTGGTGGTCGCGTAGCACTTATAAACTCGGTGCTCGCCTCCCTTCCGTTATATTTATTTTCTTTCTACAAAGCACCAAAGAAGGTTATTTCGGAGATAATCAAGCTTCAAAGAAGATTTCTATGGGGAGGGGACGAAGACAATAGGAAGCTGGCATGGGTGAAGTGGAAAACAATTTGTTTACCTAAAGATAAACGTGGGTTGGGAATTAAAAACTTAGAGGTATTCAACGTAGCTTTATTGGCTAAATGGAGATGGAGAGTTTTGGTGGAGGAAGGCAATCCTATTTGGAAGGAGGTGTTAGTGGAGAGATACGGGTTAAAAGGAAGATGGCCTGAAATTGATGAGAGTAGGAGAGGGTGGGAAAATAAATCATTATGGTGGAGGGATCTATGCCTCCTTGGTGAGGATATTAATCTACAAGAAGACTGGTTTAGTGGACTGGTGAAAATAAAATTGGGAAAGGGAACATCACAAAATTTTGGAGAGATAAGTGGATTGGAAGAGACAAACTAGTCGACTTATTCCGGAATTATTTGTTTACCGCAGTCCAAGGAAGCCACGAGAGAGAACACGATTTTTGGACGAATTCGGGATGGCGATGGAATTTGGCTTGGACCGAAAACTGCAGCAGAAGTGCGCGATTTCGGTTGTCTGCTTTGAATATTTACAAAGAATTCTGCTTGCGATCTGTCTGCATTTGCTCTCAAAGAATAGTAGCGGACAAGCTGGTTTGGATCCGGACTCGATAACGAGTTTCACGGTCAAGAAATGTTACGAAATCTTTGTCACAAATTACATCGGCTTGATGGTTGGTTCTGCTTTCATTGCTAACCGTGATAAAGAATGCGTGTAAATCGATTTGGAATTGTGACGTTTCGCCCAAAGTTCAAATCTTGGCGTGGAAGGTGTTCTTTGCATCGAGTTGCTACTCGGTTTGAGCTACATAAGAGAGGTATAATCCAATCTTCAACTGAAATAAGTTGTATATTATGCAACACGGAAATTGAATCAATAGAACATTTATTTATGTCTTGCGGGGTTGTTAAATTAATTTGGGGGAGAATTTTTGCTTGGATGGGGGTTGTGATGTGTGAAGAGGAGAATATTGTCAACCACTTCACTGAGTTTGGAGAGCTTGTGATAGGTAAAACGCAGCAGTCAGGTCGACATCTCATTTGGATGGCGGTTATTTGGAATGTTTGGTTAGCACGGAACGAAGTTATTTTCAAAGGGGAGGTATTCTCAGTTCTTCGTATAACAAAGAAGAATTAAGGATGTGGCGTGGAGTGGTTCAAGACAAGGAGAGGCAGGAAGCTGCGGGGTGACTTGGTCGGACCGTATACCGCCCAATGGGCATTTAGATATGTTATAACAATTGTAATGTACGCTTGGCTTTTATGTATTATTTAGAAGGGAGAAGCAGTTGAGCTAGTCATCATGTTGTGCTTATTGCACTGAGTACTTTTTCCTCATTGAGTCTTTTTCCCAATGGGTTTTGGCTCGGTGAGGTTTTGAGGAGGCCCTCTCCCTTCCCTTAAGTTTTTTATTGTAAGGGTTGGGCCCCCATTGTGCTCCCTTCAATGAAAGCATTGTTTATCTAAAAAAAAAGAAAGAAAAATATTTTATTGATGATTAAAGCGCTAGCAAGTACTACACCTTATAGATCAAGTATTATGGAGCATCGTATATACACTAGAGTATTGTTTATTACATTACATAATAAAGAAAGCAGAAAATGAAAGATCTAGAATAACAATAACGAACACATGGCGCCTGGAGCACATATTCCTCTCTCATGTGTGAGTATCAGAGACACATTCTCTCACTCTCGTGTGCAATGTGCCTGTGACAAGAGCATCAGCCAATGTTCCCTCAACATCAACAATTTATTGCTCAATTCAAGTGAACATGCCCTGCTTTCCTAGATATTTTCTTCCAATTTTAAGAAATTTTTAATTTTTTCCCTAAAAATAATAATTTAAAATTACATAATTTTAACAAAAAAAATACGGATCAATTGACTACGTTTTTAAAGCTCACTCGAATATTCATATCGCCATTTGAATATTTAGAGTTAAAAATATGAGTGCTTCTAGAGCGAGAGAGCAAATCAAATCCCTCACTGGTGGACCACTAAAATTAACCGTAGGATATTGTATAAAATACTATGAGTGGTTAAGATTGAATCAACTAATATTAAATATCAACCATTGACATTTTTTATATTACATCATACGATCATTTAACGATTCACAGTAAGTGATTTGATTTGCTCCCTCGCCTTAAAAATATCACAAACAAAATTGTGCAAATGCTCACGAAAAATTAGCTCAAAATTATCACCATATCGATTAAGGATTTGTTGTTTTACATGAAGTTCTACAAAACTGTATAAAAATCACAAAATTGATGAAATATAAAAGCGTGGACGGCAGGATTCGAACCTGCGCGGGCAAAGCCCACATGATTTCTAGTCATGCCCGATAACCACTCCGGCACGTCCACTTGCTTGTAATCTTTTCACTTTTTTTAACTAAGTATTTTCAGATTCAACCAATTCAGCTCACTTTCTTTTTTTTTTTGAACAAAGTTTAGCAGTTTCCTGAAAAAGTGAAAACATAGAAAAGAAGCGGAACCTTTCCGTTACTTCACAAAACGCAGCAGCGAAAGAAGGAAGAAGCAATCAAACAAAGAGGTTATTTTTCAATTCATCAATTAATAATCTCCTTGTCAATAATATTTGTTTATTATCATGATGAGCAATCTCAAATTCCTCAAATACTCTTGCATGTTTTGATCGATGAAATTCTGGAACAATTTTTGAATTTTATACTGGACCCATAATGCAGGTTTCTCTACTGGAACTTGGGTGTTTTTCAAATTTGGTACTTTTCGCATCTTTCATGTAGTATTTATCATCATGTCTGATACTAAAAACAGTGATAATAACAAAGGTTCCAAGCGTAACCTACCATCATGGATGGGTTCAAGTGATATTGAGGATGAAAATCGTGGAAAGAAACCAACTCTGGATGGTGAAGGTGAGAAATCTAGTGAAACTGAGATAGTCAAGAAGAGCAAAGTCCAAAAAGAAAACACTGGAAAATCTTCTGCACCTAGTTTGGAATCAAAAGGCTTGAACAACCTTCTGGTACTTGATTAATTACAAACAATTAAGGAGCCCTTGTGTTTTTATCTAAGAAGCACCGACACGAATACTGAACACGTCACTGGCACTACACCGACACTGACACTAAAAAGCACCGACACGAACATTGAACACAACACTGACACAGACATGTAGATTTCAATAATAACTTGAGAAAATGGAAGTGATTGAAGTGTCGGACACCGGACACCTCGAAGTGTTGGTGCTACATAGGTTTTTATTTTGTTTGTTTGTTTTTGCTTGCATTGTTGTTGAATGAGCTCATGAACTAATTCAACTGGTTTATGGACAGGAAGGTGTGGTTTTTGTGCTGTCAGGGTTTGTGAATCCCGAGCGTGGCATCTTGAGGTCCCGAGCCATGGAAATGGGAGCAGAGTATAAGCCTGACTGGAACTCTGATTGCACTCTTTTAGTTTGTGCATTTCCAAATACCCCCAAGTTTAGACAAGTTCAAGCTGATTGTGGAACCATTGTGTCAAAGGTTTTCCTTTGTTCCTTTTTTTGTTCTTTCCACATGTGAATGAGCTCTAAATGCATTCTTTAAAATACTGATTATCCTAATATCCTTTGGGAAGGATGGAAGTGAGAAGTGAGAACTCTCCAGGAATATATGTCTTGTTGAAGCCCTTAGGTATCTATATTCTATGTTATCCTCCCAACTTTTGGCATGGATAAGTACATTGTTCTAGGTGTCATTTTAATTTTATTTATGTCCCATGTTAACAGTTTATAGACTATTTATCAAAAACAAAAAAGATCTCTGGTGTTGATCCATTATTGACACAGTAGAAATAAACATGAAACCATTGTCTTGAATCTTCAACCAGATAATAGCCAACAAGATACTAGGGTGTCTCTACGGACAATGTCATTCTTCATTGTTTGTGGAACAATTTTCTATTTAAGCCTTTATTTTGATATTCCAGCTCTACATGCAATTCAAAATCGATTGCTGTAGCCGTGCTCCCGTGGTATCCCTAATTTGTAGTGGTAGTTAGAGGTTAACCGAGACATAGTTCTTTTCTGGATGAAGCAAATTGGGGATGTTTTGCAGTGGTTGACACTGGAAACATTGTATTTTTTCTTAAGGAAAGGATACTACCAAATAGAGTTCCTTGATTAAATGTTACACCTAATTACATAATGTGAATATTTCAGCTGTTTCTTTGGTGTCCCTAGTGCCTACATGAATTGACTTTTATGTTATGTGCTAATTGGAGCATTTTGCTATGGAGAATGATATTTACTGCATGCCTTTTGTTACTAGTATTGGTGGTAATTTGTCAAATATTATGGGGTATCAAGCTTACCATTTTCTATATTTTTGCTAGGGAAATATAGTGCTGTTATGCAGATTTTTTGATTGTATTATTTTGTGTATATTTTTTGAAGAAAAATCTAACTTAACGTAACATGATGTATCCTTTCTTTTCTTTTTTGGTGTTAGGATTGGATACTAGAATGTCACAGCCAGAAGAAGCTGATTGAAATTGAAACTTACCTTATGCATGCTGGGAAACCATGGCGTAAAGGAAGTACAACACACAAAGTCAATGAAGGTATATAATTGTGTATGCACTGGTAAATAGATATTTTTGTTAAAGCTATATGTAGTTAAAGCTCTTTCTGGCTTCGAATAAGTGCTATATTGATTGCCACATCCATCTTGTTTATAACTTATAACATGAAAGTTAGGAGCTCTGGTGCCAACATAGTTGGAATTATCTCTCCTATGTGATACTTTTGCACGCCTCTTTCGCTTGAAAAAGAAAAAACTTATAACATGAAAGTTGAGCTTTAAAGAATTCAGTTAAGGTTGCTTGGTTTATAAGTTTCATGAGAGATATGTTTTTGGAATAGAATTGTGAATTTCATGCGAGATAACTCCATTATCTATTGACTATTTGATTCTAGTCTCCTAGCTTTACCCATCTATATTGATGATATCTATATCTATATCTATGTTTGATTAATTCTGAAAATATTCAAAACATTTCTTCTTATATTTTATTTTTTTTTCCAACCATCTTCACTATATATATATATATATATATATATATATATATATAAATTAGTGTTGAACTCTATGGCAAAGCTAAATTAGCTAATAGCCTATACATGTTATATCAGATGTCTTTATGAGGTGGTTCTTGCCAACCTCCCACACCTTTATTTCACATCTGATTGTTCCTTCTTGTGAATTCTATGGGTGAGTTCAGAACAAAAACCATCTGCGCCAAGAAAACCACCAAAGCATGTTGAAAGAGAACTGCCTTCAAAGCCAACTACTTCCATGAAAGCAAAGGTAAAAGCTGACCAGATGTTTTATCAATTACTATACTTGATTTGATGATTATGGATCTGAATAGCCTTTATTTTATCTATCGACAGTTAAACTCGTTAGTTTATTGTTTGCTGCGTATTCCAGGGAAAAGACACGGATGATGCTAGGAAATGCTTTGAGCCTTCTGAAGTGAAGAAGTGGGCTGTTGATGATTTGAACAAAACAATTCAGTGGTTGGAAAGTCAAGAAGAGAAGGTTATGATCTTCCATATCCCATTTAAAAAACCGTTTTTGTTCATTCTGAGGTCCTGACTTTAAACATTCAGAACATTCAAAGAATCGGACTAAAAGGAAAAAAAAAAGTTTACTTCGGAACCATATTCATTTGTTTGGAAAGCATTGTGTTTCACTATTCAATGTTCACTCTCTAACCGTGACAAATGCTTATAAGTTGTAGCTCTCTGTTTGTTCGCACTTAATTGTGTTTAAGGTCAATAGTTATATATCCTATGCCAATCTAAATTCTTAACTAATCATTTCAGCCAGATCCAAGTGAAATAACAAAAATAGCTGCAGAAGGGATTCTGACTTGTTTGCAAGATGCAATATGTTCTCTCAAGGAAAATCAGGTATTGTACATAAAACTGATTGTGACTCTCAGTAGTTAGCAAGCAACTGATTTGATATTTTCTCCCCATCAAGGATGCTACTATAAGTACATTTTCCTCTGCATATAGTTTTTAGTTTTGTATACAGACGTTTCTTTAAATTCCGTGAGAATATTCAGAGTATCAGACTAATAGTAGATACATAAAATATTTGATTTGGCAGCTGATTGTGTTAGTCTCCATAATTTTAAACAGGACATCCGGAAAGCAACCGAGGACTGGAATTTCTTACCTCGCGTTGTTGAGGAGCTTGCAAAGTTGGATGATTTGGGACACAATAAGGCTTCAATGTCAAAGGAAGATCTTCACAAACAAGCACTGGACTGTAAACATATTTATGAAGAGGAACTAAATAGGTTAGATCAAGTATTGACAGTGAATTCAAAGAGAAATGAGGAACAGAAGAGCAAAACAGGAAAAGCAAATACCGCATCTTCTTCTGGTGCAGTTGAGTATGATAGTGATGAGACAACCGAGATGACAGAAGAAGAAATAGACCTTGCATATAAGACTTTATCCTCTAACTTGTGCCATCTTTGAATGCTTACTGAACTTGTTTTTTTAGGGATGAGAAGTAGATAGTTTGGTTTAAGAATATTTCTTTCTAAGGCAATATACTACAGGAAAGGAAGAAGTCCTAGTCTGTTAGACACTTGTCTTTTTTTAGAATTGCTTTCTTCACATGATCTTTGTTAGCTTTACATTACATCTCTCAGGTCTGTTTTGCTGCTTCCATGCATGTTACTTTTCTCTAGACTCCATCTTTTTCTTTTAGAAACTAGTTACCTAATGCTTCGACTTTGTTGGGGTTGAGATCCAAACATCACAATCCATTTGAAAGGATTCAAAAACTCGAAACTTCAAAGGTCCTACTATTCGTTACTATATAACATTATCTCCTACCATGGTTTCTGCTCTTTGTTGGAAGGGGAAGACATTTGTTTTTGGATGGTCCCTCAACTCTGTTTTATTTTCCATCTGACCTTGCTTGAGGTTTATTAACATTCGTTTATTACATACATGTTTCATCAGTACATTCTATCTTAACTCTATTACACGTAGTTCTTGACGTTAGTAACAAATGTGTCTCCTCACCAGTTCCACAATCCTCCTTATAGATTCACAACTTCGTATTTAAGAAATCATTGATAAAATCTAAACCACAATACATAGAGCTATTTTCTTACGCATCTACAGATGTACACACATATTTTCCTCAAGAGTGCACCAATGTTAACATGTCCACCTCAAACGTCATCCCTAGAGTCTAGTTAGTGCGTTAAGGGATTCAAATATCTGTGTAATAACTAGACACAACGTAATATATAAATTTATTACTTTCTAAAATATCTGTGTAAATTATTCACCGTGCAAGTGCAGGGCACGAGTAAGAACACTAGTTATTATAAATTTAAGAAAAATATATTCAAACATTTTTTTATCATCACCAAAATTGGTAATGCCAATAGTATATTTGAAACTAAGTGAAAATAATAGAGATGTCTTTACTAGCATCAAGATGAAAAGACAAATTTACAAATGTATTATGATTCGTTGTCAAAAAAATGTATTATGATTCCAAAAAATCTTATATTTTTTATGTGAATATAATCACTTCATTTCATATTTAGCAAAATACAATTTTCAATATAAAAAAATATACACAAATTTTGTAAAGACTAAAAAACTAAACAAATATATTTATATAGACAAAAAAAAACAAATTTTTATATTTTCAGAGAACAAACACAAAAAAAAGGTTATAATTACAGAATTTAAACCTAATGTAAATGTAAATCAGTAATTTAATTTGAGCTAGGAAGACGAACACAAGCACTTGGCTAAGCTTCCACTGTGAAACGATTTATTTACAGAAAGAAACAAACGTAGTCGTCGTCGCTCCTTTTGGTTCATTTTTTTTGCTGCTTTCTGTAGACAGTAGTAGGGTTGCATTTCCACTGCACTGCTCTGCTACAACGCAATCCAGATTCTCAATTCACTATTTCACTTTCATCTTTCTTCCTTGTTCCTTTATAGCCGCTATTTATTTATTTCCATAAACCCTCACTCATTCGACGACAATGGGCGCTTCTCTTCCTCCCAAAGAGGCCAACCTCTTCAAACTTATTGTTGTAAGCTTCTCGATTCTCTATCCTTTTCTCTTCTTTCCCTCGATCCAACTTCATTATCTGCTTCCTCTTTTTATGAACCCTAATTTTGTTCTTATTATTTTTATGCCACTTTCTGATTGCCTTCTTTATTCCCTCATAATCTAGTAATAAAGTTCATAGAAATTATCAGATTGAAATTAATCGGGATATTTAGTGTTAATTTATTTAGTCTTGTGTTACTGAGTTTTAGGTGTTCTTTCTTGGGAGTTTGAAATTAATAGATTGTTGATGTTCTAGTTATTTTTTTATCAATGTGTGTGCGGATAAGCTGAATTAATCATTTGCCTTTGCCATGGAATAAATGAAGTTATGATTTTTTGAGAATATAAGGGAGTGAAACAAAGAAGGAACTACTTACTTGGCTTTGAATTTGTTTGCCCCTTCTTCTTTGCTTCAATTGATGAAATGGATTGGATTCAGTTTCTCTAGATAAATAGCTACTACTCCGATCTCATTTATAAGCAAAAAAGTACTTTTTAGGTTCATTGAATAACTGATGAACCTAAAAACTGTTTTTTTTTGCTTATAAATGAAATTGAGAGAGTACATTATTCGATTGAACTTTCTTATTGTCCCTGTGGAATTGCTTTTTAGTAGCCATGGTTTGTGTTGAGGTTTGGTTTTCTTCACTTGAAAAGAGTGCAATGTAGCTCTGTAATTAGATGTAATAACCTTGGTTATTGACAAGTTTTATGAGTAAATGAAATGCTTTGTTACCCGGGGGGAAGAGTTACTGTTTTGTGGAGCTTAATTTTCCTTGCTTGTGTTGTTGCTACAGAAATCCTATGAAACCAAACAATACAAAAAGGGCCTCAAAGCCGCAGATGCCATTTTGAAAAAATTTCCAGATCATGGAGGTATACTTTTTTTTTCCTACTTGTTTTTGCAGGCTTTTACTTCCTTGCTATTTGCTTGAGTAACACACAGCACTTATCTTTTTCTGCTTACAAAAGTTTTTCTCTCGCCATCTCTTAGATATCATGTTTATTTGGGTATTTTACTTATTTATATGTCTGATTCCCCTTCTGGTTGATAGAAACTTTATCGATGAAGGGTTTGACCTTAAATTGCATGGATCGTAAAGCCGAAGCATATGAACTGGTTCGACAAGGACTGAAGGTATGTCGCGTTTGATTTTGTATGATTTATCATTCTTTCATCTTTTTTCAGATGTTCCAACCTTATTTTGTACTCTGGTGCAGAATGACCTTAAAAGTCATGTCTGCTGGCATGTTTTTGGTCTTCTTTATCGGTCAGACAGAGAATATAGGGAGGCTATCAAGTGCTATCGAAATGCACTGAAAATAGATCCTGACAATATTGAAATCTTACGTGACCTGTCACTCTTACAGGTAGCATATCAATTTCTATTGCTTCTATTTGCTTTATTTTAGCATATGTAAATCTAGCAAGGCTCTCACCTCTCTCTACATTGGCTTTAACTTTAGTGTTGGGTTTCCTATACTGGCATCATCCATGACATTTCCTGAATATAAACTTTACAACCAACTTTGTTGTTATCTTATCACGATTGCCAGTAGTAACTTTTATGATATTGTAATTTCCTATCTTAGTTCATTTATGGGCGAAGTTCATAGGTACTAAGGTCAGAAATCAGAATGCCACTGCCTTTGTCTTTTTCAGTTCAGGATAAAGCTCTTGTGCAGTATTTCTAGAATTATGTGCGTCATTAAACTTATGCTTGATTAACTATAAAAGGGAAATAAGTCTCTCTCTCCAGTCTCTTTCCATGAGATTCTTCCAATGCATAACAAAAGGCCACATCATGCGAGTGTCCTTTAACCATTTACTGGAGTCTAGAGTTAACAAATGATTAGCAATGACATTCTACTATCGCATTTCATAGTACACAACTACACACCCACACACTTACTAGATTCTTCTATAATGCACTTTTTTTACTTATGTGCTTTTATTTACTTCTCATTGTCAGGCTCAAATGCGAGATTTAGCTGGCTTTGTTGAGACGCGTCAACAACTTCTGACTCTCAAGTCAAATCATCGCATGAACTGGATTGGCTTTGCTGTTGCACATCATTTGAACTCTAAGTATGATTTTCATTAAATTAAATAGGTTTTCCTAATAAATACTGCTTGAACTGCCTTTACATTAAATAGGTAGTATCTAAGGATCATTTTCTTTTGTTTGCCAATATTTCTTCTGTTTAATTTGTTGATTCTTTTGAAATAATATAATTGGCTGGTATGTGATTATTTGCAAGTTCTTTTAATGGTACATACTATAGTCCGTCCTAAGGACCTAACATAGTGCGATAGAGAGGATCGACCAAATTATCCAAGACACCTATATCCCCGCTCCTTCCTTTATATCACAGTGGGGTTTTCGTCTCTAGTGAACGGTCATAATGGTATTACAAATAAGATATAAATAAATCCATTCATAGGCTTTCACTTATTAGCTTAGACATTTAGAAGGGTTGATCTAAGGCATGTTATTAGAGCCTCTATGACAAAATGGTTAGGAGCTTGATCTTTTCACTCCCATTCTTCTTAAAAAAAAAGTTGAATTTCAGCACAAGATAGGCGAGCCTATGCATTGCTACACTATTAAGTCCCAATGGGCTATTGTGTGAAGGGTGTGTTAGATATAAAACTAATCACCAGCCTTCAGTTAACAACTTATAGCATACTTGGATTTCTATTGGAAATGTATGTTTGGGGGGTTCAAGCATACACTTACTTCAAAGAAACTCTATAGATACTTTGGGTTCAAACGTTTGTTTGCAATTTACCAACAATAACAGGCACTTAAAGCGGAAGTTGGTTCATGACATTCTCATATTTATGATTTTGCTTGTTGCCGTGTCTTTTGAATGAAAGTGCACTTATTGAAGTGTTAAAAACTGGTGTCTCACATTTGTATTATTTCTGTAAATTTGTGAAGGAAATTGCAAATCGGAAGTTCAATTTTCTGAATTAAAATAGCATGAAATGCATGTTTTCATGTATGATTTAGTTATTTAAGTCATGTAGTCAGATTATGGCAAACAATTATTTTGTGATGCTTTTTTCCCCTTCCATATTTTATTTGTAGAAAGGGTACACAAAAAGGGGGTAAATGCCCTTTTTTCAATTTATCATGGTATTATTATCAATAGGTGTTTTTGAAATGGCAATTTTTTTACTTTTTATTTTGGTAGTTAGTTGTACTGAACTTTAAATATGAAACAGTGCCTCAAAAGCTATTGAAATTCTCGAAGCATATGAAGGAACATTAGAAGATGATTATCCTCCAGAAAATGAACGGTGTGAGCATGGGGAAATGGTCTTATATAAGGTCTTTCCTCTGTCTATTTTCTATACTTGTTTCTTGTTGAGTGCATAATTGTATAATGCTTCCTCACATTCGCATTTTTTTATTGCTCGATGTAACTTTTTCCATAACTAGAAGATTTTGCTATAACATGATAAGATTGTGAATTGGTACGATTCATTAGTTTTATACTAAATTCCAATGATTATATTTTGTTGAATGTGAACATTCTTCTGTTACTTGTGCATGTTTAGGGATGTGGAGTCTTTCACATGGTTTATATTCAGTGTTAATAATTCCCTCATGGTGACTTTTTGCATCAAATATCTTTGTCTAGATCTCTTTGTTAGAGGAATGCGGATTTTTTGAGAGAGCTCTCGAGGAGTTGCGGAAGAAGGAGTCAAAAATTGTACGCATGTTTTATTTACTGAGTTAATTCATAATTTGGTAATGTAACTTTTTATGCGTGATAAAAATGATTTCATCACTTGTTTCTGATTATGTGTTTTTAGGTTGATAAGCTTGGATACAAAGAGCAAGAGGTTTCACTTATAGTCAAGCTTGGTCGCTTAGAAGAAGGCGAGAAATTGTATCAGGCATTGCTTTCCATGAATCCTGACAATTATAGGTGGTCTTTCTGGCTACTGATTTTAGGCTTAATTGTCTCGATTGCAATGTCTGTCATGATGTATTTCTTCTTTATGTTCTTCCACTACTTTTGTTTCCTTTCTGCACTAGCCATCACACCAGCGTAACAGGATGGGATAATTTTGGTTCAGATGCCTTAGCATTTGTTTCACTTGGCTCTTTCTGCTTGATAAACCTTTTAGGTTGTACTTGTAGTTGTATTTGCATCCAATTTTGTTTTTGTCTTCGATAGTGCTGAGTCACTTGTGGAAGCTAGAGAAAAATTTCATGTTTCATTTTACTGTTCAGATACTATGAACTTCTCAGAAATGTTGTGTTAGATTGTTTGGATCATCTTACGGACTCGTGAAAAGCTAAATAATTGTTTGTGCTTCCTGTTGATGCCCAGATATTATGAAGGCATCCAAAAATGTGTTGGGTTATATTCAGAAGTTGGCCATTTTTCTCCTGATGAGATAGACCGGTTAGATGCCTTGTACAAAACACTTAGGGAACAATTTAAGTGGTCATCTGCTGTTAAGGTAGTGCAGTCATTCCTTTTTTTTGTATTACATATATATATTTTTTAGTTTAATAGCTTGGCTACATCTTCATGCATAACATTTATCACTATTATTTTGCAATGTTATCTATCTAATCCCCCTCCCCAAAAATGAGGCTGGCAGGATTTAGTTATTTCTTGTGAAACAGAAAATGTGGGTTAACCGGAAGGGCATATTCTTAATATGTGTATTACGTATTAAATTTTGTTGTCTTCCCTTGTATCGTATGGTAATTATATAGAACTCCCTGGGTGATGGGGGGAAGCTCTTCATAGATCACCTGATTGGTGTTGTGCATCTTTTGCTGATCCAGATTGCTACATTATTTTTATGGTTTTTGGTATTTTGCTGATATTTTTCTCTTATCAATGCATGCATTAATCCTACATTATTTTTTTTTTCAGAGAATACCACTAGATTTTCTACAAGGTGACAGATTTCGAGAAGCAGCAGACAGTTATATTAGGCCTCTCCTAAGAAAGGTATACACAAACCCTTTTTTGTGTAATATTCTGCCTAATTTACTAGCTTAAAAATTGAATTGGGATTTCATTTTGTGTTGTTTATAGGGAGTTCCATCTTTATTCTCCGACCTTTCTTCTTTATACAATCACCCTGGGAAGGTCAGTTTTATTACTTGAATCTCTACTGCTTCTATAATTTGGCATGTATTATTATTTTTTTGACGTGGGATTATTTTTGTATATTATGGTGTTAGAAGATACTGTTTCTGATTCTGCGGGTTCGGGTTTCTTTTCCAGGCAGACATTTTGGAGCAACTTATTCTCGAGTTAGAGAATTCTATTAGGACAACTGGTCAATACCCTGGGAGGTAAGAGTAAGATAGATATGCACAATTAGTTATTCAATACCAGCGTTGTAGCTCAACCGATATGGTTAAGGGGTGTTTGTGTGGTACAAGCGTAAGCTTGCTATTTTTCTTTTCAATTTTGTCTGAGATGATCAGAATTGGCGCTTGCTTTTTTTCAATTATAGTTGACATTAAAATTTTGGTGCTTTGGAGTTTGTATCTTGTACTGGATCTGTAACCATTGTTTATCTTGTGTACAGGGTGGAAAAAGAACCCCCTTCAACTCTTATGTGGACTTGGTTCTTGTTGGCTCAGGTTTGTGTCTATTTTTGGGGATATCTTCAAATGCATTTTATGCAGGTTCCTCCATTTTTCTTTCTTCTCACTCAGTAAAATTTTGTTGGTGCAGCATTATGACAGGCGGGGCCAATATGAGATAGCTCTTTCTAAAATCAATGAGGCGATAGAACACACACCTACTGTCATTGATCTATACTCTGCCAAGGTTTACTTATGATTAGTTTTCTGCTTGTTTCTAAATTATTTCATTTCTACACGTCCTTTTTGTATGTACGCGCATATGCATGTATATGTACGTATAACTTTGTATTCCATGTAAGAAAAATATTTTAATCAAATGAAATATCTGTGGTTTGCCTAATTATCTTTGAGAAGTGTAGTTAGCATTAAATTACAGGGTCACTACACTTAAAAATGTAATTTGCCAGTTCTCATTGAAAATTCCATTTTGATGTGTATTTCTTTGCAAAACCGTTGAGCTAGACTGTACTTTCAATTATTTTTTCCCTTGTAGTTTAGAACATCACTTCAACCTATATTTTTCTTGCAAATTCTTTTTGCTTATTTGTTATATGATACACTTGATGTATATAAAAAAAGTTCAAATGCCAATTATGTATTTATTTCTTCAGTAAAAAATATAAATATCCTATACTATGTTTGACTCACAAGATAAATTTGCAATAAACTTGGCAGTAATTTGACTTACTGAGCTATACTATGTTTCACGCCAAATTTGGTGAAAATGAGTTATTGCAGTTGGGATTAGTGATGACTGGAACTTTTACCTGACAGCATAGCACACGGAAAAACTTGTTAATCATTTCATGTCTTTGAATACAGAGTCGGATACTTAAGCATGCCGGTGATTTGGCTGCTGCTGCTGCATTTGCAGATGAAGCTAGGTGTATGGATCTTTCTGATCGTTATGTTAATAGTGAATGTGTGAAGCGCATGCTGCAGGCTGATCAGGTATTGTTCATATATTTGAATTTCATGCACACTTAAGTGTTGAATTTTATGTAGCATTCTCTGTTGCCTATTCTGACTTTGTTTTTGTTGTGCCTATAATATCCTTGATATCCAGGTGGTTTTGGCAGAAAAAACTGCTGTGTTATTCACAAAAGATGGGGATCAACACAACAACCTCCATGACATGCAGTGTATGTGGTATGTATTTAATGATGTGCAGTATTCTGTTCTTTCCTAACAATATTTGGGTTTCATAGGCAACACTGATTTTATCACCTATCTTTGAAAGGTATGAGCTTGCCTCTGCTGACAGCTACTTCCGCCAAGGGGATCTTGGATTGTCTCTCAAGAAATTCTTAGCAGTGGAGAAGCATTATGCGGATATTACGGAAGACCAATTTGATTTTCATTCATACTGCTTAAGGAAAATGACTTTGCGTACATATGTAGAAATGCTTAAATTTCAAGATCGATTGCATTCACATGCATATTTTCGTAAAGCAGCTGCTGGAGCTATCAGGTGAATATATGTTGTATTTAATTGGTTTATGCATGAGTTATTGGTTATGCTAGTTAGTGATATGCAGTGCTTTGTGGTTAAATGCATGTATGGAGTTCAAAGCCTTTTACTCCTACTCCTACTCCTACACTTGATTTGCAAATTGTATCGTGGTTAACTGTGTAATTTTCCCCAGTTGTTTCTGTTACGGACCAACTATCCCAAAAGCTTAAGCTATTAAGTGAAGACACGTGAATGGTTTTATATTATATTTCTAATTTCTAACATGCCTTTTCACGCAAAAGCCATTTGGAGTTGAAGTGTGGCCAATGCATAAGCCAATTTACCATATGTTGAAATTCAACTTTTTACTAAAAGAATGGGGGTGACAAGGATCGAACTCTATAGAAGTGATATCATGTCATGGTAATTGTTTTGAAAGCAGAAGTTATTAAGTTAATGCTCCTGAATAATTTGATATTTTATTTCTAACGGTTTCTCAGCCTCGGTTCTCATATGGTGATAGTTTTCTTAATCAGTCATGACATTTTGGGCCGGCTTATAATTTTGTGGCTTAAAAACAGCATCCTTTTGTGACTGCCATAACATTTCAGTTTACTCTTTTTATATGCAAATGGAATTTATTTCCAATTTTGTGCTTATGATCTCATGATTGTAATGGCTGCAGAAATGATAAGCAATCAATTTTTCCAAAAAAATAGATCTCATGATTGTAATGTTTTGCACCGCAGATGTTATATAAAATTGCACGATTCTCCTCCAAAGTCAACAGTTGAGGAAGATGAAGATATGGCTAAGTTGGCTCCTTCTCAGAAAAAGAAATTGAGGCAAAAACAGAGAAAGGCAGAAGCAAGAGCTAAGAAAGTATTAATAATATCTATAGCTTCTGTGGAACTTCTTGCTGAAATAGTATACTCAGGGAACTTCTTGCTGCACAAGTATATTCATGCTATTGTTTTATTTTCTTTTTAGGAGGCAGAAGGAAAAAATGAAGAATCAACTGCTAGTGGGATATCAAAGTCTGGGAAACGTCCTGCAAAACCTGTTGATCCAGATCCAAGGGGGGAAAAGTTGTTGCAGGTTACATTTAAATACATATATTGCTACTGATATTCTTGTTTTTTCATTCTATGCCTTACACCAAGACCTGTTTTAAATTTCATTATAATACAAAATAAAACTTTCCTCTGCAATTCACGTAGATGAGTAAAACCCTCCAAGCAACTCGCAATATTTTGAGATATTACGTGAAGCCTTCAAGACTCGTGAAACCCTCTTTGGACAATGCTCGTGTCGTGCCTACTCTACGTTGTTTTGAAACTTGAAGTTCAACCTTTTGTTTTTCAATTGGGAGAATGGGACAACAAAACTGGTCATGGCTTGGTCGTAGCATCTCTGTTAACATGTTAAGCTCCAACTTCCAAAAGCTTCATATTGTTAGCTGAAGAGTCGTGAATGGCTTTATTAGCTTCAGCGGCCGACTTCATCTCTCTGAAGAGTCATGAGATGGGCTTGGCAAGTTTTGTTAGCTCCAGCATCCCACCATAACTGTTGATTCATCTTCCTCCAGGGGAAACTCAATTTCCGGTGGCAATAGTGGATCGACCATACTGTTCAACACTCAAACATCTAGGAAAGTCACACACTCCTTTCCTCTTTGTCCCCACTTTTGTGCCATTCATGGGGAGAGTTTTGTCCTCCACTTTCGCCTCCATTTTGTTACACATTTGCTCAACTTTATTTTCTCTGTCCCTCTCGTACCATGATTTCCATCTCCCCTGTTGTTGGGTCAGTTTTTTTGGGGACCCAATTCTGTCTAACTCTCACCTGAAATGCTTTTTCTTTCCTCTTGTTCTTCATCTTTGGTTTTGATTCCTGGTTTCCCGTTTAGACTCCAAGATTCGTGGTTCTTCTAGCTCTTGATCTGTCTCTAGCTTACAGGCCATTGATTCTTTCTTCTCATATGCACCTATTGAATTTTTAGTCCCTCACTTTTGATTTTCAATTGTTTATCCGGATTTTGAGGGGTGACCTAAGAAGCCCTGATACATAGTACGATACAGTTATGAGGATACGAGAGATTCTAAAAAACAAGATACGACACGGCCAAAGCACGTTTGCAAAAGTTTTACAAAATGTTTGTGAAGCGACATTCATATTTGTAGTTGCATTTCATAATCGTAAGTAACTAACCGGTAAAACTTGACACAAAAAATGCTTCAGCAAAAAAAATAATCATTTGAAACATCTCCTGCAAAATTGTTGTTCTAGTTATCATAATTATTGAAACTCATAGTGTCTTCTTATTCTGCATTGGTTCCTGCTTAGGTTGAAGATCCATTGTCGGAAGCTACAAAATACCTGAAGTTGCTGCAGAAGAATTCACCTGATTCGTTGGAGACACACTTGCTCTCCTTTGAACTATATATGAGAAAACAGAAGATTTTGCTTGCCTTCCAGGTATTAATGTGTTTAATGAGGAGCTCATTTTTTTTTCCCAGCATCTAATTTCTTGCTTTGTAAGGCTGTCTTCCTTGTCATTGAAAGCACATTATAAGAGTATAAGGATGTGATTTCATCTTGATTAATTTATTATTTATTTATTCATTTATTTTGTATATTGACCTTTATATTTGATTTGTAGGCTGTAAAGCAATTACTGAGATTGGATGCTGAAAACCCTGATTCTCATCGTTGCTTGGTATGTTGTCTTCTGAAGAACAATGCAATTTCATGTTACCGCGATTAGAAAGTTTAGGCTGTTGATGTTTATTTGTATCAAAACGTTTAATAATATCTGGGGTCTAATGTTCTACTGTTGATTTTTTAAATTTTTCATATTTAGCACGTGATAAATGGGATAGTCAAAAGAAAACTATTCCCTTGAATTTGGAACCAACCGCCTCCCCCTCTTCCTTGTCTTATTTTTCTCTCAATTTTTAAGATATTTTGTCTTTTGATCCTCTCGATTTAACTTCTATTCTTTCTCCATCAATGAAGAGGATTATCTTTTTGGTTGCCATTCATTTCTAAGTCCATATGTTGCAGATTAAATTCTTCCACAAAGTGGGATCCATGAATGCTCCTGTGACTGACAGTGAGAAACTCGTTTGGAGTGTCTTAGAAGCTGAGCGCCAAACTATAAGGTTCTATGGTGCAATTGTTTACTTTTTGCTTTCTTTAATTGTCTTTAAGGTGCTGATATATACATATTTAGATTAATTCATGATTTAATTCTAACTTCCTCTGTTGTTCATTTTATGTAGTCAGGTGCATGGGAAATCTCTGTTCGAGACAAATAACTCTTTCCTTGAAAAACATAAAGGTCATACTCACTATATTTTGAGCATATGTAGATGACTCGCGTTTTAAGCTTGGTTGTGAAGGTTTCTTGTTTTGTTTTTCTCTTGTTTGCAGATTCTTTGATGCATAGAGCTGCTTTTGGAGAAATGATGTACATTTTAGATCCCAATAGAAGATCCGAGGCTGTCAAGTTGATTGAAGGGTCAACAAATAACATTGCACCAAGGTAATGTTTTTACAACAAATAACATTGTCTTCAAACTTATGTGACACTGTTGTGATGCCAGAATGCCTGTTTTGGCTCTTGGCAGTGTGCTTGATGGATTTTTTCTATTTATTTTCGTGTTTACTTTTCTGCAATTTTAGCTTTCTAATCTGATTAATGGTGATATTGAATGATGCAATATCTTTATATCTTTTTGTAATAGAAATGGCGCACTTGGAGCAATCCCGGAATGGAAACTTAGAGACTGCATTGCAGTTCATAAACTTCTTGGATCAGTCCTTGTTGATCAGGATGCTGCATTGAGTAAGTATCATTAAGATTTTCTGTTAATCAAGAATAATGTGTAACGGGGTTCATATTCCTATTGAAGATCAACAAATCACTAATCTCTTTAAAGGTGAAAAAGAATGTTTGCTAAAAACACTAAATTTTTTTAAACATTGTCATTCATCTAGGATTGAATTAATGTCCTTTAAATTTTTTACACAATTTCAAGGGTTTTGTTTTGACATAACATTTAACTTTGATGTGTAATTTTATTATTTTTAATGAAATTTGAACTGTTTCTATTTGCCGTGTCTGTAAATATTGATGATGTTGTAATACCTCACAAGAACCTCTCTCATGTGTTAAATAACCTTATGCCATTGAAATCTTGTGCACTTATCTCATGCCCTAACCGTGGCTACTACGATTTGGAATAGTTGCGGAAAAAACCTCCAAGGAGATTATCATATTTCATATCTCATAAATTTGGAAATGGTAAATTTGCTTGCAGGATGGAAAGTGCGTTGTGCCGAATATTTCCCATACTCTACATACTTTGAGGGAAGTCTAAGCTCTGCTTCTCCAAACTCTGCTCTCAATCAAATATGCAACAGCACTGAAAATGGGAGTCCTAACCATTCAGTGGGCAATCACAATGTCAACTCCGTCTTGTCAAATGGCAAACTAGCAGCATTTAAAGATCTCACTATCTGAAGAAGTAGAAGTTTGCAGCAACTAGATTGCAGCTCCCAGTAAGGGTAACACAGAATTTTGGTGCAGGTTATATCAAGTTTTGGATACAAGTCACTATATATTTTTATTTCACAAGTTCTCCATCTCTACACTGATTTGTATTTTCCTTTTCCAAATGTGTATAATTTTTACCTCTTAGGATTGAATTTTTTATTTGTTCACCCCCTTTTTACCGAGGGATGTTGGAGAGCAGGCTCAATGGATCTGCATCATGGTCCAATGTTACTGTTTAGGTCGCAGGAAGAGTTACAGAAACCTTAAATTTATGGTCCTGCATCGAGAGCATGTTGTACTTTTCCCATTTGTTGGCTTCTTTATTATGTATAAATGTTAAACTATGACAATTTTGCCTTAGAATTCGTACACTAATTTGTCAAGTGGCACGTAAACAGCATGGTTTTATTCAATTCAAAGGTGGATCAATTTAAATTTAGTTTATTAAGTCAAGTCATTCAAGGTTTGATGATATGTTAGTAAAAAAAGACATCAATTTTACACTTATAGAAAATTATCTCGAGAAGTTCTAATTTTGCTTGGACTTTTAATGTCCAAGTAGTACGTTACTTTCAACTAATATTTTTTTTTGTTAATTTGGGAACCAAGTTTTAACATGTATTAACTAATTCAGCTGTTAATATTATTTTTGAAGTTGGTTATATTTGCACAGATCAAATATCATCTTTGCTCACCCCCGTTCGTAAGGAAAGAAATATCGCTTTCAATTTAAAGTATAAATGATTTACCACATGACCCTTTTTTTCAGCTACTGAAATAAGTTTGGTGGAAGATGACGTTGTATTTTTCCTTTAGTGTTAATTGTGTACATATACCATTCAAATCTATTCAACGAGAAGTCTATCACTAGTCTTCTTTAGTTTCATTCTTCCAATGTATGGTATAAGTGTAAGTACTTTCAAATTTAAAACAACATTCTGAAATCAGGTTGTAATTTTTAACTTATTTTTGTAAGCTCTTCTAGATAGCTTATTTTCTAGCATAAGCAAAGAAAATAACATACGGAAATAATTTAACTGTGGTTCCTTAAATGTGATTGTTGTTTTCGAATCACACAATAACACGATGATTTATAATTGATATTATTAATCATCTTTTAGTAATTTTTAAAAAATTAATCCATTTATCATCGTGTGATTAGAAAACAACACCAACCTTACCTATAAAATCACACTTAAGTTTTGTTTTTTTTCTTAATCGAAAATATTTACTTTATCCATTTAAAGAAATATTAGTAGTATTGCACCGAGTCAACTTTTAATTCGATCGCTACGTAATATGAGATCATGAGGACTACACCAGATCCAGTTTTGAAGCAAGTGGTAATATGACATCATGATGATGGAAAAAAGAACTTAGTTTCAAGGAATATTTCTGAAAACTTATTTTACAATTTAAAATTCAAGAAAAAAATTCATTAAATTTTTTGTTATATATACACATGGAGAGCTGGTAAACGAAGAAAGATTTGAAACAATCTATTTCCTATAAAACAATAAATACTTCATGAGTAGTTGGGAAAAAAGCGAGAAGGGGGTGATCCCATTATACACACTTATAAGATATAACAGCTGATTTTGCATCTATCAAAGCATAATCTGGCTTTGATGATGTGTAAACTTGAAAAGCTGCAATTTCATAGGGGATATGTCCCTTCAGCAAAGTTGCTTGTTAGCACACATTCTCATTCAATGCGGATTAAGAACCCCAGGATGGTGCCTCTTCATTACTGGCACCAACTTCAATTTTACAAAGAGGGCAGGATGCATTTATCTTTAACCATTTGTCAACACACCCTACGTGAAAGACATGAGAGCATGGTAACTCCCTAAGCTCATCATCATCTGTATATTTCGCCAAACAAATGCAACAAACCTACAAGAAATTCCAAAGTTAACATTTAAAGAGAGGCACTCTCCGTTTATGAACGGGCTTAAATCACAACAATACCGACAAAACGATATACATTTGCAGCAAGCATCCTCAGTTCATAATTTTAAAACGATTTAGTCATTTATGAAACTTACAGCATCTTCTCCTGAAATCGCCCGCTCCTTTTCAGTCCCTGCAGCCAAAATCCCACCTTCTTCCAAGGCAGCATTGATATCCTCATCCTCACCATTTTCATTGTTCTTCAATTTAAACTTGTAGGTTGGTAAAGCATTAATAGATTCCACTGTTGCTCCTCTATTTTGAGTAAAATCCTCTCGAATGCCCAAAACAGAAATTATGCAGGGTAGGCAGCAACAAATAGTTGCACAAAGTATAAATGGCATTGCATATCCAATACAGCTAAAGGTAAGAAACACAATACATAACCTGCATATAATGACACCCGGATTATTTGATGACTTGAGAAAGTAAAAATACTCATAACGGGAAAATGGTGTGTCAGGTACCTGTATAATTGTGGAGCATCAGAAGGTGAAGTGTTGCCTCCAAAGATCCAAACATTTCCTACTACAAACCAAACTGCAAAGAAGCAATCCAAGGCCATCTTGAAATGGTCTACTAATCCATTAAGCCTGCAATTTTGTGGAAAATTTGTCTGCTTAGTGGACTAGTCATCAACTAAATAAGGATAAAAATAGATAAGGTGCCAAGGTTATGTTCAGTTGAATTTGAAATTCAAGAACGCGACCAGGAAATAAAGTAAGGCGCCCCCCAGTCACCAGGGGCTAGAGCCTAGAAGAAGCTCATAAAATGATTACCTACGCTCGTAATTTAAAAAGAAGTTCCTCTACTTACATGGATAAAAATAGATAAAATCTGTACATACTGGGGTTTAACATGAATAAACTTAAGAAACAAGGTGCTATAATTTAACTGCTGCAATGATAATTTTCACTTCCACTTCCAAAACATATCATCAATGAAAAGAGCACCACTAATATCTGCTGACGTTATCCCCAAAATCCAAACCTATTAACAGCACTTTTACCAAAAACCAAAATTTTAACAACACTTCTACCAATGTGGCCACACGTGTGTTATGTAAGGAGCCTTGTCTTAAAATAGAACAAGCAGACCAATGGTCAAGTAAGGAGCCCTGAGCCTTGTCTAAAATTACTGGTCAGTGACAGTGTCTCCAATCTTGGAGTGGAAAATTTATTAGGAGGTTGACCTTCTTCTGCTACCCCTTCCTATGGTTAAAACTCGGACCAGTCATAACTCGGTCAAGTTGATGGGTCACTGGGTCTAAAGTCGGACCGGTGGGTCACTAGTTGAACCGTAAGCCGGTGTGTAGAAATATGTAATTATTTTTAACTAATATATCATTTATTTGTAGATTAAATCACATCTACCACACGGACTGGCATTTTAGTAATAGAAATGTTATTTTCTTTCTTTGTGCAGTGTAGTGCGTGGAATTGTGCGTAGGTTTAGGCGGGGCTATGCGCATGGGAATGCAATTAAATGTGCAGTGGGACCAGCAGCCAGCTATTATGAAGAATGAAGATGCATCCGATCCAACCGGGAAAATGCACTGAGCTAATGACGTAATCGGCGGTCCAACTGCATATCCAATCCAACAAGAGGACCGAACCACGTGTCCGGTTCCCGGTCGGACCGCCCGATTTGTGCCGGGTTTTAAAACACTGATCCTATCACCTAATTAAGGAAATAACAAAGGAATAAAAATTGTGCAAATCAATTCAAATTTGTCCTAATAACGAAGAAAATATTTCCTAATGATTTTATATTAGTTAAACTCTTTTTTGGTGCCATATCCCATCCGATGTGAGACTTTTAACACACCCCCCTCACGCCCATGACTGGACAACTGGAGCGTGACCCGAGTGGCCCGATAGCGGGTGGCCCAACGAATCTTGGGTTGACTCTGATACCATCTTAGAATGTGGTTTAGACCTAACTCAACCCACAAAACCGGCTTGTAAGATGAGGGATGTCTCCCACTTATAAACTCTTTTTCAGGCCATATCCCATCCGATGTGAGACTTTTAACAGTTATATTAATCAACAATAAGTACTCAAAAGTAATATTGGTGGATACTTTACTTTCTCAAGTAAGGAATTTGCTTTCGCATTCGATGGCATCTCATCACCACCATGACACATTGGGGAGAAGTATATTACAGGAGCAAGTTATTTGTTGGTAAAACAATGAGCTACTAATAAATTAATAAAGCAAGCTCAACAAGGACAAGTTACAGCTAGTTTTTTGTTTTAAAGTTTTGTTAAGGCTAACTTTTACTTTAAAAAAGTCTAATAATTTAGAAACATCAAAGAACGGCCCCAAACACTCATTTTTAATATGTAATGTAAGTGCTTAGAGATAAGAGTTTTAGAAAATGCAAAAAAAAAAAAAAAACCATGGAAAGATATAACATTGTCTGTAATATAGATGTATCAATTATCATCTACATTGCTATGATGGAAAATAGATTATACTATTCTTCCTTGTTTGGCAGCATCCAATACATGATACTCATGATAACAAAAGGTGAATACTGAATACCAGCTCTAATACACTCATACGGCCCCCAAAAGGCAAAGAAAGAAAAGAGAAGGGCAAAAAAAACCATACCTAGAAGTAAAGGGTCCTGGAATTAAAGTGTTTCTTGCAGCCGGTTGTGTAGCATGACCATTTTCCTCATCTGGAACATGAGAAACATAGATGGCGGTATAACTACGTTCTGGAGGATTGCTTCCAGAAGATCCTTGAGATGGTTGAGATGTGTGCTGTTCAGTGCTTTGATTACGATTTCGAAAACGCCAATAAAGAATAGGAAGTGTGGCAACACAACCAGATGCATAACCCACAATCCATGCAAACAATGGCGCTTGGGGGTTTTCATTCCTAGACAATGACAAAACCACAATAGATGCTATGATCTGACTCACAGTGACAACAAGCTCAACAGAAATCCACAGTCCAGAATTCAATGGACTCCTTCTGCGATGGCCATACCCATCACCTCTTCTCATTGAAGAGGAATTTCTAGAGTTTAATCTGGATGCAGAAGACGACGATGTTTGATGATTGGAATCTTGTGTGCCCCCAGCTGGTTGATTTTCAATATGCGGTAAATGCATTTCTGAGTGTTGATCATTATGAGACGATGTGGACAATGCTTCGTCGTTCCTTGTAACTTCAATTACGTGGTGATGGCCATTACGGATTTCTGACTGCTCCATCAACAAAGGATGTTGGTCGGTTTGAGTGTTGCTATTTGAACCCAGAGAAGTATCATCCATCTAAATTACCAAACTAGACTGCAATAAGGCATAGATTGATAGCAACAAGGTTCCTAATTTGCACTTTGCTTATTTGACTCCTGATCACCTTTATAAATCTGCTGTAAAATGCAAAACGAAATGTATCAACACCTCGAAAGGGATTACCATTTTCTATCCTGATTAGGTAACCACAAACACATAATTTTATATATTAAAAATCTTATCTTAATAATCCCCAATCCTATAACTTGTTTTATCCAGGTCAATCTACAAATTGATTGGGGTAAGATAGTTATAGTGGAATAAGGGTTTTATAACAATTGATCACTTTGAATGTCATTCATTAAATGAAGATCTTATTATTCCTATAAATAACAAGAGAGTAATGCCAAAAACAGTTAAGTAAGGGTTTCAAACAGATACAGTAGGAAGAACTTGACAATAGGAGCTAAATCTATGCTACTAAAAAGTGAAGTAACAATGAAATTCAGAATACAAGAGTCTCCTAGAAATAGAAACCTAGTAAATCCTAATTATAAGTTAAACAGCCACAGTGATTCAAATTAAAGCAACAATTAAACAATTGATACTTGAAAACCGAAATTAAATCGAAACAAAACTTCAAAAACAACTTAAACTTGCGAATATGAAGAAAACAATTAGAGACATTTAGGATTTTGAGTGTGGAGAAGAAAGTCTGCACCTGATTCAGCTAACCCATAGGATTCCGAGTTCACTGTGCCGTTTCGTTTATTTTCTTCAGATTTTCCATTTTTAACTGAAAAAAAAAAGAGAGAAACAATGATTTATAGAAATAGAATTATATATTTAAAATGTCAAGCCAAGTCACCGATTAAAGACCAGGCCAAAAAAATGTCACCCTTTTTTTTTTTTAAGTTTAGGGGTCTTTGACCCTGTTCGAGTTCGACTTCGACATAAGTAAAATTTTACTCTAATATTTTTTTTAGAGATCAATTTTTTTTTTGAGATTATTTAGAGATCAAATTTAGGTAAGTGAAGTCATCGATTAAGGACTTTTATTTAGTCTAAAAAGATTGATGACTCTTATTTAATATTTTTAATATTAGTAAGCAAAAATATTTTTAAAAATGAATTATTTGTTAATTTATTTTTGCTTATATTTTGTAACGGAGGAGTAAGTAACAACTATTTGTTAATCCTAAAATACTCTTTAATTAATTTGGTTTTATTTTTCAATAGGCTTTTACTCCTATTGAACAAGTTCCAATAACGGGTAATTTGACATATGCCACTTTTTTCAATTATATTGGAGTCAGTCTTTTACTTACCTTTCAGCCAAACTCCAGATTGTTCATGACTCACTTTTTTTGGAATCGGAGCGGAGTCAAAGAGTCCTGAAAAAGAAAAAAAAAAGTGTTTTCTTTGAGAGGGGAAGTGTTATTAGATGTGTGCCTCGTGTTGGATTGTTAGTTAATGATGGAGTGACATTTGATCAAACGGTTGAGAATCTTCTGATGACGTTAAAGCTGATTAATGATATGTGTAAAGTGGGGTCATTTTGCTACTTTAAGATTTTTATGGCACGAGATGATCACACCTTATCCTCTTTATTCTTTATGTTTTTTTGGTAATATTTCCACGTGACATTTTTTTGTTTGTTGATATTTCCATGTGTGTGTTAATAATGACATTTCTCTTTTTAGTAGCATAAGTTCAGAAATTCTGTGATTTTATTTGTTGTTAATAATGACATTTCTTTTCTTTTTTTTAATTACTAAAGACAGTTAGGACAATTCATTAATAATTAAATTCGAGATACATGTATGTAAGAATGTTATAATAATCTTGAACACTAGCTGTAAATAAGGTCACTATCGCAAGGGTAATATAGTGACATTTCTCTGGCTGCACAAGAATGAGGTGATCTTTCAATTGAACGCGCCTAATTTTAATGTTCTTGTTGAGAGAATTCGTAGAGGGGCTTTTTTTATATAAATAAAAATTGTATTTAAGAATATAATGGGTACTCCAACCCAATTATATATAAGGGGGTTTTGTTAAAATATTCTAGAGCCAAAACTAAGTGGAAAAAGACTTGATGAGGAAAAAGAGTACCCCCTAAACGTGCCAAATAAATTTCGGAAATAGAGAGCATCACACAATCTTCATACAACTAAGTTCATACAACTAAGTGGATTAGCTCACCGCTCTCGTAAAGAAAAAGAAGAATTGCGACCTTTCTTACAAATAAACTACTTTCACTACATACTCTTTACACGTTTAACAACAATCTCCGAATCGAACACCTTGTCTCTAAATAGTACATAATTCCTATGCATCCAAAGGGTCCAAATCATCATGGCAAAGGTCTCTAATAATATATGGGAAGGGATGTTGTGAACACAATAGAAAAAAGAGTTTTTTACTTTTTAGTATCATAAATATAATAATTATTTTAGTATTGTAATTTGTTTATATATATATATATATATATATATTATTTTACTATTATTTTTAATATTAAGTAAACTCGTACGAGTTTACATGTCGAGTTCACTTAGGTAAAACGAGTTTACTTAAATTCTAAACTTTGACAACCTTGATGGGGTTTTTACTTTACTTTTGTTATTTGGTTGATTTATATTTCCGTGTATTTTAGTTATACTTGTTATTTCGTTTGACTCAAAGTTTTTATAAAGACAATTTCCATTAGTTTTTTTTATTTACGCAACTTTTTTCAAATGGGTAGCGGATGTCACATTCCCCACGACATTGTGCTTGACGCTCCCACTCAACCTTAACCAAGCGCGCGCATCCAAAGAGGAGAGTGGTCTGATTTATATGACACCCCATTGATAAGTTTGTGTTGCAGAAAAACATCAAGTCAACTTTGGGTTGCAAACATAAGACCAAGTCTACCCTACTTAGCCTCAGACAAGCTTAAACCCTTGGTCCAAGTATATTGGTAACCCTCCATTTGTAAGTCCTGAAGGTGACACTCATGTACGACCTCTTGGAAACCACGGATGAGCTATCGTTGACGTTCCTATTGCCCACAAATCTCATCATTGGATAGAATATCATTAAAATCACCCATAATACACACCATGGTAAGTCATTGTCCCTAGCCAAGGTTTTGGGGAGGTCCCACGAGTGGCACCTCCTACCACTCTTCGGATACCCATAAAAACCTGTGAGTCGATCTCCAAGTAGGATGCCCTACCACACTAACCTCCATGTTAATAAAATTCATAGAATAGTTCAGCACTTGACAGTTGAATGGATGACACCACAATAAAGCAAGACCTCCACCTCTGCCCAGTCTATGACTGCAAAAGCAAAGTCAAAACACAGACGAGGTCTAGCTCTTATAATCTCTCCAATTCTATTAGCAAGTACCAAAGTCTCACAAAGAAAAATAATGCTCGATTGGCACGTCTGAACGTGGTCATGAATGGACGACACTGCACTCAGGTTGCCCAGACCCCGACAGTTCCAACTGATAAAACTCATTTCTCGCGGCAGGCCTCCTTGCCGGGACTCACCGCTAAAAATTAGAATTAAAACTGTCGCCACCCTAGTTTGTAGACACATGCCCCCCTTGTGTTGATATTTTCTCCACCAGCACTACTATTAATTACCTGGTTAGGACCATTACCATTAGCACATTGTCTTTCGGTAGGGACAGCGTAATTAAGACTGTTTTAGACACGCTGTTGTTACTTCTCCAAAAGAAATAGGGCTAACACGAAATTATATTTAATAAATTTTATTTTAAGTGAGAGCTAAGTTATCTTTTGTTGCTATATATTTAAACAATTAAAGTCAGCAAAATAATTTGCATTTTTTATTAACCTCATCAACAAATAGATAATAATATTCTCTAAATTTAATTAGTCAATAAAAACTTTATAACAATATCCTTGACCGTTTTTTCATCTTTTGAATTTGATAAGTTTTATTCCTAATAACTACTTTTAAATTATTTGTTCTAGAATTACTTAGTTGATCAAACTTTTAACATAATTGTCTTTGACTATTTGACCATCTTTTGAATTTTATGAATTTTCCCTACTAAATACAAATAAACTTGCACACCATATATTACTTCTACTATTATATAAAGAACATGTTAGTCCTATTTAACAAAAAATAAAACATAAGGTGAAATCCTACACAATGGCCTTTCACATGTATCAATCCTAATTCTGTCAATTCTTTATAGTCTGTATTTTGAAATCATAGATTCAATCAATTGCGCCTTAGTTTAACTCAATCAAGAACATAGATAAAACAAAAGAATTATGGAAGATTGATCTTAATTAGAATTACAAACCTTAAGTTTTACGGTTTTTCGGAAGATTTATAACTTTAACCATTAATTCAAAACAACTTTGAACATGCACCATCAAAACAATGCCAGTATCAATCCATAATTATCACAATTGGTTGGGAAGAGGATTAGAGGAAATTTGGAGTCGAAAGGAGCGTCGAAACGAAATGCATTACTTTGATTTTGATATAAGGTAATGATAGAAAAGTTGGTTTTTTGTCGTGAGTTGTTTCTTTTTTATATACAAATTATGGACTCAATCTAGATATTGACATTGTTTGGTCTATTATAGTTCTTAATCTGCTGATTCCAAGGAAAAAAACCTTCAATTATTACTTGAGTTTGACTTAAATTATTTCAATGTTCAATTATATTTGTATGTTCAACTAATTTTCTTTTGCTGCAACTAGATTATGTGGTTTACTGAATTAAAGTTTTTATGTATATGAGCTTTTTTGTTAGTCTAATTTAACATATCACTAGCAGTATACCCGTGCATACGCATGGGTGTTATCGCGTTATTTTTATTAATAGACTTAGACATAATTTAATTAGTTCGAACATTACCCCGTTAAAACCAAAACTAATTTAAAGTAGTTTCAAATTATAATTGAGTTAGTTCAAACATTAGCCCGTGAACAAATCCAGCAATATGTAATATTTCTCGTAGAGATTAGAAAACGAAATTTTATTAAATTTCAAATTTCCCAAATTGTAATTTTTCCCATAGAGATTAAATAAAACCCATTGATAGATGAAAGTGATATATTAAAAGGAAATTAAAGTATATATATTGTAAAAAACAGAAATATGAGATATAGTTAGAGGAAGAAATATATTAGTTTAAGAGAATGTAGTTTGGTATTTTTGGTAGTAGGTGTTTTGATAAAAGATATAGTTGATAAAAAATGAGATAGAAAAAAAAGTTAGTTTAAGAGAAGGGTAGTTTGGTATTTTTGGTAGTGGGTATTGTGATAAAAGATATAGTTGATGATTGATAAAAAGGGAGATAGAAAAAAAAATTAGTTTAATAGAAGGGTAGTTTAGTATTTTTGGTAGTGGTTCCTAATCTTTGGTATTTTTTGCGTGTTACACACAAACTAAGGTGCCATTAAACATGCATATATCAACAAACAACTAACTAAATGTATGCTACTAGCCTACAAACATGCACATATCACCTTTTTTTACTGTTAAGTGTATTCCCTGCCTTCTTAGATTGGATCGTCATCTCCTCACCTAAAAATTTATTTTATAAAAAAAATGTTATAAATATACTCATTTGAAATATTAATTCTCGATATATTATTTTATTTCTAAATTTAACATTTTACTGTAATTTTATTAATCCTCTTGTTTTTATATTTATATATAGCTTATCAGTAGCTTGTAGTATATTATTTTCTATTATATGTAGTTATGTGTTATATATATATATATATATATATATATATATATATATATATATATATATATATATATATATAAAAGTAGATTGTAAAAGTTAGATAGTAATTAATTATCAATAAGAAATATTTGTTTTTATATTAATTAGTAGTTTAAATAACCATTAAGTCTTTTTTTTCAGATAGTAGGTTTGTACTTTATATTAGTCTTCAAAAATTATCAATGGCAAATATTAATCCCATGTTTTTTTATATATTATTTATCCAGGTGTTTTTATAGATCAAGTAGTTAGTAGTGTCAATTGATTATTTTAGTTGATTAGTATCTTATAGTAGATAGTAAAAGAGAGATAGTAGATTACCAATAAGAAATATGTGTATTAAATTTTAATCAGTAGTTTAAATAGTCATTAAATCTTCTTGTTTTTTAG